>CM052436.1:79643785-79661789 GCA_028533085.1 Varecia variegata | reverse complement strand
AAACCATTTGCTTTGTTATGTGTTCTGCTTCTTTGTGTGTAGAGAAACTCATAGTAAGTATTCCATTCATGTCTTGCCATGATTGTGCCAGTTAGAAAGGACTAAACTACCCACTTGGCAGCATCTTAACTCTTTCATGCCAATAGCATTTATTTAGAAAATTACCTCTTTTAGTGAATTCAATCAGCCACGTAGATTTGCATAGCCATCCATGCCAAATGTAAGTTATAAAGCTGCCCCTATATTTAGGATTAGACAATGGAGGCTGACTTGCCTGAAAACTTGAGTTTCATTTGCCAAAAGGACAACAGTGCCATTTTAAAAAGCTAAATACAGTGATGATCACTGCTTTTCAAAGAAATTGTGTATGGAGGCTGGAGAAAGCCCCCGCCCATTATTTTTATGAATATCTCTTGGCAGATGACATCTACTGCACAGTTACATGAATATTATATTGAAAACAAGTTCCTCAGAAAAATAAAAAAAATCTATTGCTTTGGTCAGGAATTATGTGCTGTATCAAGACAATACACCCTGTGTAGGTTTATTGTTCTGTTGCCAGTCTATTGTTAAATTACCAGCCTGTGTCTAACCCAAAGAACATTTCACAAATTCCTTGTGTTTTATCTTTGCTATTGAATGAAGCAAAATAAAGCATTAAGCAATCATCTGGTTCGGTAACTGATCACAAATCTCGACAATGGACATAATTATGATTACTGCAAATTGAAATAAAAATAAAATATATACCTTTAAAATATAAAATACAATCATATCAATCAAATGAATAAGCATTTAGCATTTTTATTTTTGTGTTAATCATTTAAAAAGAAACCTAGAATGGAACAAGACAAGGATGCCCACTTTCACCCCAGATTCTATTTAACATGATACTGGAGTCCTCTTTAGAACACTTAAGGAAGAAAATAAAATAGAAGACATTGACATGGGAAAAGAAGGAAAATAATGTCTTTTTACAGACAATATGATCTTACATGTAGAAAACTCTAAAAATTGGGGAAAAAAACTGTTAGAGTTTAGCTCTAATTTAAATTCAGCAGAATTGCAGGATGCTAAGTCAACACATGAAAATCAGTTGCATTTCTATACGCTAACAATGAACAATCTGGAAAGGAAATCTGGAAAATAATCCCATTTACTAAGAAATAAACATAACCAGGCCAGGTGCAGTGTCTCATGCCTGTAATCCCAGCACTTTGGGAGACTGAGATAGGAGGATTGCTAAAGGCTAGGAGTTCAAGGCCAGCCAGGGAAACATAGTGAGGTCCTGTGTCTACAAAAAAAAAAATTAAAAAACTAGTCAGGCATGGTGGTGTGTGCCTGTAGTCCCAGCTACACAGGAGGCTGAAGTGGAGGATTGCTTGAGCCCAGGAGTTTGAGGTTGCAGTACATATGATGATGCCACTGCACTCTAGCCCAGGTGACTAAGCCAGACCCTGTTTCAAAAAACAGGAAGGAAAGAAATAAACTTAATCAAGGAGGTTGAAGACTTGTGCACTAAAAACCACAAAATGATGCTGAAAGAAACTAAAGTAGACACAAATAAATGGAAAAACCTCTTATGTACATTGGGTGGATTAATGTTAAGATGTCAATACTACACAAAGCAATCTATGGATTTATTGAAAGGCCCTATCCAAATCTCAATGCTGTTTTTTGTAGAAATAGAAAATTCCATTATAATATTCATATGGAATATCAGGGACCTAAATAACCAAAACAATCTTGAAAAAGAATATCAAACTTGTACGTTCCATGCTTCTTGATTTCAAAACTTATTGCAAAGCTACAGTAATCAAAATATTGTTGTACTGGCAGAAAGACAGATATATAGACTAATGGAAAAGAATAGACAGCCCAGAAATCAACCCTTGACTATATAGTCCAGTTTTTTTCCCCCAAAGTGTGCCAAGATCATTCAATGGGAGACAGTTTGTTTTCAACAAATGGTTCTTAGGAAAACTTTATATTCACATGCAAAAGTTGGATCCTTACCTTACATCATACACAAAATTTGACTCAAAATGAATCAAATACCTGAGGTTAAGAGCAAAAACTATAAAACTCTTAGAAGAAAACAGAGGAAAATCTTCATGGCATTGGAATCGGAAGTAATTTCTTGGATGTGACACAAAAAGCACAAGCAGCAAAAGAAAAAATAGATAAATTGAACTTCATCAAAATTAAAAACTTTTGTGCATCAAGGATGCAATCAATAGAGCAAAAAAGCAACTTCTATGATTTGAATATGGTTTGTTCCCACCAACAGGCACTGTGAGGCTTTGGCCCCCAAGTGTTGATATTGGGAGGTGCTGCCTTTAAGAGGTGATTAGTTTGTTAAGAGGGATTAATCCCTTTCCCAGAGAAGTGAATTCTTGCTCTCCCAGGACTAGATTAGTTACTTGGAAAGCAGGTTGTTAAAAAAGGAGGCTGCCTCTCATGTTTGGTCTCTTTGCATGCAGCCACTTCTTCCATTTCTCCACCATGTTATTAATGTAGCACAAGGCCCTTATCAGAAGCCACCAGGTGCAGCTGCCCAGTCTGGAAACTTCCAGCCCGGAAACACAAATAAACCTCTTTCTTTCATAAATTCTCCAGTCTCAGGTGTTCACTTCTAGCAACACAAAGCAGAGTAAGACAGAAAAATTGATACCTGAAAATGTGGAAGTGACTTTGAAACTGGGTATGGATAGTGGCTGGAAGAATTTGAAGGAACAGGCAGAAGAAGCCTGTGTAGTCATGAAAGAAACAATAAGGGCAATTCTGGTGAGAGCTCAGAAGATGACAAGACCAGGGGAAGTCTGGAACTTAGAAATTGGTTAAGTGTTCTGGCCAGAATGCTGATAGAAATATAAATAGTAAGTCATTTTTGATGAATTCTTGGATGGAAATAAAGAATATCTTATGGGAACTATAGATCACCCTTGTTATGTAGTATCAATGAATTTGACTGCATTGTGTACATGCTCTAGGGTTTTGTAGAGGGCTGAACCTACTAGGAGTGATGGAATAGCGTATCTGGCAGAAGAAATATTTAAGCAGCAAAATGCTCAGGTTGTTGCATATTTACTTCTAATTGTTTACAGCGAACTGCTGGAGAAAAGGAAAGTAGAGTGGAAGATTTGGAAATTCAGAAGCCTGGCCATATGGTAGAGAATAAAAGGACATTTTTAGGAGAGGAAACCAAAAGTGTGGCTCAGAGATTGCTAAGGAAATTAATATGGCTAAAAGAGTGCCCCTTGGTAGCCCCAGCCATGGTTCAAGTGGCCCCAGGTGTGGCTCCACCCACTGCTCTGCCCACTGATCTAGAACATGCAAGTGGCAGACTTTAGCAGGGTTTACGCCGTTCTAATTCTGCAGGAATGTAAAATGCAAGAGCTATAGAGGTGTGGAGACCTCCACCTAGCTTTCAAAGAATGAGTGAACTGCACGGACACTCAGGAAAATAACTCCTGCAGGGATGAAGCCACCACAGACAGTCCCTACCAGAACAATAACTAGTGGAGTCCTGGGAGTGGAGCTGCCTCTGGGACTCAAAACTGTCCAGCTACTGGCACCGGTGTAAACTTCCAACTCGTGAGAACAGCTATGTGGGTTGCACCCAGCAAAGCCACAGGGGCGGGGCAGTCTGATGCCTTTATAGCCCAACTCTCACATAAGTGTGCTCAAGATATAGGACATGGAGTTGAAAGAGATTATTCTCCAGCCTTAAGATTTAATATGTGTCCTTCTGAGTTTTAGACTTGCTTTGGGAGAGTTACTTCTTTTTTACTGTCTATTTTTCCCTTTTGGAATGAGAATATATACTCTACGCCTACGCTATGATCGTATCTTAAAAGTAAATAACTTTTTTTTTTTTTTTTTGATTTTGCAGGATCACAGCTAGAAGGAGTTTGACTTGAGTCTCAAATGAGACTTTGGACTTTGGCCTCTTGAGTTGATGCTGGAAGGAGTTAAGATTATTGGGTTACAATGATTGTATTTTGCATTATGAGAAGGACATGAGTTTCTTTTTGTGGGGGAAGAGACAGAATGCTGTGGTTTGAATGGTTTGTCCCCACCAAAAGTCATATTGAGGTTTAGTCCCCAATGTAGTGCCATTGGGAGGTAGTGCCTTTAAGAGGTGATTAGGTTGTTAGGAAGTATTAATGCCTCTCTTACAGGAATAAGTTCTTGCTCTCAGGTGACTGGATTAGTTACCACAAAAGCAGATAGTTATAAAGTGAGGCTACTTCTCATGTTTAACCTCTTCTCATGTTTAACCTCTTTACCTTTCGGCTTTTTTGCATGTTATGATTCAGCACAAGACCCTCACCAGAAGCTGGCCAGATACAGTCACTTGATCTTGAAATTTCCAGCTTCTAGAATCAACAGCAAAAACACAATAACCCCATTAAAAAGTGTGCAAAGAACCAGAGTGGACATTTCTTCAAAGAGATATACAAATGGCTAGTAAGCACCCCAAAAAGATGCTCAACATCACTAATCATTAGGAAAATGCAAATCAAAACTACAGTGAGATACCATTCCTCATTCATTATGATGATTACTATCAAATAAACATAAAATAGCAAGTGCTGGCTAGATATGGAGAAATTGGAACATTTAAACACTGATGGTGGGAATGTAAAATAGTTCAATTACTATGAAAAACAATATGGTGTTTCCTCAAAAAATTTAGAGCAGAATTACCATATGATTTAGCAATTCCACTTCTCTGTGTGTGTTTGTGTGTGTATATATAATACATATATATATATACACACACATACATATATATATGAATTAAAAGCAAGATCTCAAAGAAATATTCGTACACCCATGTTTATAGCAGCACTATTCACAATAGCCAAAAGGTGAAAGCAACCCCAGTGTCCACTGATGCATGAATAAACAAATGTGGTATATACATACAATGGAATACTGAATCAGTCTTAAAAAGGAAGAAAATTCTCACACATACTAGCTATGACATTTATGAATATTGAGGACATTATGTCACATGAAATAATCTAGTCACAAAAACAGCAAATACTATGTGACTCCATTTATATGAGGTATCTATCGAGAGAAATCAAATTCTTACAGACAGAAAGTAGAATGGTTACCAGGGCCTGGAGGGAAGGGAGAATGAAGAGTTGTTATTTAATGGAAATAGAATTTTAGTTTTACAAAACGAAAAAGGTCTGGAGATTGGTTGCTCAACAATGTGAACAGGAGTCCACTTGCTCAAGGCCTCTTGGGTGTGGCTCCGGGTCATGGTCCTCAAATTTGTCTCAGAATAAATCTCTTCAAAATTAAAAAAAAAAAAAAACAATGTGAACATATTTACTACTGAACTGTATACTCAAAAATTATTAAAATAGTAAATTTTATGGTATGTGTATTTTACCACAATTAAAAATAAATTTTGAAAATTCAAAAATAAAATAAAAATAAAAAAATGAAAAGTTTCATTTCAAAAGTAATTCATCTTTAATGTATTTCAGTATAATTTATTCTTTCTATCATGAAATAAATATAAACAAATATGAATATGTTTATTATTTAGCAGACTACAAATCAATTTTGCTTCAAAAATTATGGAAACTGAGATAATGAAGTAGTATAGTTTTAGGCCAGGATTCCAAAGAACTTGGTGTATATTAACCTTAAATATTCAAGAATCTAGTAAATGCTAAAAAGAGTCTTAGTAATTACATGTACACATTTTTTTTTCAAAGAACTACATATTTTTCAGAGTTTTCTTCACAACAATTAATTAAATGGAGATGGGCTGTAGGGGTGGGGAGTCAGTGGCACACAGAGAACTCTAACATATCAGTGAAAGAAGCTTGCAGCCAAGTTAGTACTGCTGAGAAGTTAAACCTTTGCAGTTACCTTAGATGATGTACCCAAGGTGTGCCCTCAGAGGGCACAGAAGCTCCATTCACCACCCCTCCTACCCCTATACCTAGCCCTATGCATTTCTTCCATTTGGCTGTTCCTGAGCTCTATCTTTTATAGTAAACCAGTAAACATAAATAATGTGTTATCCTGAATTCTATGAGTCATTCCAGAGAATTAACAAACGTGAGAGGGAGTTGTGGGAACCTCTGAACTTGTAATCAGTTGAATTTGTGGACAGTGTGAGGATTGAGTTGAATTGTCGGAGGCCTAGTTGGGGATAGAGAATTGGAGGATTGCCTGGTATAAAAAAAAATCAACATTTGGTGTCAGAAGTTGGTCAGGAAGCACTACCTCAGACTGAGAGAGAGGAATTTCTTCTTTTGGAACTTGGGGCAAAGAAGTACAGGTGAGCATAAAAGTATATATTGTTAAGTATGGAATTTAATGCCCAGAGAGTCTTCATTTTTCTTGTTTTATTTTTTGTAAAAGGGAAGGTTCAATTATCTGTTAAATATAAGCATCATAGACTGTTAAGGAGCTTAAAAAAAATGAAACAAAATTTCATTAAGAAGAATGCGAGAAGAAGCAGTTAAGAGACAGTTAAAAATTTTAATAGAAAATTTTATAACTCCATCAAAGTTAGAAAGCACACATATTTACAGTGGTACAGGCTTGTGTAGTGCATATTTTTCTCTAAGTGGTCTTGGTGGTCAGTTCCTGACAGACATCTATGCTGTACCAAAATGGATTTATTCTTTCATATTAACTAATCTATTATTTATTGAGTATTCATTATTTGCCAGCCATAGGGTAATGCACAGTAAATAAAAATTATCAGCCACCTATATCAGTAAATATTCAACCATAATTAACAGGGAAGATCACAAATAAGATGAAATTACACATGCATGAGTTGAAACTGTCTTTTGTTCATTTTTAAATCAAGTTTTTAATTTTCCTATTATTGAGTTTTAAGAGTATTTTGTATATTTAGTCGTTTATCATTTCATATTCTGGTTGTTAATCGCTGTTGTATAGAAAAGAGATGGACTTTTATATATAAACCTTGTATCCTGCAACCTTGCTGTAATTGCTGATTAGTTCCAGGAGGAGTGTGTGTGTGTGTGTGTGTGTGTGTGTGTTCAATTTCTGATTTTCTACATAGCCAATCATGTCATCTGTGAACAAAAGCAGTATTATTTTTCCCTTCCCAATCTATATACCTTTTATTTTTTTCTTGCCTTATTGCACTAAGACTTCCAGAACATTATTAAAAAGCAGTATTAAAAAATGAGAAGGGATATCCTTGTTTAGTGTTTAACATTATTTGGGGAAATTCTCACTTTCCCAGATATTATTACTGATTCAAATGTTGGTTCTGTTTCTTTTTCTCTTTCCTCTCATTCTAGTATTCCCATTACATGTATTTTATACCTTGGTAGTTGTTGCACAGTTCTTGCATATGACGTTTTGTTTTTTTATTATTTTTTAGGTTTTATTTCTTTGTTTTTCAATTTTGAAAGTTTCTAGCATCATATCTTCAAACTCAGAGATTCTTTCATTAGCCATGTCCAGTATACTAATGAGCCAATCACAGGCATTCTTCTTTTCAATTATAGTGTTTTTTATCTTTAGTATTTCTTTTTGGTCCTTTCTTAGATTTTTAATCTTTGTACTTACATTATCCTGTTATTACATGTTGTCTACTTTTTTCATTAAAGATCTTAGTGTATTAATCACAGATTTTTAAAATTTCTGGCATGATAATTTCAATATTCTTGTCATATCTGACTCATTATGATGCTTGTTCAGTTTCTTTAAGCTGTGTTTTTTTGCCTTGTAGTACTCATTGTAATATTTTGCTGAAAGGTGGACATGATATACTAGGTAAAAGGAAATGCTGTAAATAGGCAATATGGTGATAAAATGTAGGGGAGAGGACATGTTCTGTAGTCCTATAATTAGATCTCAGTCTGGTGTAAGCCTGTGAGCCTATGACCCTGAAATGTGAACTTCACCAGTGCTTCTCAGTTTTATTCCACTCTTAGGTGGAGCAGGATGTCTAGACAGGACTGGAGTTGAGTATTAGCCTTCCCCCAGAGGGAAGGCTAAATCAGCTGTGGTTGGGTATCTTCCTTCTGCAGGTGGATTAGGCTCTAGAAGAATAGTTTCTCCTGAGAGCAGGCTTAATTAGGAACAGAATGCCCTGGCATAATTCAAAATGATTCTTTTTTACTCCCCTTGCTGGAAGCACAAGAAAATTTATCTTAGATATTCATTATGAAGATCTGGTAAAAGTCCTGTAGGTGAAACTCACAAAGGTGTGTGGGTCTCCCTATGACTAGATCCCCTGACAGTTTTTTAACTCACAGATATATAATTATATCCTGATTTCTGGCTTGGTCACGAAGGTAGGTAATTGTACCACTCATCAATATACGAGTTTCCAAGGAGGAGAGTTTGGTGGGGGTAGATGAGACGAGTTTAGCACTTGGGACATGTGAAATTTGAGCTGGTTTAGGGGCATCCAAGTAGAAATGTGAAATAGGCAGTTGGTTATTTGAGTTTGAAGCTCTGAAAAGAGGTCAGATGTGAAGACAGAGATCAGTGGTTCTATATCGTAGTGTACATAAAAGCACCAGAAGATCTTGTTAAAATGGAGCTTTCAGAGCCCCATTCCCTAAAACCTAGAATCCTGAGGCCAATTCCCAACAGTTGAAAGGTTGTTCATAGTCACATTAGAGGCATTTTTATAACTATTTTGCAGAAAATATAAACATAGAAATATAACATTGCTGAGGCTGTGAAAATAGGTGAGTTCACTTATGCAGAGTAAGAAATGATGAGAATTAAGATTATAACCCTGAAAAAGAGGATAAACATTCAACAGACTGGCTGAAAAAGATGATCACTGAAAGGCAACTGGTAATGACAGGGAAGAGAAAGTTATGAGAAACACCAAGAGCATGAGAAGGAGTGACTTCAAAAATAAAAAATCAAAACCAGCACCAAGTGAGGCAGAGCAGTCAAAAATGACATCTTTGTATATGTGTCATTTGATTTATCAAGAAGTCCTCTGTTAAAACCAATTGTCAACTAAGACAAGATATGGAAAGAGTGTTTTAAGAAATTCATTCATTTATTTAACAATTATTTGTTGATTTCCTTTTATAAGCCAGGCACTACACTAATCATTGAATAGGAATGTACCTTGAACAGAAAAAAAATACCTACATTCTAATGCAGAAGAGAAAAAAGAACAGGTAAATATATAGTAAGGAACATAAAAAACAGGAAGATATCTAATGTCATGAGAAGGAAGTTTACTATTTTATGTAGGGCAGTCAGAGAAGCATGTCTAGTAAAGTGGCATTTGAACAATGAGATAAAGGCAGCATAGAAACAAGTTATACATAAGTCTGGGGAAAGAGCATTACAGAAAAAGGAAACAGCAAAATGTAAAGGCTCTGTTCTGTATACATGTATGGACTGTTTCAGCATCAGCAAGAAGGTGAGTTGGGTGAGAAGGAGAACAGTAGGTGATAGGATAAAAAGATAGTAATGTTTCAAAACATGTGAGGCCTTTCAGGACCTTGCAAGTTATTTTTCTTTTATTCTGAATGAGATTTTTTGGCATTGAGGAGTTTTGAAAATAGGAGTAAAATTATTATATATGACTTATGGCTTAATATGATTACTCTGACTATTGGTTGAGAGTAGACTATAAAATGTTAAGGGCAAATAAAGGGAAGCTAGTTAGAAGTTACTCTAATAATTCCAATGAGAAGTGGTGTAGGGTCCAAGATCAGCAGTAGAAGTTGTAAGAACTTGAAACTGTTTTATATACTGATAAGGTAACACTGAATGCATTGACCAGTGAATGGGATGAAGATTGTGAAATGAAAGCTTCAAGAATAATTCCAAGTATTAAGGCCTAAAGAGCTGAAAGTATTTAATGGTTATTTACTTAAATAATGAGGATGGCTATGGTGGGGGTGGAGGTGAGTTAGATGTTCTGTATTGGAAATCCTATACTTGAGGAGTTTGTTTAAACATCCAAGTAGTGCTGTTGAAAGCAAAATTGTATATGTGAAAGTGCCAAATCCTAGCCACTAGACCACCAGGGAAAAAATTGTATATATGAATCTAAAGTTTAGGAAAGATTTTGGGCTAGAGATATAAATTTGAAAGATATTATAATATAAATACCATGAGTCCAATGAAAATCACCTAAAATGTTAGTGAAAAAGGAGAATAGAAGAGGTCTAAGAACAGAGACCTGGGCCACTCCAATATTTAGAAGTTAAGTAGTTGAAAAAGGAGCCAGAAAAGGAGACTGAAAATATATGGTCAGAGATATAGGAAAAAGACCTTGATCTACTGGGCCATTCCTAATAGCATACAAATATTTTGATATTCTTCCCTTTAAAAACACACACAGGCCAGGTATGGTGGGCCATGTCTGTATTCCTAGCACTTTGGGAGGCAGAGATGGGAGGATAACCTGAGGCCAGGAGTTCGAGACCAGCCTGAGCATTAGTGAGACTCCATCTCTACAAAAAATAGAAAAATAGCCTGGTGTGGTGGTGGGTGCCTGTAGTCCCAGCTACCTCGGGAGGATCATTTTAACCCAAGAGTTTGAGGTTGCAGTGAGTTATGATGACACCATTGCACTCTAGCCCAAGCAACAGAGAGAGACTTTGTCTCAAAAAACAAAACAAAAAAACCACACTGATTTCATATTTTCTTCCAGCTCTCACCATATTTTTCCCCATGTCCTTAAGCAACACTTCTTGAAAGAGTAATCTTTTCTCACTATCTCCTATTTCTCTCTTACAACGCTTTTGTGAACTCCCCTCAAATGGGCTTTTATTTCAACAGTCCATCATAAATACTCATTCTGAGTAGAAAATGTAACCCCTTAAATAATCTATCAAGCCCACAAGATATGGTTTTCTATTATTTCTTTGATGTTGTTTTCTTGTCCTTATTTACTTGTCCTCAGCTACATTGGCCTTTTTGCTGTTCCTCAGACATATCAAGCATGTTCTTGAATTAGAACTTTTATACTTGCTGCTCCCTCTCCCTGGAAAGTTCTTTCCTCAGATATCCACATGATATAGTTCCTATTTTTTTCAGACCTTTGCTCAAATATCATTTTCTCGATAAGACCTTACCTGGTCACCCTATCTATAATTGTCAGCATTATTTTTCTCTTTAGTAAATGGACACACTCTATATTTTATGTAATACTCCTTGTTTATTATTTTTTAGTCCAAACTAGAAAGTACATTCCATATTTCAAATTTCTATAACAATGTCTGACACATAATAGTCACTCAATAAATTCTTGCTAATAAATGAATGATGAATCTAACTTCTTTCTTTGGCATTATCTGCATCTCCTTTTCTACCTTAGTCCTATCAGCATGCAAATGTGTTTTTAATACCTCTCTTCTTTAAAGAATCTCTTGTAAACCTCTAACTTCCCCTGCTTATCACTGACAATCCTTGCTTCCTTAATAGCAAAACTTAATGTAAAATATATATCTTTATAACTACTATTTCTTCTTCCTGACATCTCATCTATGCCATATTCCACTAAATCAGGCTTCCAATTTTATCTGTCCACTTGGCTCTTATGACATCTTTGTTGCCCAAAGAACATTTACAAGTTCAGTCTCTTTGTATTCAAACCTCTTAGCATCATTCAACATAATTGCACATTCCATATTTCTTGACACACACTCTTCTCCTGGTTTTTGGAATGAAACATTTATACCTGTGCTTTCATATTTTGCTCTTTTGTACCAGTCTGTCCTCTGTATGTCTGATTAGCATAACCCAGTTCACATGTCTGTTCTTCACCTCCAAAGAGGGGTAGAGGAGTGAATTTTCTGAATTTTCTTTTAATCAGAGGGGATTCATAGTTTGTCAATTACAAAAATATAGAAATGTTTTCAAAAGTGTTAGAAGCTAAAATATGACAAAAGTTTGCTATGTCCTCCTAAGCATAACTCATTGGTAAAGACTGCCTGCTCTGCTTTCAAAATGTATTTTTGTATCCATCTGTGTCTTTATTTTCATTGCTCAGTTCAACATACCACCATCTTTTATCTGGAATACTGAAATAGATATGTGATCCTCTGTTGCCACATTTGCCCCTATTCTATACGTTTTCCACATAGTAGCTAGAATGGTCTTTTAAAAATATATTGATATTCAACCACTTAGGGCACTCAATTGCTTTTGATTGCACATCCACAGAATCCAAATCCTTACAATGGCCTACAAGTTTCTAGAAGATCTGATCCCTTTAACTTTATATCAGTATCAAGAAACTTCCATAATTTGCCTGTTTAGGATTTTCTTACCTTGAGTCTTTGACTTATTTGTTCCCTTCCCTGCAATAGTCTACCCCTGACAGTACCCCCATGAGAACATAAGGCTAATTATTTGTTATTATTCAGATTTCATCTTAAAAATACTTCCCTAAACCTTCTCTGATTAACCAAAATAATTATCATCTCCTCTTATTAGCCCTTCATTTTATTCTATCATGTTTTTTTTTTTCTTTGTGGTTCTTATATTGTTTTCTTCTCATTTTTTCTGCTCTCCTTTCTCTAGAATGAAAGCCCGATCTATTGCCATCATTTCCCTAGAGCTTAGACATGGCACCTATAAAGAAACTTAAAAATTAGGTAAAATTTTTGTTTCGATTCTAAGATAATATTTAACTGAGAGATGGAAGAAGAACTCATTTTGGGGGTAAGATGGGCATGTCCAGAAGCCTCCAAGATGACTCCTAATGATCCTCACTTCTTAGTATTCATGCTCTTGTGTAATCCCCTTCCCTGGAGTGTGGCTCATTTATTTATTTTCTTCTAATGGACAGAATATGGCAAAAGTGATGGATTGCCATTTCTGATTAGGTTACAAAAGACTGTTTTGGTTGCTTATACTCTCATTTGCTTGCTCTGAGGGAATTCACCTGCAATGTTGTGAGAGGCTTATCTGGTAAAAAATATATATATATATATATATATATATATATATATATATATGTTTTTGGCCAAGATCCAGCAAGGACCTGAGATCTGCCAACAGCCATGTGAGTGAGTTTTAAAGATATCTTTCCTATTGAGTAAAGGTGATTGTAACATTGGAGTGCAATTTCTTGAGAGCTGCTGAGCCAGAACCACCAACCTGAGCAGCACAGATTTCTGACCCAAAAGAACTGTGAGATAATAAATGTTTTGTTTTAAACAATGATTTTTTTTGAAAAATTTTATTACTCAAAAATAGATAGCAAATATATACAATGGGAAATATATTCAGTATGATGGACCTGGGTAGCGTGGTTAGTGGCGTATTTTCTGTCATCAAAGGTCAGAATAAAGAAGGAAATTAAAAACCTATCATTTAGAGAGGGCCATAGGAAAATTGCTAAGGAAACACTGCACCTATTTTACCTAATTTTAAGTTTTTTCTTATTTCTACACTTCTTAGATGCCAAGGCATTTATAAAAATACCTTTCTGGTTCTCTTTCCCCAGGCACTTACTCAGCTATAAGGGTGACAGAGGGACAAGGAGACTGGGAATTGAATGTCAATCATAATGAAATGGCTCCATAGGTCAAAGGCAAAAAAAAAAAATCAATTTCCTGTTTGGATTTAAAGAAACAACAAACATTTATCAAATAAGCCAATAAACAATAGTGTGCTTTCACATAACCTATGAATAAAGCAGTTTGTCTATATTAGAGCTTTGATAACAATATACAATTCTGACACATATTATCATGGGATCAGGAAAATATAAATAATTACAAGTGTTTATTTCCAGTCAGAATAACTGAAAAATTTCAAATGAACTTAAAATGTTCATATAAACTTGGTTGTTTATATAGAAAAGTAAATAGTTTAATTAGCCTTTGCCAAGATTACTGTTTGGAAAGTTAGTGTTCTGAAAGTATTGATATGTGTATATTTCAAGAGCATTAAATTATAAAACTGAAAATTACATGACTTGTCAGTTCATTATGCCAGAAAGATTCGAAAGGTAAATTAGATTTTATAAAACATATTGAATGTACTATATATTGAACATATCTTTAAAATACTTCAAGTATATGAGGAGAAAAAATGATTTTAATTTTCTGTCTCCAAAATGTAACTTTATTCTTGAGCTGATTCAGCAGAGTAGAAATAATTTTGACATTTGTAGTTTCTAGATGAGGCTTAATATAAGACTAAAAGTTCTTGTGGGAAGTGTGTGTATGTGATTTAAAAGTTCATGTTGAGTAGTTAGAAAGTATGAAGACTACTTCTACAACCAAGAATAAAGACAAACTAAACCAAACTGAATGAAAGACTGAATCAACAAAATGGGAAACATTTGTTCAAATTATTAATATAGACTTGCCTACAATATTACCTCTAAGCACAGAAATAACACCATATTATGGAATCCAAGAAACTTCCATGTTTATGATCAATATCAATGAAGACTGGGCAATTGATGTGGTGGCAATGGTAGTGGTAGGGCTGACAGACTTTTCTAGCAACTTATAAAGGGGCGATTACTATAAGTGCCACATATCATTTCCTTTTCTTTAATATATATATTTTTTCATTTCAGAATATTATGAGGGTATAAATGTTTAGGTCACGTACATTGCCTTTGCCCTTCTCTAGTCAGAGCTTCAAGCATGTCCATCCCCTGAGACAGTGTGCACTGCACCCGTTAGGTGTGAATATACCCATCCCCTCCTCTCCCTCCTCCCACCTGCCCAACACCTGATAAATGTTACTAACATATGTGCACATAAGTGTTGATCAATTAATACCAATTTGATGGTGAGTACAATATAATTTCCTTTTTTACTCAAATTAAAAATAAAGGTTTAGTCTGCAGTGAGAATCATGCAAGTATCTTGATTTCTTAAAATAATATTTGTATGACCTTTCATTGTGAAATGTGTAGGATGGCTTTATGTATTTTGTTATATATTGACTAACATTCATAGTAGACATAGTAGATTTATTCAATTGAGGATTACATCACAATTAATACTATATAATAAATATTTCAACTCAATTTCTCTTTGTGATTAGTGATCAGAAACTTTACACTTAAAAATATAAATTTAAAACAATCCTTTGTTAGTATGAAATCAAGGGTATGCATGGCAGGAAAAAATGTGAATATCAGTTTTGTTAATTGAATTAGTTACTGCTCATAACTAATGTTTAGAGCATATTTTAAGACTTAAAAATGTTGTATGAGAGGAAATAATCAATTTTCTTATATTCATATCATGAACTTAAAAATACTTTGAAGTTTGATGATGATGATTACGACTTTATATATTTTCAGTATTTAGGTCTATATATAAGTTAACAATGCTATAATTTATCATAAAATGAAGTGCATCAAATGGTTATAGAATTAAAAATGTAACTTTATGTACCATATATTTTTTCACAGTTGATACTTTGTTTATAATTGTATTTGTTAAGGTTATTTTTGGTGTTTGCTTATTTATTTATTTATTTTGTTTCTGGGGTAGATTTGGTTTTTTGGTATTTCTGAGTTAAATTCACCATTTGGGAATAGAATATTACCTAGAAAGATTAAAGCAGCACATTAAGCCATTGAGAGATATTGTAATATTATTAAGACAAAATATTTTAAGAGATGAGTGTTTTATATAAAGTAAAATTGCATCTGTAGTTAGGATAAGGTGAGACTTGTACTTTCAGGAATTACTACCTAAACTTTAGTTGGAAAGGAATTTCTCTATGGCTTAAAATTATTAAATTATATGAGCTATGGAGCTTTTGCATTTTCTTTAGAGTGATCTATCATTGGGCATGTCAGACACGAAAATTGGTGATATTATATACAAAGGATCATAGTGTGTTACTTATGTACACTTTTCTACATTGTGGGACTTACTAAGTATTGAAGCATACTTGCAGAGATTTCTAATTCAAAAAAAAATAAAAGGCAACACTGCTTTAAAACACTTAGGGTTCTAGGGCTGTGCACAGTGGCTCGTGCCTGTAATCCTAGCACTCTGGGAGGCTGAGGCTGGAGGATCTCTTGAGGTCAGGAGTTCCAGATCAGCCTGAGCAAGAGTGAAACCCCGTCTGTACTAAAAATGGAAAGAAATTAGCTGGATAACTAAAAATATATAGAAAAAATTAGCCAGGCATGGTGGTGCATGCCTGCAGTCCCAGCTACGCGGGAGGCTGAGGCAGGAGGATCGCTTGAGCCCAGGAGTTTGAGGTTGCTGTGAGCGAGGCTGACGCCACGGCACTCTAGCATGGGCAACAGAGTAAGAGTCTGTCTCAAAAAAAAAAAAAAAAAAAAAAAATCTTAGTGTTCTTTTTATCATCTTCCTTGAGTATCTGAAATATTATATCCCATTTAAATGATGCTAATTTTGAAAGTAAGTCAATCTTCTCTGAAGATCCATTGTAATAATTTTCTATGACTCTCCACTGACTGAATCCAGAATGTTTAATGAAAAACATTTAGTTCTACGATTTTATGATGTTAAACTGAACCACTGATTGTTGGATATATTTAGTAGATAAAAAGAACTAAAGAATACAATCCAGGAAAAGCATACCATTTATAGATAGTACATCAAAACTCTACCGTTCTCAAACTTTGCTATCTACCTACAATTTTGCCTCATCGAGTGGTAAAGACCTCCAGAGGATCCTGCAGTTCTATTTTTCTTTCCTATTGAAACATCACAATAAAAATTTATTATATAAGTATTCCTGTGCTGACACTTATTATTAAATTATGAAACTGTTATTTTTTAAAATCCCAAGGACAATAAAAATGGGCAGAGTTTGAATTTTTAAAAGTCCATTATATAAATCTCAGCCTTAATTTCATCCTTACAAACACATTCAGTCTAGAGTTCTCATGGGTTTGTGAGTTTACCAGAAGGCCCATCTATTAGAGGTAACTCATGTTTTTGACAGGATGCCTCTAGAAAATTACCTTATTTATAGATTTTACTGAATGTAGGGGTATCTGTAACGTGATCATTTCTTTTTGTGTATGTGTTCTGAACATTTTGCTTACCTCTTGTTGATATTTTCCAGTTCCTGCCATACCACCAATTCTTCTTCTTAATTTTTTTTTTTCTTTTTTGAGACAGGGTTTCACTGTGTCACCCAGGCTGGAGAATAGTGGCATGATCATAATTCACTGCATCCTTGAACTCCTGGGCTCAAGTGATCCTTTCCTCTCAGCCTCCTGAGTAGCTAGGACTACAGGCATAAGCCACTGTGCCCAGCCATACCAATTCTTGATACACAGTCCCATAATTATTTTTTATCTCTTGGGTTCAGGATGCTTTACTGGTTTTCTCAGGTCTGATAACAGCAGCTACACAATGTCTCTTTGCATAAGAATGTACTTATGTAAGTTTTATTGAAATTTTTGGCAGAAATTTTCTGCATGTATCTGCCTTACAAACTTTTTCATTCACTCATTTTCTTTCCTCATTATCTGTTTCTGTAAAGTAATTTTCTAACTTATTATTCTAATCAAGATAATTATTGCAATTATTACTACTTTTGTATCATAATAACTATTTTATCCTGCCATTACAAAAGCGTAACTCATGAATCTCCAAACAATTACAAATTTCTAGTAACATTATAGCATTGTATCTATTACTAGATCAGTAATTAGCTACTAGTGTGACCTCAAACTAGGTACTTCCTCTGCTTTGTATTTTCTGGCCCTTCTTATCAGTTTCTCTTTCTTTTTCCAGTCAGCTTTCCAAGGATGTGTCTTTCTTTGCAGTGCTCTCTTATCAGATATGTGAAATATCTTCCTCTGAGAGAGTTTGTAAATGGAAATATCTGGATCAGTTCTTCTCATTATTATATTTTAATAACTACTGAGAATCTATAACATACCAAGAATCCACTAAATACTTGTCTATTCTGTAGTACAGCAATTAATAACATATATCAGAATCTTTGTTTTTTTCTTCATTGCTATATAATTATATATACTATTATTTTATTCAGAAATTCAGTTGTTGGAAATGTTTTT
>CM052436.1:79619581-79643285 GCA_028533085.1 Varecia variegata | reverse complement strand
TATCTGGATCAGTTCTTCTCATTATTATATTTTAATAACTACTGAGAATCTATAACATACCAAGAATCCACTAAATACTTGTCTATTCTGTAGTACAGCAATTAATAACATATATCAGAATCTTTGTTTTTTTCTTCATTGCTATATAATTATATATACTATTATTTTATTCAGAAATTCAGTTGTTGGAAATGTTTTTATTACTCTCTCTCTTTTTTATTGAATAACCCAGAGAACACCTATGCACAGAAACAAAACTTCTGAAATCTAAATTAAAAAATGCAGTTAACCTTCATAGTCATTTTACTGCTGGAGAGTATCTGAGGAAGACTATATTGTTTTGTATTTTTGAATAGTATGACTGTAATTCAGGTTGGAAAAGGAAAACTCTTAGACTATTCTGTGAACGTGTTGACTCATCTATAAAAATTATGGGAAAAAATTACATAATAAGTGATTATAATCTCTAATTATGACTGACTACTAAAGTATTTTGTGTAAAACAACTTTGTAGGACAAAACAATATTAATGTATATATCTCTACAAATAATATCATGTTCATTTTCACTTAAATTTAATAGTACAGAGTGGGACATGGTGGCCCCTACTGTAATCGCAGCATATTGGGAGACTGGGCCAGGAGGACTGCTTGAGGCCAGGAGTTTGAGACAAGTCTGGGCAACATAGTGAGATACCATCTCTGCAAAATTTAAAAAAAATAAACATCCTAGCTGAACTGGTGCCTGTAGTTCCAGATGAGGTGGGAGGATCCCTTGAGCTCAGGAGTTTGAGGCTGCAGTGAGCTATGATTAGGCCACTGCATTTCAGCCTGGGTGACAGAAAAACAGCCTGTCACTAAAAACAAACAAACAAAACAAAACCTCATGGGACTAAAGAAGAAAAGAAGAAAACATTTAAAAACGATACACATGGCTCTTTGAAGAATAACCTGGCTTTAAGTTTATGCCAAATAAAGGAATTGCTCTTGTTTTCCAAAGTCTAAATCTTTGATCTTTCCAGTCGTGACTCATTGTAAATATGTTGTGTATAAAAATTCTATGAATTGGATATTAGCAAGGCAAATAAAATTTGATACTATATAAGTTGGTTTTTAACATTAATATGCTGAAGATATAGTTTTTAAAAATATACATATTACATTTTAATACATATTATTAAAAAGGAACTGAAATATCCCAGGGTTAAAAGGGATCTCTAGAGGTCATTATTCAGTTTCTGAAAAGTATTGCAACTAAATAATCTTTGACAGATTGGTATATTTTCTACTTTTATAGACATCTGGAGAGGTGCTGTGTATTTAACAATTCTCACTGTGAGGAATGTTTAGCTATTTCTAACCTAAAATGCTTATGTTTTACTTTCAGATTATTAGCTATTGTTATTATTATTTTGCTTCTAGCCTCAGTAAAGGTGAAAAACAACCTTTCTCCATCTTCTCCTGATAATGTTTTATATTTATGAAATCATTATTAACTTACACCTTAGCTTTTCTATTTCTATTTTAAATCATTTTATTATCTCATCATCACCATCTTTGACTTTCTATCAGAAATTATCTTTTGCACATTGACTTCTATTTTACAAATAGTATGCAAATAATATAAATCATGTCTGTAAATTTCACCCTGCTTATTTTTTATCACCTCATCAGATATCAGCTAGATACATTGTTACCAAGTTTGGAGAGCCTGTTTGAGATGGGCTAGTTTCAAATCTGGCTGTTAGCATCCCTCAATTTTGTTTTGGAAGCTAAGGGACACACTTATAAAAGAGAGGCAGTTATATACCATGGGCATTGAAAAATGAACTTAAATTCTCATCAAATTAGTGAATATATTTGGAATGGTGTGAATTAAATATGTACTATGTGAAGTATAAAAAATTCACTTGAGGGGTGAAGTCTGGCCGCAACCCAAAAGGCAGTCATTCACTTGAGCAACTAAACATGAGGCACTATAAGCAGTTTTTGATACTTATTGACAGAGACAATATGTATTAAAATGTCATGACCATTATCTCAGGAGTGATGTGGCATTATTGACTGGAACCCTGCTAGGAAGCTAGAAATGTTCTAAAATGTGGTGAGTAGTTAACAAGAGCATATAAATAAAAGAGGATAAAAATAAATACATATAAATTCGTTGAAGTGTTCACTTATGGTGAACCATACCTCAATTAAAAATAAAAAAAGAATTACGTACAGCAAAAATAAATAGTGATTTGAAATGTGAGACCCCAAAATGAAAGTCACAAAAGCAAATGCTCAAATATGCAGGTGTTGATTTTCAACATGACTGATTGTAATAGGAGCAACTCTCAGTAGCACGTTGTAAACAGCTTAGAGATTTGTTAATGTAATCACGGTTAATGATTTTTTTTTCAGAGCAATAGCAGCCCAGCTAGTGTGTATGTGTGTACATAGGTACATATTTTGTATGCATATTTTTATTGTAAAATTAACATGTTTACTGAAAATAAGAAATCACAAAACTATAAAGTTAAATTAATTAAAAGCAACCAAATTTAGTTCAAAATCATATTCAACAAAGCATTATTCCAACATATTTTATCTTAATCCATTAACTTTTGCTTGAATGCATTAATATATGTTCCAAATTTCTTCCTAACTTCCACTTGGGGAAATATTCAGTATGTTGGATTATGAAATAATTTATCTTTATAGATGTTATTAATAAAATTATTGTAATATATGACCTGTTAAATTCTACATGAAAAGATAAAATAGGATTATATTTTATTGCTGAAATTTAGGAAATAGAATAGCTTATTAATATTTCTAACAAAAATATTCATTTGAATGATCAAGGCCAAATAATAATTTTTAAAGGTGATACTTTCAGAAAAATCAGTGAAAATTATCAAGTTTGTTTCTTTAAAAGAAAAATTATTGAAAAAGTTCTACCATCAACAAATAGTTATTCTTTGCTTAGTCTGTTTTAGTTACTGAATAAGACAGAGTCCTTAACCTCAAAATTTTTCCTGCCTCACATAATTAGCAGTTAAGTTTACCTATACAAAATTTTATTGATTTAACATACATAAAATATTTAGTATATGGTAAGTACTATTCTAAATACTTTGTAGATTTTAACTAATTTAATCCTCAAAACAACTCTAAGAGGTAAGTAGTGTTATGTTCTTCATTTTATTACTAGGGAAACTGAAGCATCAATAGATTAAGAAGGGACATGGGCAATATATCTAACCAGAACTTTTGTACCCCCATAGTAAGCTGAAATAAAAAAAAAAAAAAAAAGAAAGAAAGAAGCACACAGAAAGTGGTAGATAGATCTGGTATTTTAATCTATGTCTTCTGTCTCTATACTTCTATACCTCCTGAGTTTAATATCTGTCTCCTGGTTTATGTAGCTTTGATATATAAACACTAATTTATCTATGATATGATTTTATCATAGATAAAGTTACCTTGGTATCAAAATATCCCAGTCCCATATTTTTATAAGTTCAACCACGGGGAACACCCAACTCGCCATCTTCTCTTTTTGGACATCTTTGGTATTTGTGTCCCACTTTTTCTTGCTCTCTAAACACCTGTTCTTTTGCCCAAATGTTACTTTTCCTAGCAGCAGAACACTTTTCTTTACACACAATGATTATGAGTTAATGCACTTTATTAAATAGAGATATTAGATGAAGGAGAAGAAAATAAGTATTCTCAAAAAAGTTATTCAGAGGTGGCTTAGTGAAGTTGGGAAAGGATAGTCTTTGGCATTACAAAGACATAGGTGTGCCTTTGGGTAAATCCACTAACCTCTCTAAACCAGTTTATACAAACAAAATAGCATTTATTATAAGGATTGAAGCTAGGAATTTCACAAAATCAAGGGCAGTAAATTGATGGACCTCAGAACCTAGAGCATGTATCTCTGTGGGTATATCTAGAAGAAACTAAGATATTATTCTCTCTACATTTCTACTTCTTATCTTTATTGAGTCTACTTTCTAGACACAAGCTGCCTTTGCATATCACCTTTCATGATGAAGTGCAGATAGCCCCATTAGAGAAATGCAGTTGAAAACACCAAGAGATACCACCATATACCTATCAGAAAGGGAAATAAACAAATCAATGACAGAAAAAATATGTGAGAATTTAATTGCTGGTGAGGGTGCTGAGCCAGTAAAATTCTGCATTGCTGGGGGAAATAAAAAATGCTACAGACAATTTGGAAAAGTTTGGCTGTTACATAAATTAAAATATACTTACCTTATAATCTAGAAATCTCATTCCTAGGTAAATTCCTAAGAAAAATGGTATGCCCACACAATGATTTACACACTAATGTTCACAATAGCTTTTTCATAAGAACCCCAAACCAGAACTAATGTAAACATCCATCTATAGGTGAACGGATAAACAAATTGAGGTAAATCCATGTAATGATAAGCAAGAAAAGGCATTAATCACTAATATATATTGGTGTGGTAGGCTGAATAATGTCCTCTCTTCTTTCCAAAGCTGTCCACATTCTAATCCCCAGAACCTATACATGTTACCTTATCTGGAAAAAGGGACTTTGTAGGTGTGATTAAATTAAATATCTTGAGATGGAGACATTATCTTGGGTTATCTAGGTAGACCTGGTATAATCACAGGTGCCCTTATAAAAGCAAGGCAGAGGATCAGAGAGAAAGAAAAGGTATGAAGGAAGATGTGACAACAGAAGCAAACATTGGAATGATGCAACCAGGAGCCAAGGAATGCTGTCAGCATCTAGAATCTGAAGACAGCAAGGAATGGATACTTCCCTGGGGCCTCCAGAAGGGACTGCCCCGACTAATACCTTGATTCTAGCTGTTTGAAACTGTTTTAGATTTCTGACCTCCAGAACTGTAAAAGAATAAATTTATGTTATATTAAGCCAGTAATTTTGTGGAAATTGGTTTATGACACTAATACATACAACAAAACAGATGAATCTCCAAAACATCATGCTAAATGAAAGACAGCTTGTTGCTGGATAAAATTAAATTGAGTGCTGGATTTTGCATATCTATATACAGGTACTCATCCCTATCAAACCTAATCAAACCTAGTGATAGGCTAAAATACACACCATGGATTTTTTTCTTTTTCCTCAATTGTGATAGTCCCTGCCTTCTCCTTTCATTGTAAATCTCATTTCCAATATATATGTACCAATTTTTCATTCTGGAGTTGGATGTTGAATAGAGAACACCACCTATATCCGGGATTTATTTTTTCTTTCTATATTTTTCTGGTCAGGCTTTATTTCGTTAAACTTTTTTCTTCTCTAGTATCACTCCTTTTCATTAACCAAGATTTTTCTTTTTTAATACAATGATCTCCAAAGAAGAAAACCCACTGGAGTTTAAAAATAATGTCTTAGTATTTTCTTTTCTTTTTTCAAAAAGAAACGGATTTTACTTAGAATATTTAACACAAGGATTGACACTGGTGTTTTTCTGGGGCCATTTATCAGATAGTCAGGCTTTATAAGCTTAGGTAATAAACAAGGTTGCCTGAGGGAGCATCTAACAACCAAAAGGAGTTGATTTGCCTTAATAAGATTTTGTTCATTAAATAGATTTATACATTTCATAATTTTAAATAGTATAAAAAATTCTAGTACTTAATAATATTGGAACGGATGGATGGATCAAGACCATGGCAGTTATCTGAACACATAGACTTTTGCTGATAATTTACATGTGTTTGCTTGATTGCTTGCCTGCCTTCCTTCCTTCCTTCCTTCCTTTCTTCCTTCCTTCCTTCCTTCCTTCTTTCTTTTTCTCTTTCTCTCTCCTTTTTTTTTTTTCAGAGACAGGATCTTGCTCTGTAACCCAGGCTGGAGTGCATTAGTGTGATCATAGATAACTGTGACCTCAAACTCCTGGGCTCAAGTGATCCTCCCACCTCTTTCTCCCAGAGTGCTGGGATCACAGGCATGAGGCCTCATGCCCTGCCAGTTTAGATGTTTAGAAAAAGTACCAAATGATATTTTGAGTTTAAAGATAAGCTTCTAATTTACAAATGAGAGTGTTTAATATCAGATGAACTTTTTATAATGGAAAGTGTTTTATTAGTTGTATAATAACTATAAAATATTTGCTAAAAATTAATCACAGAGCACAATCTGTTCATTCAAAGTATTAATAAAGGTGAAGTTTTAATAGTGAGTGAAAAAGTAAGTACTCGATGAAAAAAATTGTGTTATACAGAATTTTAAATAAAGAAGTCTGAAAAATTTTCTGTCACTTTGTAAGTTCTTGGAAAAAATGTAAACATATCACCTATAAAAATGTACTCATTTTTAGACTTAACAAAGCCAAGAAACCTTAGCATTCAGGATTTCCTAACTTGTTTTAAAATCATCCAAAAGACGACATTCAATGAGTTTTAAGAAAATATTTCATGAAAATATTAAAGCTTATTACTGTAAAAGAACAACTGATTAAAATAAGTTAGAATGAAAAGTTTCTAGCCAAATTTCACGGGTACTTGCATAGTCATTGGCTGAGGTTTAAAAAAATGGTAGCGTTATTCTTTAAAGTTTTCCCTTTTAGGAAGCTCTAAAACAGATTCTGCACATTTCAAAGTATAAAAATAATCATTTAAAAATTCCTAAAAGAATTTCAGGAAGAAATAAAGAATTAATTTATTCTAAGTAACCTTAGTTTTTACTTTGGAAACATCACTTTGATGATATTACCCTTTTCTTTTATTGCTATTCATATTATTTTAGTATATATGCCATGCTATTATAAAATTCTGTATTGTTTTATAAACCTTTCAATATACACCACACTAGGTTAATGTATGAAGTAAATTAACATTAAATTATTTATCTTTCTCATGAGATATGTATGTAAAGTAATTAAATAGAACCTTAAATCTTTTCTCCTCCAACAGTTTCTAGATGTGGACATAAATTAGAAAAATACAAAATATTGCAAAATATATTAGGATGAAAAGAAAGGAGTTATTTATATTTCTCCAATACTCCCACAACTTTTTTGGATGTATTGTTATTTATTTTCTATATAAGCTCTTCTAGGGAACTCTCTACCACTGAGTTAATCTATAAATATGTTTGTAGGGAATAAAAAGTGGTGAGAATTCAAATAGGGTTGTATCACTGCACTTCATAAAATGACTAGTATTTTAAAAAAGGATGAGTGCGATGTGCACTGTCTGGGGAATGGACACGCTTGAAGCTCAGATTCGGGGGGATGGGGGGGCATGGGCAATATATATAACCAGAACTTTTGTTCCCCCATAATAAGCTAAAATAAAAAAAAAAAGTAAAAAAAAAAAAAAAGGATTTTCTTCAGGAATTGGGCAGATATTTGTCTCATTCACAGTGGATGCCCTATTATAGATAGTTTTTATCTCCCTGTTCTGAAACACTGACACTTTTTTTGGTTTGGCAATCTGCTCCTTTTTCTATTTGTGTTTGGTTTCAGTAATTGTCCTCCCATCTTCTTGTAAAACAAATCTCATTTGATTACAAGACCAAATCAGCCTATTTGTGTACAGAACCCCAAGGGACTGGAATTTAATCCCTTGAGTACTTAACATTCTAGTGAGTCAGGAGCAAAGCTAAAGTAAATTGATGATCAGAGGCACCAATGCCTAAATTCATGGGTAGAGCTGACAGATACACTCTTTGTTCTATTAAAAGCTTGTAGACACTTTGTTTTTCCCCAATAACCTCCAAGAGGGAATGAGAGTGAACACAATTCAAAACACCAATATAAGCATTTTGAGCCATTAGCAAGAGTGAATTGAGTCTCTATTAATTCTTAAAAATGCTAAATTTAAATGGATGATACTCAGCTGGAATTTCTATTCACTTTGCTTCTTTTAAAACAAAAAGACAGCATGAATTGTCTCTATGGCTGTCTTTACTTCACAATCTCATTTGTGTGCTTTGATTTTTCTTTCTTAGATTCTCTAGCTATTGTCTGAAAGAGTAAAAATTGTCTTATTAGCTAATCTTCTGCTCCAGTTTTTGTATTGTGCTTGGATTTTTCTGTAAATCTATATTCATATTTATTCAATCTCTTTTCTGTCTTGAATTAGTAAGGAGTCAATGCCCCAATACAAAGAGCATAGTAGAGGGTTGGCATTTACTACCCATAGGAAAAGTAACCAAAGGAAACACTGGCCATAAAATCCAAGTGGGACAATGTAAGAAATGGGAGTTAGGAGGCAAAGCCAGGTTATAGCAGACCTATGTGTAGGAACGGTTAAAATAGATGAAAAGAGGCAAGTGAGTCTGGAATCTTTTTATGACCTGTCCACAATTAATACTTTTGCTGTAATGAGATCAATTGAGGTATGTTCAATGTTTATTTTCAACTGGTTTCCATAATACTTATGAAAATTTTTTTTGTTTAAATATGGCTGGAGCTCAAAGATGGTTCTCTTTGTTTTTATTTATTAAATGATGTATAATCATTAATGTTAATCTATAACATACTGTTAATATATAATATGTAATACATAACATACTGTTACCTGTTTCAGCTCTTCCCCAGAAGTACATACACGTGTTTATTGGCAGTGCTCTCTCTTCTTCACAATTAATTGAATTGCAATAGTTTTGTGCAATTCCAGATCCTCTCTTGTTCTCTTAAGATTGATTTGCCATGGCATTGCTAGGTGGATATGAAAACAGTCTCTTGTTTCTCAGATTTTAACAATCTGTGTCCCTTTTACCTTCTGGAAGCTAATATCTCCAGGCAGTGCTAACTGTGATTTCAAGCTACAGGAATATATCAGTTAATGCCGTAGGGGCTGTATCCTTTTCCAGCTATCCTACTCAGAATTTGAGGTTTGTGTGGTCCTACTTTGAATTCCTGGATGTATGCCCCAGTCCTGAATCTCCTGAACTAGATTTTCTTAGGATTCTGTATTTAGCTGGTAATTAGATTTTTCATCTTTATGTCAGTTTAACTTTAGGACTGCCACCTGTTTTCCCAAGAGTTTCAGCTTGTCTGATTTCCTACTGTATTAATCAATATTATGGCAATGACAAATGGCTAAATTACAAAATAAACTAGTATGAGCAGAATTAAAGGGAAATATTGGTTTCCATAGCTGGATCTTCTACCTCCACCTCTGAACTCCATCTCAACCTTTCCAGTCTTTTTCTTTCCTTTGTAGTTCTTTAGTTATATCCTGCAGACAGGCCTTCTCTACTTTGAGGGAAAGTGAACACTGCCAGCCCCAAATTCATGTTTCCCTATTTAGCATCCTAGGAGGAAGCTGAAGAAAACTGCTTTCCACCAGCACACCTAGAAATCAATCCCAGTAAAGGACTGTGGATCCTTGGTCATGTGATCACAGATGGACCCTTTACTGGGTCTGAAAATCCTAAGTCACGTGAACATCCCTGTCGTAACAATAGACAGTACTAATATTAGAAAAAGAAGATGGAAGAACTTTCCAGACAAATAAAAACCAATATATTTGCCTTTCCCTAGGATTTTTATTTCTCTTATAAATTGCATTATTGAATAACCTATCCCTTAGGTTTAGTCCTTTTCCCACCTCAGCTTAAGTGGCTGGGCATCAGGTTCCAATTTTATCCTGGGAGCAAAATCTATGATCAGAAGACTACATCTAGAATGTCATTAAAAATCATTAGACTGAAAATTATAATACCTTTATAAAAACAGTAGTAAAGTAAACTACCTTACAGGGTCCATTTGAGAACTAAATTAGGTGACATATATAGATTCTTTAGCATAGTTCCTGCATATAGTAAAATTACATATGTATAGTTATATATATAGTTATATTAACATAAGTAATAATATATAGTTATTATTACTAAGTATAGTTATATAACATATGGTTACAATAATAATATTATTATTGTCATTATTAATATCTCTAAGACTCAACTTTCATATCAATAAAATCAAGAATATTCTCTAGATGAGAGTCTTACAAATGTCTACATGGCCTAGATATATTACATAAATTAATGAAACAGAATTTGAGGAAATGTGCTTGCTGGACTTAAGAAAAGATAAGGGCCCCTGGTGCATCTGCAGGTAAAAATTACCATCCCAGCAGTCAACTCCTGGTATGAATATTGGGCCATTCTTACCAGATATTATCATTTTTCAAAAGAGCCAGATCAGAATTTTATTGTTAAATATCCTAATATTTAAATTTGGAATTTTTTTTCATCTTAAACACTGTACAAGTTTGACATTGCATATCTGTAGTAATCAGTCACAAAGTCCTTCTGAATTTGGAGGGGGAGATGGGTATATACACACCTAATGGGTGCAGCGGACACGCTTGAAGCTCTCACTGGTGGGGCAAAGGCATTTGTCTTTGAATATTTTAAATTACTGAGTAGAACTCCATCTCCATGATACACAGATTGATATCAACTGATCAACACTTAAGTGCACATATAATAATAACATTCATCAGGTATTGGTCAGATGAAGAGGGGAGGAGGGGATGCATACAGACACACCTAATGGCTGCGGTGCGCACCTTCTGGCTGATTGGAACGCTTGAAGCTCTGACTCTGGTGGGGCAAAGGCCCACCGGACCCAGATCGGGATGAGGAAGACGACCATGAGAATGAGGAGGAAGACGCTTCGGTGGTCCGGTTGGACCCAGAGCTGACAGAACGGCTGCTGTGGCCTTTGCCCCACCAGAGTGGGAGCTTCAAGCATGTCTTTGCCCCATCCGAGTCAGGCTTCATTCCCCAAACGGTGCTCACCTCATCCACTAGGTGTGAATATGCCCACCCCTCCTCCCCCCTCCCACCTGCCCAACACACAGTAGTAGAATGCTACTACTATATGTGCACGGAAGTGTTGATCAGTTAAAATAAAGAATAACTAGGTGGATGGAAGTTACAGAAAAAAGAAATTACAGGAGATGGAGTGAACTTGGGAAGGGAAGTTCAGTTTGGGTACATTTGTATTTGAAGAGTCTGTTGAGGGAATGTCAAGTGAGCAGTTGAAATACATAGTTCTTAGAAAACTTGTTAGAGCTAAGAATTTAGCATTGATCAGCATAAAAGTAGTTATTCAAAGCTCTTATTTAATGAAATTCCTCAGAGATTCTAAGTGTAATAAGAAAAAAAAAGAAAGGGTAAAATTCTGTGGATCTAGATTTAATGGCTGGGTGGAAAATGGAAATCCTGAAACTGGGAAGCACTTGGTGGCTGACACCTGATGACAGAGAAATTTGACATTTGATTTGGCATATGTTAGGCATTGAATGTCTGGCCTTTGGGATTTAAATTTCAGGGAAGGGAAAGGAGCAAAAATCCAATGAAAATAACTTAATGGCAATGTATAAAAAACTGAAGCACTGAAGCATTGAGTGGCACTCTAATATGGTCAAGAAATTTGGTGGTATGGAAATTTAAGTGGGGCCTAAATGGAAAGAAAGATTTACGAAGGATCTTCTTCATTAATTGTTAAAAATGTGAATGTGATTATAGATGTAGTAGTGGATGGACATTTGACTACAGATAATGTTTTTAAAAAAATGGTACAGTTGAGGGCTTCTCTGAGATTGTTTACGTGACTTTTAAAGGATTCAGTCAGCAATTAGGTGACTTTTCTATAGCATTAAGAATCATAAGGATTTAAAACACCATGAAGAGGGGAAATGTAAAGTTACTGGAATTAGGGGAGAAGGAATGGAGGGACCATTAGAGTGGCAGAGAAACATTCTGGGTTTCACATTATGGGAATAGAGCCAAAAGTACATATTGCATAGTGACTACATGAAGTTCAAGAACAGGCAAAACACATCTATGATGGCAGATATAAGAAAAGTGATTACCTAGGAGTGTGGATATTGACTGGAAGAGGGCCTAAGCTCTCTGGAGTGATGGAAATGTTCTTTTTCTTTATTGGGATGGTGGTTTCACAGGTACGTACATTGAATTGTAAACTTAAGATCTATACATTTAACTATATGTAAATTTTAACTCAATAAATTAGTAAATGCACATATATTTGTCTTAAATTTATAGGATAATCAGTGAAAATCTCCTATGTCTAATTTTTAATAAAGCCATCATATTATTGTGATGGTTAATTTTATGTGCCAGCTTGACTGGGCCTTGGGGTGCCCATACATTTCTCTAAACGTTATTCTGGGTATGTCCTCTGCAAGGATGTTTCTAGATGAGATTAATTTGAATGGATATACTGAGTAAAGCAGATTACCTTCCCTAATATGTGTAGTCCTCATCCAATCAACTGAAGACCTGAAGAGAACAAAAAGGCTGAGTAAGAGGAAACTCCTCCCTGCCTGATTGCTTTAGCTGAGACATTGGTCTTGTCTTGGAATTCAGACTGAAATATTGGCTCTTCTTGGGTCTAGAACAGGGGTGGGGAAACTTTTCATGTTCAAAGTCCACATTAATTTAGCTATAATCAAATATAGCTACATTCAAAAAAGTTCAGTTAGATGTACTTAAAAATGTGTATTATTTTGTAAAATCTAACTACTATGTACTTAAATTCAAAAAATGAAAACTATTTGTTAATTTTAAGTTAACTAACATTTTAATGACTTTGTTGTGTTTGATTTTGTTGGAAAGCATTTGAATATTTGATTAGAGCATTGAGGCCCACAGTTTCAACTGATCCTCTAGATGGATATCAGTCATTTGTGACCTTAAGGGCATCTTGACTTGGGTTAGGCAGGAGAATGTGCATTTGCAGCAATAAATGGTTGAAAAGCAAGAAAGCATTTTTCGGTCATGTTGCCAGAGGCGTGGGTATTCTACTGCATTTTCCCATATTTAAATGGAATCTTTCTTAGCATCAAACAATGACTTTACAATGTCATCTATTGAGAGCTCAATCAATTTGGTCAGTAGTTCCTTAGGTGCCTTGGTGATAACAACTACGTAAGGCTGAAATGCTAATTTGAGTGTGATGTCATGATTCTCAAAGTCAGTTAAACTTTCATTGTGTTCTCCAATTAATAGGTTTATAACAGCTGCTATTCTTCAAATGATTCACATATATCATCCTGCTCATCAATGATTTTTGCTAACTTGGGAAAATGTTCACCCGAAATTTCCTTTTGAAGAAGAAGTGTTTTGAAAAAAGACAGCTCTTTTCAAAATGCTTGGATTTTTTGGCCACATATCATCTATAAACTTAGTTTTACCTTGCAAAGAAATATTCAAGTTGTTTGATTTGACATGATATCACACAGAAATGCTGCATTTCTAAAGAAATTTTCTTTCAATAATTCACATTGCTGATTCTGTTCTTCATAAAATATAACTACCTGTTCTCACAGAAATAAAATTTTGGCTAACACCTATCCTCACCATAGCCAACACACTAGAATGATAGGTCAAACTGACACTGGATACCTCATCCTTCAACTTTAGCATGAAAATGAGGATGCTGTGTTGCATTTGCACAAATATAGTTAACAATACTTGTAATTTTTGCAGACTGTCACTTAAAGTACTAGCTTTAGCACAGAGGTTTCACTGATGCAAGATACAATGAAAAGAAATAAGATCTTCTGGATCTGTTAATAATTTTTTAATCTGTGCAATAAACCCTTCATGTTTTCCTGTCTTGGAAGGTGCACTGTCTATACGTACACACACTAAGTTTATCAAATTCAGCCCAACTCATGACATTTATCTTGAAAGTTATTGAAGATATACATTCTCTGTGTTCTACTTGTGAGAGTGCCCAAAGTGAGTAACTTCTTGTAGCAAAGAAAATCTTGTTATGACTCAAATGAAGTATAAAACCTGTGCCTACTCAGTAGTATCATTTGATGCATCCAAAGCAATTGAATGTATATATGTGTATGTATGTATATATATATATATATATATATATTCTGTTTGACATATTATATGAAGTTGTTCTGTTAAGTTGAAGGTTAATTCATGATGTCAATCAGTTATGGTTCTCCTTGAAAGAGTCAGTTATTTGTACTTTGAAACACTATTGGAAGTCTAAGCATCCTACAACTTTGACAATGCATTCTTTCACAATTTCTGCATCACTGAAGGGTTTCTCTTTTTTCCTGAGTATATAAGCTACATTATAAGTTGTTTCACTGGAATTATTTCCACATCTTACTGCTGCTTGAAAGAATTGCCTTTGCTTTTCATCTTTTAATTTCTGCAATACACCTTTGGTGCCTCTTCCTCTAATTTAAAATATTTGTGGTCCTTATGAATGTTATAATGCTGATGAGCATTGAATTACTTTTATGTTGGTATTGCAGTATCACAAAGCAAGCAAATCATCTTATCTTTAGCAGAAAAAAAATAATGCTTCCATTCCCAATCCTTATTAAAAAATCTGTTTTCTTCCTTCAGTGTTCTCTGACATCATGTGCTGTCATCATGTGCAGTCTTCTTTGACATCATGTGCTGTTAAACAGAGAGAATTCAAAAATATCGTCAAGCTGTGCAACTATTCACAAATTCCACTTCAACTAGAAACACAGTGCACTATTGTCAAATGCTGATAACAGACTGGTGTACTAGACCCCCATAAATTCTCATGAACCAGCATTGTGCAGTAATGGTGCCAGTTACCTGGGGGAAGTTAGAACTAAATCATGAGCATTGCAGACCTCAGTTTAGCCCTTATGGCTTAGTAACGTTCTAATTGTGCCAGTCAATGTGGGAGGATTATTTCATTGAAACTTATTTTATTCTTTGGTATTTTAAATGCCTTCTCTTAAATAATAAAATATAAAAGATGAACAAAATTTTATTAATACAAATAAAAGGATTTCTTCTATAAAATTTAGATTAAGTCACAAGGCCATACTTTAGGACCTAGAAGGCCACATGTGGCCTTAAGGATACACGTTCCCCACCCCTGGTCTAGAGTCTTGTGGTTCTCAGATTGGAACATTGCACCTTTACACTCTTGAGTCTCAGGCCTTCAGACTCAGAATGGAACTACACATCGGCTCTCCTGGATCTCCAGCTTACCAGTTGCAGATCTTGCGACTTCTCAGTCTCCACAATTGCTTGAGCCAGTTTCTTATAATACATGTGTCTATCTCTCTATCTCTCTATTAATATCTATCTATAGATACAGTTGTAGGTATAGGTATCTCCTATTGGTTCTGCTCTCTGAAGAATTCTGACTAATACAGTTATGCATGTTCATTTTTCTTCACCAATTAAAATTACCTTTGGGTGTTGCTAGAAATAGGGATTAAATGTATTCTCACATTTGAAAATGATTTGAATCAATTTGTGGATTCACTATCAAAGAGGTTGATTTTGTTTAACAATCAAATTTTGATTAGTCTTACATCATTAATAGCATGAAAGGGATTGTATTTCATACCCTCACTTCAGAAAACTGGTTATTTAGTTTCATCCCCTGCCACTCTCCCTATCTTCTGGAGTCACTGGCCCATTTGCAAGCTAATTTCCTGTGCTTAACTCTCTTTTACCTTGATTTAAGCATTTTATTCTTAGAATTAAGTCTTAGTTTTTAAATTAACTCTCAGCTACACAATTCTCAACATAACTTTCTTACCCATCACAATCAATATCTTCATCATTTTCAGAGAGGCAGTTCAGATTAGTGGTTGAGATTATGGACTTTGCATCTGAAATTACCAGCTGTTTGACCTTAGTTAACCTCTTTGTAACTCAGTTTTAATCACTGCAGAAATAACACCTATCACATGTTGTTAGCATAAAACAACTTAATAGATTTAAAATACCTAGAAAAGTACTGGACTTAGCATCATCATTATAAAAAAGAAAACTCTGTATATTGATATACTTACTGCCTTTGGTACCATAACACATATTATGTTTGTGCTAGGGGCTTTCAGGGTTTTAAAGGGGAGAAAAAAAGATAAAAAGAAAAGATGAGCTTTTCTAATTTTATGAGACTCACAACCTAATAGTGAAAGTTAAACATCCACATATAAACCATAAGATTAACTACAAATTAATATTGTAAAGAGTATATTGCATATGTGGTTAAAACATAAAGCATCAAAACTATGACTTTAGTATTATCTTAAACTTACATCTTCTCTTGGAGCCTAATAATTCAGAGCGAAAGGGATGTATGTAAAAATATTGTTAAATTTTTTTATTGTTATATAAATGCAAGGTATTATTTTTATCAACCTTATGTAGTACAAAAATTCCATTCCAAAAGATGAAGAAACTGAAAATCAGGAAAATTGAATTGTCAATACTAACTAAATCAGTAGCAGACCAAAGACCAAAATCTAATTTGTCTGACTCCTACTTAGTATTCTTCCAGCTATTTTTTTTTTTTTTTTCAGAAAAGCAGGAACTAAAGAGTTAGCAGAGTGAGGATGAGTTAAATTAGGAAAAAAGTAGAGTTTCCTTTCAGATCACTGGAGTGGGTAATATGATCAAAATGGAGGAATAATTATGTGATCTTGCCTGTGATGGCTGTTACCTTAATTTCAAACTTAAAAATACATGAATCAAAAATAATGTTGTTAATTTCTTGGGTTGGATTTTCTTCCACTGTAGTTACAAAACCATAATTTTGTTTTCCTTGAATAGTGCACCTTTACTCACACCTTCTTTATTTATTTATTGTTTTAGAGACGAGGTCCCGCTCTTGCTCAGGCTGGTCTTGAACTCCTGAGCTCAAACAATCCACCTGCCTCAGCCTCCCAGAGTGCTAGGATTACAGGCATGAGCCACTGTGCCTGGCCTACTCACACCTCCTAACTTCCCTCAGGAAGCTATAAATAAAGTCCACTCTCCCATAAAAGTTCAATTCCTTCAACAGTACAGCACTCTGAATCTCTGGTTCACTTTTCTTCTCAAAGACTTTGTGCCTGCCACGACACTTTTTTCTTTCCATCATTAATATCTCTCTCCTAAATGATTTCCATGAGCATGCAAATATTTCCTATCTTTAAAAACAACATTTATTGAACGTATGTATATTTCCAGCTTAGCTCCTTTCAACAGCAAAATTTCTCAAAAGGTCATCTACAATCAATATTCTCATATTCTTATTACCTCTTCCCCTTTACTCCTCCCTAAGCTGATTCTCATCAATTTACATTGCTCATGCTAAGGTCATGAGTGACCTCTAACAGTGAGCAAATCCAGTGGTAATTTTCACAGGCTCAATTTACTAGATATCTTAATGGAATCTGATACTGCTGACCTTATTTGATTACTTTATTCATTGTGGCAAATTATATTTTCCAAAGATTATTGCACCAATCTCTTCTAGAAAAGTAATATTGAGAGATGAGGGTCTATGTTTCTTCCATTGAGAGACAGCATCTTTGTTTTCTCCCCTCAACTCCTTGGACCTTTGAAATTACGCTGACCAATGAAATGTGGTAAATTTAGTGTTGGATGGCATGTGATACCAGGTAAAAGAGGTGATATGTTTCCACCTGGCTCTCTCTTGTGGGACACACAACTTGCAAGCCCAAAATTGATATTTAAGAAGTCCAGCTACCCTGCAGCTACCATTTTGGAGTAATTACATGGCAGTACTACCTAGTGATAGACAAAGATGCTTTAGAAACTCCAGCTGGCCCAGCTTCCACATGTGAGTCTTTACAGTACAGGCACCAGACAGTTAAGTGAGGAAGCAAGTTTTCACATGATTTCAGCTTGTCTTCAAGCTATTCCAGCTGAATCTTAGAGTGCAGTAGAGTAGAGCCCTGCTCAGGTTGCCAATTCACAGCAAATTTTTTTTTTGATTACCTAAGTTTTGGAGTATTTTTATTACACAGTTATAGTAGGCAAAACACTTGTCTTGGCTTCTACAATGGGCATTTTGGATTTCCTCTACCTACACTGGCTATCCCTTCTCATGCTCTTCCATTGTCTCCTATTTCTGTGCCCAGCATCCTAATATTAGAGTGTTCCAGGACCCTTGGATACCTATTATTTTCTATATACATTATCTAAATTGTTTTATTTCATCATTACCCATGGCATTTACATGTGGACGATCCTTTCTGCCCCACCACATTGCATTTCTATCCCTATCTCCTTGGAATACACTGAATTCTAGGCAAATATATGTAATGGCTTACTTTACATCTCCACTTGAATATTTAATAAGGAACTCAAAATATACAAAGCCAAGCTCTTGATGGCTTCTCCTTGTAAAATGGAACATAAAATTTGTTTCTTCCCCAATCTTCTTTATCTCAGTGAGTAGAATTACAATTCACATGATTTCTCAAGTGCACAATTTAGAAGTAATTTTTGGATTCTTTCTTTCTGTCAATGACTGCATCTAATCTATTTCTATTGATTATGACTTTACAACATATCTCCAATCTTGTCTCCATTTTTACTTCTTCTCTCTGTGTAAGCCGCTGTTATCTCTTTCCTAAACTATGGAAATAATCACTTTAACAGTCTCCCTAATTCCAGTCTTGCTTGACACACATTAATCTATCATACACGTTAGTAGCCTGAGTCATCTTTTTCAACAAAAATCAGATCACATTACTAATCTAGTTCGAAGTGATTCAATGCCTTTTCATTTAATCAAAGTTTATTTTCCAAAGAAGGCAGCAACAAAGTTTTCCATTCTACACTTTCCTCTTTTAATGTAACTTGATATTCCTACCATTGGAAGGTAAGAGTCTATGTCCCTTCCCTTTAAATATGCATGACCATATGATTCATTTAAAACAACCATGTGTGAGTCTCTTGGGACACTTGCTTGCTTTCTTTTTTTTTTTCCTCCAGAGATGGGGTCTTTCCCTGTCTCCCAGGCTGGAGTTCAGTGGTGTGAGCAGAGCTCATAGCAGCCTTGAATGCTAGGGCTCAAACAATCTTCCCAATTTGGGCTCCCAGAGTTTTGGGATTATAGGTGTGAGCCACTGTGCCTGCCCAGTCCCTATGCCTGAGTGAGCCCATGTAGCCTGTGGAGAGGACCATATGGAGAGGATCTGGCCCCCGGCTTCAGCTAAGTTCCCAACCAATTTAGCCAATATGACTTTGCCAGCCTCGTAAGTAAGCTGTCTTGTCAACTGGAATGGAGATGGACTATCCTAACCAAGCCCTGCCCAGATGCAGAATTACGAGCAAAGGAAATTTTTGCTGTTATTTTGTCATTAAGTTTTGGGATAGTCTTTTTTTTTTTTTAATGCAGTAATAGATAACTAATACAAATTTTGGTGCTTGAAAGTGGAATGTTTCTCTAAAAACCTTTAAACACGTAGCATTGGCTTTGGGAAAGGTCATATAAGAAAGCCAGAATGGCATTGGCAAAGTGTTACCAGAAGCATAGAGAATCTTGAGGGAGCTGTCTCTGATACCTCAAAAGATAGAAAGGAAAATATGATTGGAATATGTCTATTAGTGGATAGAAATTTTGACAACACTACCTGAAGTAACAGTGAAGATAAAAAATGTACCAATGAACCTGATGATCAAGCTATGGGAATTTTCAGGCAGAATATCAAAAGTGTCACTTGGATTGTTTTCACTGCCTACCCATAAAATGTGAGAGGAAAGGATTGAGCTAAAAAATTAACTTTTAATTATAAATAATCCATAACTTTCTCAGTTTGAAAATAATTCTGTTTCTCTTTCCTAATCTCTCTAGATTGTAAATGATATTTAGATTAAGGTCTGGCTTAAGGGAGATAGATTAGTTGTACTTTAAAACTTAAGGTTAAGACTTCAGAGAAATCTAAAATGGTTTCTCATAGAACCTTTCAAACAGAAAAATGCCCTTCTAAGGATCATAATATTGTACTTTATTTGTCCTGTCCATTATATAATGAGGCTTACAAAAATCTTAAGGATGTTGTCCAACAACAGTCTCATGGCAAGGTTGAAGAAAAGAATGGCTTATCTTGAAAAGATTTATGGTTACAGCTTTTGTCTGATGAAGTGAATTATTTATTAATACACAGAAAGCCCACAAAATTGAAAGAATTGTATTTGCTTATAAGAAAAAGAGAAAGAAACAGCACAAAATGAGAAATGGTTTTGAGCCCTCAAACTTTTACAGGCAGGAAATAGGCTTACGAAGGCTTAGGGAAAAGGAAGATGGACTGATAGGGCAGAATCAAGAGCCCATGGAGTCTAGCAAAGAGCCACAGAGAACAACTCTCAGGGAGTGTGACTGAACTCCAATCAGAGAACTGGCAACATGTGCCTGGCGTTTCAGAATTGATATGAATCAGGGACTACTATGTTCCTTCTATTTTCCCACCATTTTGAATAGGAATATCTACAGCAATTATCCAATGCCTGTCCCACAATTTTATTTTGGGTATTTGGAGAAATAGAAAAATTATCTCTTTAGATCAGGTATATCACGTATCATCATGACACATTATAAGAATGAGTGCTCAAGGAGCTGTATTGGAGAAACTACGCACCTATACCTTGATCTTACCTAGATGGTGAGATTCTAGACTTTAAGCTGATGTAATTATGGAATGTGATTTTTCAGTCTTGGAGGAATGACTATATTTTGCATGTGGGAGGAGGGATATAAATTGTTGTGGTCTGAAGATAGATTGTGGTAGATTATATTTTTCAACGATGGCTGTGACAAGACTTCCTATCTCAATTTTTTCTTACAATATGCCTTTAATGCTGTTCCCATCGAGAAGTTTTCTTTACCCTTGAATCTGGGCAGGATTGTGACTATTAATTCTATATGACTTTTGAGAGTAGGTCAGAGAGCATAATATATTTTTCTAGTTCATTTAGGATGCTTGCTCTTAACACCTAGCCACTATGCTTGCATAACCCCAAGAGAACTGCTGTGGAGAGGCCCATGTGAAGAAGAACGTAGGCCCCTGGCTACAGGCTGATCGACCTCTCTTCTGACAACCAGTACCAACCTGACAGTCTTGTGAGCAACCATCTTGAATCTTTCAGCTCCCAGTTGAATCACTTCAGCTGATGTTACAGGGATTCCTGCAGATTTGTAAGCAAAATAAATTATAATTTTTATTTAAGCATTAAGTTCTGGAGTGATTTGTCTCACAGGTATATGCAACTGATATAACACAGAATGTAGATAAAATCAAGCTCCCATGCTGTCCTATGAGGCCCTGTATGACTAGTTTCTATCTACTTCCAAGCTCATGTCATACCATTCTCTATTGTGCTTACTTTGTTACGCTCACACTCACTTTTCTCCTGTTTCCTAAAATCTAGCTAGTTCTTGCCTTCATGCTTTGTCATTGTCACTCCCTGATAAGAGTATTCTTTGTCCAGATCTTGTAATTCAGGTGAAAGTTTATGGATAACATTCTCAGAAATAGATTCTCTGACTACTCAACCTAAAGTAACCTACGAAGTGCTCTAGGCTATTTCCTTATTTATGTTTGTCATGACTTCCATATCTATTTATACATCTATTTATCTATTTAAGCCAAATTTCGTGCATCCCACTACAAGGGCATAAGCTCTGTGAGAACAGAAAAATTGTTTTCTTATTTAACTCCATTACCTATGACAGTGTCTATTACATAGTAGGAATTCCATAAATATTTCTTAAGTGAATGAACCAATGGAAATAAATATTAATTCAGTTTTATACTATAGAGCAAAACAGAAATCCAAGATTTAGTCCAATACGTATTACAAAATAATACTTTAAAAAATTAAATCCATTAAGTTGGCTTAAAAAAATGTTCACAGTATTGTAACATTTTGAAAAAGAAATTGATTTCTATACCACCTGGATCATCTCTGTAAGTTTTCTCATATAAATAAATAGTATAAAATTTTCAGATAAAATTGGACATATTAGTTATTTGATTTTTTCCTACTTATATGAATCTTTTACTTCATGTAAGACAAACAAAAATATCATTCTGTAATGTTCACTTTTAATGCCAGGTTTTGAGTTCAGTGTTAAACATTAAAAAATTCTTTTTCAGAGAAGAAAAATATATTGATAATGATCAATAAAAGAAAAGACTTCAATTTTAAGGAATTTGGAATGTAGATTCCTGGTATAATAGAGATATAGCTTTTATATCTAATCAATGTGTAAAATTGAAAAATAATTTTAAGTTATTTCTTTGGAGTTTATTTCTTTGCACATTAAAGTCTGAGTAACAAAGCAAGTGCACAAATATAGTTGGAATAATACTTCTCACCAAGAAGTAGTCCCAAAATAAGTCAGAGGAATTCCCCTAGTGATTTTATCCCAAAGAAGGAGCTATAGTCTGAAATCTTAGTATCTAACTCTGAAAGAATCAGGAGATCTGTTTATATCATAACCTGATATTTGCAATTTTCCTTGACTTTCCTTGGGATTTCCTCAGATATATTTTACTGAGAGAGGTACACAAAGTCGTAACCTTAGGCCAGGAGACTATTTTTTTCTGCTCTGAGTCATCCATTTGCCTGTTCTGAACAACCTCTATTGTTGGCTCTTGCACAAGAATCTCCTGAGAGTAGTAGTTGCTAAGCTCTAATTGCCTATTATTTCTTGCTCATAATCTTACTCCTTTGATGAGAGTGAGAGCTTTAGCCTTCAATAGATGTTGCACTTATATATTATTTTATTAACCTAATCATAATGCAATTCCACTTAAGCACAAACACAGCAACAGCAATCATTACTTGATTCTAATTTCTAGTTCACTGTAAGTAAGCCAGCCTATGCTTTTACTAACCAATTTCCAGTGCATATAAATAATAACATATATTTAGCTCATCACAGTGCCTAACTTTCCCCGATGAGCAAAAGGATTATATTTACTTGTGCATATCTTGCAGCTTCCCAGGATGTCCCATTAATTTCCATACTGATCCCTTAGGCTATTATGAGCAGTCACTTTCTCCACCACCTGCTTCAAACTGTCTACTCTTTATCTTTTTCTTTAGAATCTTAATTGGCCATCTTCTTCTATTAGTGACAGCTGTTTTGGTGATCTAGCTTCCTTCACTTTCCTTACCTTCTGATAACTTCGCAGCATCTTCCATCAGTCTCCACATACATTATTTGCTTTATGCTGTACTATATTTGTAAAATACATAAAAGATTGCAAGTATTTTTATTTTATAGATGATAAAACTGAAGGAAGGAAGATAAATGATTCACCACAGGCCATGATTTGTGGGTCTTGTAGTAGGTTTAATGTGAGGAAAGCAGAGGTGAAATGCCAAAATAGAGAGATTAGAGAGACTTGAGATGAGTGATAGAGACCTAGAAAAGTGGGAGTTAAATGGTCCAGGGCATAAAATGATGTGAGGAACAGTAGAAAGAAAAACATGGAAATATCTTAAAATTGATGATTCTTCTCTCCTGATAACTTCAAGGTGCATTTCAATTTGAAATCTCTATCACCTCATTGCATAGGGACAGAGGAAAGAAAATACATATAGAACACTTATCTGTTCCTGAAGCTTCCCAAATTCACAAAACTCCTAAGACATTGACAGAAAAAAAATTATAAAATTTGCCAGTTATTGCCATTTCTGTTCATTCCTTCAAATACATTTTATAAGTTCAATTTTACATACTGTTTAACCTTCTCTACCTAACTTGATATTGTTCTGCTGCCACATTCTGTTTCTTAAATATTAAACACACACATTTTAGTGGCCCCAAATTATGTGTTTGTTATACTTTGTCTATTTGGAGGTAAAAAAAAAGGTAATTTTTTTTTCTTTTCTTTTTGAGACAGAGTCTCGCTCT
>CM052436.1:79608799-79619081 GCA_028533085.1 Varecia variegata | reverse complement strand
GAACAAAAGTCATTCTATAATAAAGATACTTGCACCCGAATGTTTATAGCAGCACAATTCACAATCGCTAAGAGGTGGAAACAACCCAAATGTCCATCAATTCATGAATGGATTAGTAAAATGTGGTATCTGTATACCATGGAGTATTACTCAGCTATAAGAAATAACGATGATGCGACATCTCTTTGGTTCTCCTGGGAAGAGTTGGAACACATTCTATTAAGTGAAGTATCCCAAGAATGGAAAAATAAGCACCACATGTACTCACCAGCAAATTGGTTTCCCTGATCAACACCTGGGTGCACATTTAGGAAGGACACCAATTGGGTATCGGACAGAGGTGGGGGGAGGAGATGGGTGTATATCTACATGATGAGTGCGATGCGCACTCTCTGGGGAATGGGCATGCTTAAAGATTTGACTCGGGGGGATGGGGATGGGGGAGAGGATGAGTGAGATGTGCACTGTCTGGGGAATGGACACTCTTGAAGCTCAGACTCGGGGGGTTGGAAGGGGCATGGGAAATATATTTAACCAGGATGGCTGCACCCCCATAATAAGCTATAATAAATAAATAAATAAATAAATACTTAGCAATAAATCTAATATCTGGTGTGAAAGACTTCTGTTTAAGAATGTTTTCCTCTAGAAACAGTCTCTGATGGAAAAATACATGTCATGAATCATATGTAAGAAAATTTTTTAATTGTATTGCCTTTCTAAAATAGATCTCAGGGTATGGGAGTTAAGGGTACAGGGAAAATTTTCTCTACATATCTCATCATTTTATACTTTTCACATTTTTAATTATGTGAATGTATTAATTTTTAGAAATGGCTTCAACAGTTTCTTATTTTTTATAAATTTTAGTAAAAATTAATTTATAGATATTCTTTGATGATGTAAAACTTTTCATTCTTTCTGCAACAATGATTTAGTGAAATAATAATGAAAGAAACTATTTCCAAAGTGATTTTCTTGCCGACTACAAATTATTTTCAAAGTTACTGTTAACATATTTTAGATTGTAAGTTCCACTTAAAATATTCTCTGTCATTTCTTTTTCATTAGCAATTGAATCAGATTTCTTTCATTTATATCTACACTTCTCTCTCACATATGGATTGTTTGAGAGTTGTTTGATTTCTATGAACTTGTAAATTCTTCATTATCAGAAGAAAGTTATACTTTTGTGATTGATGTAATACAAAACTTTTCTGAAAGTTTCTATTTGTATTTTCTTTTACAAAAAATGGATGAACAGTCATCATTACAAATCATATCTTTGATATAACTTTCTCTCGAAATCTATAATGACACATATGTTCAGGAACGTAAAGTCTGAAAGTTGAAATCAGCAAGGTAATGTAGGAAAAGAGATAATAAAAAATTCCCTCGGCTAACTTCACATCAGTATAAATAGTTATTTAATAATAAAATATTGATAATTTGCTCCTAAACTATTTAACTGACATTTTTAGTGGTTACCAGTGTTTATCTATTCAACCATTATAGATTTGGTTTGCACTTGATACCATATTTTTGTTCTAGGTAAAACAGATAAAACATTATTCCTTCTAGCAAGAAATTTATAGATTTGTGTGAATAGTAGACAATTTAAACCTGATAACAGTTTAATGTTATAAGTGTATGAACGATATATGTACTAATGCTCTTGGATTGTAAAGGGCTGGGAACGGGAGGTTTAAATATTTATAATATTCTGGAACGAAAGGAAAGTCTCCAAGGAGAATCAATGCTTGCTATAATATTTGAAGGCTGAATAAGTTTTTGTACTCCCCTCACCCAAAAAGCCTCGCCTTTTTTTGACAATTTTTCTTCTTCCTATGTAAATATGTGTTTCTCATTGTATCTGTTCCTTTTCTAATCACATCTGATCCCGTGACTAAAACTGAACATTTCTGTCATGTAGTTCTCTACTTTGGTCTTCGACTCCTTTTTAGTTTTGCTGGTATCCATAAATTATCTTGCATTTTTTATTCTTTTGACTTAGCATGTTGACCTTTGTCCACTGTCCAACAACTCTTAAATGGACAACTCTCATATCATTGAACACAATGTTTATTTCTTCTCATATGAAAGTCACAATGATATTTACTAAGCCATGTTGGGTTTTTTTTTCTTTTCTTTCTTAAGAAGGAATTTTTAAACATACACCAAAGTGATTAAAATATCAACCTTCATGAACACATCACTAGTTCAAACCATCAACATATGGCTGATCCTGCCCTGTACATACTTCATTCATACTCGTGAATTCCCATCTTTCTATGTTGCTTAAAGCTAATCCAAGATATTATAAAAATTAATCCATAAATATTTTAGTATTTATTTCTAAAATATAAGTTTTCTTTTATCAAAACATTATCATACCTATATTGAATGTTTTAGGGAAAAATTGAGTTTATAATACAAAATATTTTGTCAATGTTTAAATTTACCTTTGTGTAATAATTTTTAGCTTATTTTTAAAAAGATAATACTCTGGCAGACTGATCTCCAGTGAACAAAACGTACTTCATGTATTTTTTAAGTAACATTTAAGTAGAAAATTCAAAATTTGAATTAAAAAATACACCTAAGAGCACATATAGGAATAACATTAATCGGGTGTTGGGCAGATGTGGGGGGGAGGGGATGGGTGTCTACATACATAATGAGTGCGATACTCACCGTCTGGGGGGTGGACAGGGTTGACACTCTGAATGAGGGGGCGGGGCAAGGGAAATATGCATAACCTAAACTTTTGTACCCCCATCATATGCTGAAATAAAAAAAAAAAGAATTGTGAGCCAAAAAAAAAATACGGAACTCAAAGAGTCATATTTCTTGTTCGTGCTTTCCAAAGACAAGCACAGGTTTTAGAACTCAAATACTTGCTATTTTAAGGTTTTGTTTTTATGCTGGTAAGCGAGTTACAGAATCATTATTTCACTGAGGTATAATAACCATCTACATATATGAACTTGTCTTTTAATTTTACTATGTCACGATTGACTGGTTTTATTTAAGAATATATATAATATTGAACTATTGTGTTTTATTTCAAAGCAAAAGTGAAACAGATGTCAAAGAAAAAAATTTAATATTTTGAATTGAATTATAATTAAAATTCAGCATACCAAAATATTAATATATGAGATTTTGTTAATGTCTACTTTTATTTTTTTCTTTCTTTAAAATTTATTTCAATAGATTTAGGGAGTAAAATGGCTTTTTGTTACCCCATGAATTGTATAATGGTGAAGTCTGGGCTATTAGTATACCTGTCACCTGAATAATGTACATTGTACCCAGTAAGTAATTTTTTATCCCTCACCCCCTTCCATCCTCCCCCTTCTGAGTCTCAATGTTCATTATATCACTCTGTATGACCATGCATAACTATAGCTTAGTTCCCACTTATAAGTGAGAACAGGTAGTATTTGATTTTCCATTCATGAGTTACTTCACTTAGGATAATGGCCTACAGTCCCATCCATTACTAAATGTTTTTTTTTATTATTATTAACATTATTTTTATTTTTTAGAGACAGGATCTTGCTCTGTCACCCAGGCTGGAATACAATGGCTCTATCATAGCTTATTGCAGTCTCAAACGCCTGGGCTCAAGCAATCCTCCTCCCTTAGCCTCCCTGATAGTTAGGACTACAGGCATGCACAACTATGCCCCACTAATATTTCTTATTTTTTGTGGATTTGGGGGTCTAGCTATGTTGCCAGGCTGATCATCAACTCCTGGCGTCAAGTGATCCTCCCACCTCTACCTTCCAAAATGCTGAGATTACAGGCATAAGCCACCACTCCTGGCCCATTATTAAATGCTTTTTGTTGTTGTTGTTGTGGTTGTTTTTTGATTGAGACTGAGTCTCATTCTGTTGCCCAGGCTAGAGTGCTGTGGCATCAGCCTAGCTCACAGCAACCTCAAACTCCTGGGCTCAAGCGATCCTCTTGCCTCAGCTTCCCAAGTAGCTGGATCCACAGGCTTGAGCCAACACACCTGGCTAATTTTTACTGTTTTTAGTAGAGACAAGTGTCTCACTCTTGCTCAGGCTGGTTTCTAACTTCTGAGCTCAAGCCATCCTCCCGCCTCAGCCTTCCAGAGTGTTAGGATTACACCTGTGAGCCACTGAACCCAGCTCCATTACTAAATGTTTTTATTGATATTTCATGAATGTGAAGGAGATTTATATTTCAAACACAATAAACACAGCTTCTTTATAACATAAAGGGGAAATATGAAAAAGTAAGTACATCTGTAGATATAGAAAATATTTAATAAAATTTATTCAATTTGTGATTAAAAATCTTAGCAATCTATAAATTGAATGGGGATTTATTAGTTCTATAAATAATGCCTTTGAAAATATTACAGTAAACATCATATTCCCAGTGTTATTAAAGTTGAGATATTAACAAGACAATAATTCTCCCATCACAATTTTTATTTAATTTTATCCTTGAGATAAAATTAGCAAATCTAATAAAAAATACATGAAAATGAATAAAATGAAACTAAGATTATTTGCAGAAGACATGCTTATACTTATTTATGTAGAAAACCCTAGTGTATTCACAGACATACTATCAGAACTGACAAGGAAATGGAAAATGTTCACCGAAAGGTTAATATATATAAGTAATTGAATTTTTATATACCAGTAATAAACAATAAAATGTTCAAAGGATACTATTTACAATAGCATTAAAACATCAAATACCTAGTAACAAATTTAACAAAATTTGTGTAACACTTCTGTATTTGAAAGTACAAAACATTACTGAAAGATTTCAAAGACTTAAGTAAACAATGTGACAAAATATGTCCACTAATTAGAAGACTCAATATCATTAACATAAAAATTCTCCTAAATTTATGTCTATATTAAATTTAATCTCAATCAAACTCTCAGCAGGTATATATTTTCTAGAAATTTACAAGCTGTTTCTAAAACTAATATGGACATGAAAATAACCTTGACTCGACAAGACAACAAATATTAAAGGAGATAAACATAGCTGATAAAATACTCTACTAGATATCAAGGCTTACAAAAGTACATAAAGTAAATAAAGCAGTATATACAGTATTGAAAAAAGGATATACAAGCAATGATATAGAATATAAACTCCATAAACAGACCCTTACTAGACATTCACCTGATTAATGACAAGAGGGACTGCAACGAAATGGGATAGGATTTTTTTTTTCTTTACATCATAGGTGCTAGGCAAACATTATATCCACATGGAAATACCATAATCTTGAGAACTACTTCAAACTACAGAGAATTCACTTTCAGATGTGTTGTAGATTTCAATATGAAAGATAATAGCTTTTAGAAGCAATTTACGAGACTATATTTATGATATTACATTAAACAAAGTTTAATTAAATAGGACACAAAGTGATATCAAAGAAACATTAGCAAATTAGATTCCATTAAAAATAAGAGTATATGTTCATCAAAAGATACTGTAATAGGATATCCAATGTCCACTAATGAAATCGAGTTGTAAACTAATCTGTCTTCTGAGAACAACAAATTAAACCACAGTAATATATCAGGTGACACCACAAGAAGTGTAAAAGTAGAAAAGACACATAAAGTTTTGCAAAAGAATGAATAAAAGAGAAACACATTATACGTTAGAATTATATTCTAACGCACACATTATGCGTTAGAATATAAATTAGTGTGGCCACTTTGGAAAACACTTTGGCACTTTCTACTAATACAAAACATAACTGTCTTCATCTGTTTGGGCTGCTATAATAGAACACTATGAACTGTGTACCTTATAAAAAACAGCAATATGTTTCTCACCGTTCTGGAGCTGGGAAGTCTAAGATCAAGGTGATGACAGATTGGTGTCTGGTTGGGAATTAAGTTTCAACATACTAATTTTGGGGAGGGGCACACAAAAATTTAATCCATATTGATAACCATATCCTGTTCTCCTGCAATTCTAATCCTTTTACAATCAAGTATATGTCATTCAAAAGACACATGCAAAAAATAAATAAGTAAATAAACAGAAAAATTGAAAAAAGATACATACAAAATTTTCGAAGTGGCAGCAGTTTCAATAGTCTCCATTTAAAAACATTCACATTTCCATTGCAACATTAAAACTAATAAATCGTGATGTATTCATTAATGGAATATTATACAACAATGAGAAAGAATGAACTGAAACTATGTACAGAAAATGAATGAATTTACAAGTATAACACTGACCTAAGGAACACAACATATGATTGTATTTATAAAATGATGGAAAAAAGACATTAGATGTCAATATAATTAGTAGCCATGAGCTAGGTGTTTTATGAATGGGAGCAACATTAGGAGGATTTTTGCATTGCTAGTAATATTCTAATTCTTCATATGGACAGTGTAAACTGGGTACTTTATTTTGCAAAATCTTTCATAATGGTATATATTTAGGATTTGTGAACTTTTCTCGATACATGTTATACTTTAAAAATTACATAACAATATTATTCACGTGTATATTTTTTTAACAGGTCTTAAATTTCAAACTCTATAACAAAGTCTGTTTAAATATACATAACCTAGCATTTTTTAAAGTTATTTGATACCAGAATCCGCTACTCAATTTGTATTTCACTGTAACATATTTTAACACCCCACAAAACTCGTGTTCTTTGAAACACTTTGGAAAATAAATTATATAACTAGATAATTAAATATAAAATAATGAATTGCAATTTTTGTTGTTTTAATGAGATTTGAAAACCACCATATTTGTTTGCTCTTCAGCTTATTTCTTATTAACTGTGATACTATCACACAATCTATTAAAACTCCCTAGGTCTCAATGTCTCTTTTAAAAAAGTGGCTATAATAATAACTACTGCAAAAAGTTATTGAGTGAAGAGTAAAAAAGACATATTATACACTGCAGTTATTGTTGATATAAATGATGAGCTAAACCAAACAGTAGGAATGTAAATATTTATTTCCTCAGAACTCAGTTTTTTCATTACTAAAAGAATAAAAACCCTAAGGAAAACATTTTACTGTCTCTCTCAAAAAAATCCTTATAAATTATACTCAATTTAATTCAGTCTAGTGTTCCCTTGACATATCTATTAGAACCAGAGCCACTGAGGAATTGGTGATTATACAAAAGTGTAGCAAAATAACCTCCTATAGCATCTGTATGTGCTTCAAGAATTACCACTTTAATTATACTGTTAACGTATATCCTTATATATAAGCATTAGGACTTGACTTCACTATTAATGCTCTAGATACTGGCTACACAATTTGTAATTTTCTGCCTGATTTTTTCAGATCTTTCTCTAGCTGTCTCTTAAATTGTTGATATAATTTATAAAAGCCTACGGTGAAAGCGATATAAAATTCAGATGTTACATTAAGAAAATCCAAATTACATTAGTGCCTATATTGATAATCTATAACAAATTGCCCCAAAACTTTGCAGCTTAAATCAAAAAATATTTATAATTTTGCAAATTCTGTAGGTCAGGTATCTGGATATGGCTTAGCCAAGAACCACTGGCTCAAGATATATCATGAAGTTATTCTCAAGCTGTCAGCTCCAGCTGTGCTCTCATCAGAAAGTTCTATTGCAGGGAGAGAGATCTTCCTCCAACCTTATTTAACTTGTTTGTTGGCAGGACTTGATTCCGCACCACCTGAACCTGTCTACGGGGCTACCATACAACATGTCAGCTGATATTCCCCAGGGTGAGCAGTTTAAGAGAAGGTGTGAGAGAGTATGCCCAAGACAGAAACCAGTCTTTTTATAACCTAATCTTGGAAATGATTATTCATCACTTATATTGCATTCTATTCAATAGATGTGAGTCAGTAAGTGTGGTCCGCACATAAAGGGACGGCAGTACAGGAGGACATAGACCAGTAGTAGAAGGCAGGGATCATTGGGAGCCACCTCACAAGCTGCTTAACCAAGTGCTTCCTGTATCTTCTACGGTGAGACTTGGAATTATACCATTCTAAGTCATATTGAGAAATTGTGAATGTTCAAATAAGACAAAATAAGAATACAAAAGTTATAAACTCCTTTAAATATTATAATCAAGTTCACTAAAAGGTTTATAGAAGAAATGCTATTAATAATCTTTAAGAAATAAAGGTAAAAATGGGAAATTTTCAAAAGCGAGCTGCAAGAAAATGTTCTATTTTTTAAAGGTATGCAGTGAGTGTAGAAGTCTCCTGGGAGCAACTTACTAAGAAGCTTGACATTAATGCTTTTCAAAACATTGTAAAAACTCATGAATAATAGCATAGGCATACAGAGACCCATCATGGGTTCACTAAAGAGTAGTCATTCCCTTTTAAACTGATAGATCATATATAATATCTTGATTTCAGAAAAAAATTTGAGAGTCTCTCTTCCCTCCCCCTCCTCCTCTTTCTTGTGCTTGTTTTTCTTATTCTTCCTCTTCTTCTTGTAAGATGATGGAATATGCTTAATAATAGTATTTTTGATTCTGCTGCTGATTAAAAATATACCAATAAGATTGATTAATTACTGAAAATCTATAAAACATGCTCTGATAGAGTGACACATATTTGTTCTTATCGATGCTCTGTCAAATGCTTTTATTGATAAACTTGAGTCCAAAATTAAATTTTTTAGATTATGCAGAGTTGGCAGAGATATTACAATAGAAAATACAGTTACAAAATGCCAATAGATTTGAACTATGACCCAAATAAAAAATGGGTTTATGAGAAATAAATAGAAAATTCTTTGTCTTTAAACTAGCAATTTTATTACAGGAATGTGGCGGAAAAGTGTTATGAAAAATATAATATTATGGTGAGCCAGGCTTTTGTGCAAAAAAGACAAAAACAAGAAGAAAAATATTGGGGAAATCATGTTACTGAACTATAAGTCAGACATTGGAAAGTACTTCTGCAGGAAAGAATAAAAATAATTTAAAATTATGTGCAGCAGTTTCAAAAGAACCTGGCTCCCCTCATGTTGCTGTAGATAACCAGTAAAATTTCCAGCTTCAGGAGAAAAAAAGAAAACATAGGTGTTAGTGCTGAGAAATAGATTACTCATGATATTGATTTAAATCAGCATTTCTCAAGCTTTTTGGTCTCAGAACTCCTTTACACTATTGGATTCATTAAGGATCTCAAAGAGCTTTTGCACATAAGGATTATATCTATTGCTGTTTATACTATAAGAATTTTGAAAATTTTACAATTTTATTTAAAAATAACTATAATAAACCAACAATATGTTAACATAGAGGTTTTTTAAAAATAAAAAAAAAATTATACATTTCCAAAAAAGAAAAAAAATTAAAAAGAAGATTGGAATTCTTTTATAATTTTGCTAATCTGTTTAATACTGGGGTGAATACAAGGCAGTTGGATTCTTGTATAATATATACTCTGCACTTAATCTGTCATAGAGTGTTTTATTTTGGTTTAAATATGAAGAAAGTCCAGGCTTAAACATATATGCTGTTAGAAAAGTGATAGTATTTAAATAGCCGGTTCTCATAATTAAGGATATTTTGATTGTTAACGTGTCAAAATTAAATCAGTAGTACTTTCTTAAAGGTTAGTTGTAATGTGAATTCTGAAACCACAACATTGAGTTTTTTATACTTGATACCATTAAAAGCCATTGGTCCATCTTGCATTTGGAATGCATCCTTTTATGCATGATTAGCTATTTGGAAAATTTGTTTTACTGCAGTATGTGGATCTCCCAACTGTTGACATATTTCATTATAAAATACTAAAATTTAAATCCCACTCATTTTTAGCACTAGTGATCTCATCAATAAACCTTCTAAATATTGGGAAGCTATCAAGCTCATGATTGATACATATTTTCCAAATTTCTAATGTTTTACTTGAAATCTCAAATTTTATCATTAACCACAAATAAATTCAATTGTTTTTTGTTTGAAACAGAAGATTCATTTAATTCATGTTGAAGAAAATGTCCAATATCAAGAACTTAACAACTGTAGTTTGTCTTTCCATAGTTCTTTCAGGTATAATGATGTTTCACCAAAAACGTGGCTGGATCCAATCACAACTCAAACAATTGCAAAGTGCTTTTTCTTTAGATAACCATGATAATTCAGTTTTGAGTAGAAGGGCTTTAGAATATTGAATTTAGAATATTGAAAAAAATTATACTAAATGGTTGATATCTAATAAAATAAATAATTTTTATTCATTCATCAAAGATATTCTTTTTTTTTTTTTTT
>CM052436.1:79577896-79608699 GCA_028533085.1 Varecia variegata | reverse complement strand
GAGAACAGACAAGCATAGACTTTCCTACCCTCCCTCCCTCCCCATAAATTCAAGATTTCACACAAAGCTTTGGTTTCTAGCAGTAAACATGGAGTTACATTCGTCAGTCTCCTATTAAACAATCTTGTGGCCACTTTGACATAAGTTTCTTGCACCTGCATAATAAAAGTTCCTGAGTGACTTGGATATACATTCATAATCCTTTTCTTGGTCTCCTGCCCCCACTTTCTACATGGAAGGCTCCCAATCGCATCTCTCTACTTTCAGATTACAGATTAAGTAGGTCCAAAATACAGCAGTGTTTCAAGTGTTTGGCATGAATCACCATCAAGAAATGGTCTTGTCTTAAGAGGTTGGGAACAAGGGATGGAGGGTTCCTAGCTTCTTAAGGATTTTTGCATAAATCATTGAAGAATTGTGAAGCTATCCCAGGAATTAAATGCATTATGTGTGTGGGTGTGTAGTTTTTCTTTTTGGGGGGATGGGAAAGAGGGTAGGGTAGGAGACAAGTTTTTTAGGACAGAAGATCTGGTGGAAAATAGGTAACAGGGGAAGGGGAACACAAAAGAAAAAGGTTGGTGTTCAAGATCCCCACTTCAAGAAGAGGGCCTCCCCAAGTAACACTGGATTTTTTTTACTTCAAATTTGTTGCTGTGAAGAATTCAGTGATTACTCCACAGTTAGGCTCCATCACTTCCTGCTTAAGGGCCTAGAGCTTTATATACCATTTGCTTTTGATCATCAGTGCGAATGTCACAACAGCGAAAAGGCTCATGATGTCTTCGTATTATTAGGAAAATGTCTTACCTGCGTAGATGCCCCTGGAATGGTTTTGACACATAAGTGTCCGCAGACTACACTTTGAGAAATACTAATTCTTATTTAAAAATTTTCAAGACTTGACTAATCCTATTATTGCAATGTTGATAGAATACTTTTTTTTTTTTTTTTTTTTTTTTTGAGGCAGAGTCTCCTGTTGCCCAGGCTAGAGTGCTGTGATGTCAGCCTTGCTCACAGCAACCTCAAACTCCTGGGCTCAAGCGATCATCCTGCCCCAGATGAGAAACTGGGACTAGAAGCATGCACCACCATGTCCGGCTAATTTCTTTCTATTTCTAGTAGAGACAGGGTCTTATTCTTGCTGAGGCTGGTCTCGAACTCCTGACCTCAAGCAATCCTCCTGCCTTGGCCTCCCAGAGTTCTAGGATTACAGGTGTGAGCCACCACGACCAACCCAGGCCCAGGATACTTTTTATTATTAAAGTAGCCAGTGACAAGAAGCTCAGGGCATCCTCTGAGACTTGGTTTCTCATTTATTTTTACATTGGTCACAGACTTAGAAAACTTGTACTTTTGCAAAACAAATGTAAAACATCAAATGGTGTAACTTAATGCTTTATGGTTTAGGGATTATCTTAGAATTAGTGCCAATTTAGGACTGTTATAAGGATAGAATTCTTGTCTGAAGAATTGAGAAAACTTGTGCAAGTGTCTTAACTCTATAATGGTTGAACATGTACCTTATCTTCATTATACCATTCAAGGGCAATAACCTAGAAAGCCTTACACCAAGCTACTTATCTAAATATAAGTTCTTTCCAACTTTTGTTAAAGTTTTTCAATTTATAGTGAAGAATGAATTTATAGATAAAATCTCTAAACCCATAATTATATTTACATTGGTTTTGGCCTTTATTCTTATTTAGTGGGCTCTGGGGAGATGACAAAAATTGTTCAATATGCCATAGCTCCTACAGGATGAGATTTTATCTTGTTGACTAGAATGTAAATGAATTTATTTGAGCTATGGAGTGTTCACCTATAGTAAAATGCATTTAAGTCTGCATTATAATGTAGGCCCTTTTTATTTATAGATAATAAAAAAAGAAAATGTATTTTTTTCACTGTTGCATGTATTTATTTGCTTGAAATGCCTTCATCCTATACATATAAAAACTACTAGCTATTTAGTTTAAACTATTATTTCCTGAGCTTTTTTGTTAGTTTTCCTATTTATAACCAATAACTATTTTGATGTTTATATTTCCTTTATACAATTTAGATGTGAATCAATAGCAAAGCATCATTCATATATGTACTAGATAAGATTGTGGTTTGTCTGAAATCGTATCACAAGAGAATACATGAAGTAAATGTCTAAAATTTACTAGGGAAATAGAATTTTATTTTAAAAAAGTTTGAAGTTCTGTGCTGGTACAGAGATCATATATAAAACCAATGGTAGAAATTTAAAAATACAGATTGGGCTCTTCTAGCAGACATTATAATAATGAATATAAGTACAAAAATATTGTAATCAGCTTACATTACAAAAACTACTTTCTATGTGTTTTATGTGTATTAACTAAATTAATTCTTACAAGTCTACAAGTTAACTATTTTGTATTTCTATTTTTCAGATGACAGCATTGAAACACAGAAGTAATTATTAATTGCCCAAGATCACATAGCCAGGAAATGATGAAGCAAGACTTCAGGCCCAGGCAATCTGTCCCCAGAGTATATGATATTTTTGAATGAAAAATTTTGTGAAAGTGACAATGCAACATTAGTAGAATACTACCTAAGTTATCTCCTTGTCCAGAGGTACACAAAGTATGGAAGAATGGATACCTTCCTCTTAAGAAAGCTTGGGGGAGGGGCGGGAAAGTCAAATTTTAGCCTCAGGCAAGGACAGCAGGGGAGAATTCTGTGAAGAATTTCAGGTTAAAGGAAGATCTTTTTATAACGAACAGGGGTTTCAGAGATTGCTGTGGAAATAGTTGGGAGAAAGCACAGGGCAGCATAGGTAAAAGAATATCAGTTATGTAAGATTTACGAGGATGTAAAGCATGATGTTATAAACTGGCCTTGCAGTGCCAGGCTGAGTGGAGATTGTTGACACTTAGCAGCGTGCAGCACCTGCTTTGGATTCTAAGTAGAATATTGAAAAGCTGTGTTGTTGACCCTAAAAGGTCCCTCCTGTTGTAACTGTGGAATACCTCTCTCTCTGGATAAATCAACCATGGCTAATACATAGTTGGCATATTCCATTTCTTTCTGTTTATTTGACTATTTGATTTTATTATGTTTACCTTTTGAAGCTCTGCCTTGTTATGTTTCTTCTTTAATTATATGGAAAATTAAATAAAGATAATTATAAGGTCACTATTAATACACAATGCCTCCTATTCAAAAGTTTAAAAAATTTTATATTTACTTCAGATCACCCTATCATTTTAAGAATAATAATTTATAGATGAAGCTATAACCTCCTATGTCCTTTTTCATCTAGTTTTTTCTATCTTAGTGGAAGCCACTAGTTTTAAATTTGATGTGAATCTAAACTGTGTGGTTATACATTAACTCTATATCAGTACTCTATGCTTTATTTATTAAAAAATTAAATAGTTCATTAAAATTTCTACATATTTTATGTATACATTCATTTCATATATAGAAAAGTTAATGGAATAAATATTGAAATAAACAATGGTTTAAAATTGCTAAATGAGGTTAAAGAGCTCTGGAGAGAAAATTGCAAAATGTCAATAAAAGACATAAAGAAGATTTGAATAAATGAAAAGATATTCATGTTTGTGAATATTAAGGCTCAATATTGAAAATGTTGAATTTCTCCAAATTAAAATATAAAGATAATACAATTACATTCATAATCATAATAGGTTTTTCTTGGGGGAGGATCTTTATAAATTGATTCTAACATTCTTACAGAAGTGTAAAGATTTAGGTCAGGAATGCCTAAGACAATTTTGAAATAAGAAAACAAATTGAAGGTGGTGATATGTTCTCACAATAAATCACTGAGTATGATTATTTTTCACCTTGTTAAATATTGCCCGTGTTTTCCAAATACGTAGGCTCTTTTGGTAAAAATTCAAAAATCAGTGAAGAAAAAATGACTATTTAACAAATTGCATTGAAACAACTGCCTTCTGGAGAGGAGAAAATAGTAGATTCTTCTCTTTTATTAAACATAAAAAAATTCCAATTGGAATAAACATCTATAATGAACAGATACTTTTTAGTATTAAAATTAATATATATATCTTAGAGAACTCAAAATAAAGAATGAACTCTTAGGCAAGATATAGAACAGAAATCATAAGTAAGAGTTTAATATATTTGACTACATAAAAATTATACATTTTCACAACAAAATACCACATATGCAAAGGTAAATAAAAAGAAACAGTGGAATAACAATTTTCAACATATGTAACAAAGAAAATATTAGTGTAAATAATGTAGAATATTTACAAATCAATAATAATAAAAAACACATTAAAATTTGGGCGAGAATATGTATAGATATTTCTAAGAAGATAAAATATAAATGTCTAATAAACATTTTGAAGAGTTGCTCAACTCAACTAATAATCAGAGAGATGTAAATTAAAATAGAAAGATACAAATTTAAACCCATCAGGTTGGCAAAAATATTAAAAATATAACAATATGAACTATTTATTTATAACTATATGAAGAAGTGGAAAAATCTTAAGCACTGTTAATCACACTATAAGTCATTGCAACAACTTTGGAAAGCAGTTGGCAGTGTTTAACAGTGTTGAAAATAAGCATATTCTATGACTCAGAAATTCCATTTCTGGCATATAATCTAAAGAAACTCTACACTTGTGTACAGAGAGAATGTGTAACAATGTTCTTTGTTGCTATCTCTGTTTTCTCAGTATTCCACTGTGGCCCAAGTGGTTCTCAAATATTGCAAAGGTTTTTTTATTTTTTTATTTTTATTGCTACTATTATTATTATTATTTTCCCTGTGCTGGGTAGAACAACTGCAAAGGTTTTGATAGAATCAAGATCACTGCCTCTTGTATCTGAACTTAAAACCCACAGGCCCAGATTCATTGCTAGTCCATAGTGATCTTGTACTTATAGTGAGTGTGTTTAATTTTTTTAAGCTATTGTTTCTGTCTTTCAAAAGCATGGATTTATAGTGTAATATTTTGAATGGAAGTTCAAGGAATCAGATTGCCTTAAATTTTAATGAAATCTTATAAGTAAGGGCTTTTTAAAATAGTTGATCTTTAGAATAGAACATATCATCTTGTAAAGTAGTGATACTTGTAATTGATTATCTTCATGCAGAGATTATAGGATTATTTAATGGAGATATGTTCCTCTGTATAAGAGTTTGACTGTAAATAATAGAAACCTTGATATATATTCATTTAACAGGTAGGCATTTTGTTATGTGACACCAAGAAAGCTAGAAAGACAGCCAGCTGATAAGATTGATGTAGCAGGTAGACGATGTCATGGGCAACATATCTCCAAATTCCTTACACTTTTCTTCTCCTTGTCTCCTCATTGTTACAGGATGGCTGTTTTACTTGGATGTACTCTATAGTATTTCAGAGAGGAAATACGGTGATAAGCAAAAGGCAGAAGAAGGTAATGTCTGTTGATTATTTCTCTTTTTATTAAAAAACCAAAAGTTTCCCTAGAAATCCCATCCAGTTTAATTCTGCTTTGATTTCCCGTTGATACTTACTGGATTGTAGAGCCAGATATAGACCATCACTGGTCAAAGGAAACAGTACTACCACAAGTGGGTTAAACTAATCACAGCCATTAATCTGTTGGAGAAATCCTTGAGATTAAGGAATCTGCAGTATGAACTGAAGAAAGTGGAGTATTTATAGTAAAAACAATAGGAAAAGCAAACAGTGTCCAGAACATGTTTTCCTCCATGATCTATAACTTTTCACATGTAGTATCATAGCGATTTATTTGCATGACTCTTTGCCCTAAATGTTTGCAAATTTGTGGGGAACAGAAGCAGTATATTAATTATTTTAATGGACTCAGTATATAGAACAATGCCCCCCACCAAACAGCAGGCATTTAATAAATATTTTAAATAAATTAATGCATTAATATTAAAGAAATAATTTATACATTAAGAAGATATTCAACCAGACAGCATTTAAGTTATTTTCCAACTCTATTTTTTTAAATTCTAGTAAGGTTTTATTTTCAAGATTATAAATAGAAGTCTCGTATTAATATTATTTTTATGTAGTTTGATTTTTTAACTTCTGACCCCAAAGAATCTAAGGTACATATTTATAAACAATAAACACATTTCAGAGGATTTTGAAAGCATTGAGTTTGCTAATCAGGACATCACTTAAATTATTTGGAACCACGTCTGTCATTGTAAACAAATAAACAAACAAAAAAATTGCTTATCAATTTTATTCTTTTGAACAATAGACTGAACTAGTAACCTAAATATAGAGCATTTGCCTTTTCTTTATTAGGAAACAATCTTATTATAGTATTGCTACAACTCATTAATTTGTAAGAGATCTCTTTTGTGCTTTTCTTATAGCATGTATCATACATAATAAACAAATCAAGATTAGAGATTTTATAAATGGAGAGATTTCTATATAATTATTACCAAATAATTATTTCAAAAATGACAAAATTAGAATGCTAGTAACAAACAAATAAATCTTAGTGAAGGGAGGGTGGAAATGAGACCACTAAGAGTCTTTTCTAAACTTGTTGCATTTCTTGAAAATTACTGTTCATTTTTGACTCTACCTTCTAAGCCCAGGATGTCTTTGGGGTATCTGTGGAAAATGACCTTAATAATAAGGAGAAGAAATTAGTTTCCTTAAACTAGGTTATTCTTTTGATTTATTAGTTCTAGTTGTGCAACCTGTCCATTGCTGATTAAATATGACACTGTGATATTTTTTTACCACACTTCCCACTTCATGGAAGACATTGTGATTTCTTATTGAAAGCAATTTTCTTGGAACAACATCAAAAAGGCTTTTAAAATTTCTCACTGTTTTGTTTATAGGTCCTATCAAATGCAGAGTCCATTCTTTTCTTTCCATGAAAATAAAAAAAGGAAAAATAAATCACAATAGAATCAAAGGTGAGAAAGGTATTGACACTTGTCTTTTGGGATATAAGCTCTATAATATTGGGAACTGCTTTGTTTACTAAACTCTTCATAGTCTTTCTTTCCTTTAATACCATTCCCATCAACTCTATTAAAAAAGGATATTTTTTCCTACATATCTTAATAATATTTATCACCTTAAAAATCATCATTTGGATTCATAGTTGTCCCCAAAGCATGCTTTGTTTCCAACATTATTTTTATATTTCTCCAAAGCCACTTTAAATTAAGAAAACTAACTTTTATATTTTTATTTTTTCCTTTTCCTCAATGTAAAATATAAATAAAATAATCTTTATAAAAACTTTGTCAGCTAATTAATAACAGTGAAATTGCTAATCAAATGACACTTCAAGGTAAGTTACCCAGTTTTAAATACAATAATTTGCAACAAGTGGTTTCTAGACCAGCAGCATCAGTGTCATCTAGAAAATGAAAATTATTGCCTCCTCTTCCCCGGGCATACTGAAATAGAACCTCTGGGCATGCATTCCATGTTTTAACAAGCCCTCTGCATGATTCTGATGCAACTTAAAATTTGAAAACCACTGCTCATGATGCCACATGCATAGAAATTCTGCAGCCTACCCTGAGAGTGACAACATCACAAAATGTGACAACATTGTCACATAGAAGTCTAACTTCTATTTATTTTGTGTGATCAATTACATTTCTTAACCATAGTGTAATTTTGTGCTTAGTCCTTTAATTTTGGAGTAAACTAAAGTAGGAACTTTAACATCAGGTGACAAAGGAAACGTGCTTTTAAAAAACTCCTGAGATAGGAAGACCTGGAGAAGGAGACATTTTGATGACTGATAAAATTTATGAATTTTTACAAAGCGATGTAAGGTTAAGTGTCCTAGATAAAATGGGAATTTTCCACCATGAATTTTTAATCTTTTTATTCAGTTGTCGACCCTTTCCTTCTAGCTTGTTGCTTCCAAATGTAGCAGAGAAAACACTTCACAGAAGCCCATGTTGACAATAGCTGAAGCCCTCTGGTGATTGATTAATGCATTTAACTTGAAAAATCTACAATCTCTTTGAAATTATTAGAAATTAAAGAATAGGATTGGAAACCTTTAAAAACACATTAGAAATCCTAACATTTAAAGAGAGTAAACCCTAGAAATCTCAAGTAATTAATAAAAGGATCCAGTTAAGAAATGTAAACAGGTTGAATTTAGATATGGTAATATTTTTGTTTTGTTTTGGAGTATGCTAATACTTTCTTTTGGAAGAATAAAACAACTAACTCTAGCCAAGAATTTGAAAACTTAGTAGTTGGAGATGTCTAATCAGATTTGAGACTTGCTATGTATTTTTAAATTATGTTTCAGTATACTGTTTTTATAAATTAATTGGATCCTTTTATTAATTCCTTGAGATTTGTAGGGTTTACTCTCTAGATGTTAGGATTTCTAATGCATTTTTAAAGGTTTTTCAATGCTATTCTTTAATTACTAATATGAAGAATGATTATTGCAATAAATTCTACTGTTATCATAATAATGGCAATCCTAATGGAATCCTCTTAGTAAGATAAACAAGTGTTGGTGGATGACTGTACATTTCAGTGATTTAAAAAATACCTGACAAACCTTTGACGCTGTTTATGTTGGAAGAGATGACGCAGAGTCTGTGTCAGAATGGAGATTATGGTGTGAGTTTTATAGCTACTTAATGATACATACCTCTAGTTTTCATTTGTCTTTTGAGATACTGAGTTCATCCCCTGTGAATCCGAACGCACAAGCCCCTCTCTGCAAGTGGCTGATAAGAAGAGGGACAGACTGACTACCAGCATAGTAGGGCAGATCTGGACGGTGGGAATTCAGCAGGTGCATACGTTGCTCCCAACTTCATTCTCTTCTCTTGTGCAGCCAGTTCGCCCATTCTCTTTCTATTAATTACTCCAGGGATAGGTTAAAAAAAAAATATATATATACATATATATATACACACACATATATTCCATCATTAGAAGATGGAAACTATTATACCACTTCGTATGTGCAGTCAAATATCCAAAAGGGGGGAGTACTGCTTAAAGAAATAACTGTAAGCATTAAATTCTCTCCTTTATTTGTACATTTTATATAGATAAATTTTTAAAGTGCTAATTAGGCATTAATTTTTTCAAATGCACAGGTTTGTTTTTTTATATACATTTTAATTTACTTTCTCAATTGAGTGTGTTAGATAGAAAAAGGCAGAATTCCACGTCTTAACCGCTGTCCACTCTGAGCGTGTGCAAGGCTGTGTAGGACCCAGTTTCTCTGTATGTACTATTGCAGCTCCCAGTCACCCGTGTAGAACGTGCACTGTGCTGCCCTCTCCCGACATCTGCAGCGGCATCATTGCTTCCTGGTTGGGGTGGGGATGGGGGGCGGGAGGGAGGTATATTGGGAGGAGGGTGGGTCAAGGCAGAAGGAGAAGCTGTTGAAGTGAGGGCCGTGAATGCGGTTGTCTTTGGTTTTGTTTGTTTCTTTAAAAAAAAATTCAATCGGGCAGCTCCCTTTTCCACAAGCCTCTTTGTGACTGTAGAACTATTGTAGAAAAAAATGTTCTTTTCTATATTATAAAAGAAATTATCCAACACAGTAATATTGGTACCTGTCATTTTTTCACTTCTGTTTTAAAAAAATGTATTTTTTGCAAGATAACTTGGGTAATCTTCTAAAAAAGAAATTTAAAAACTCACTGTTAGTGACTTTGATGCCTTTTAAAATAAGAGCTTTTTCATTTCATTCCATCTTTACAATTTTTTATCCTTGTTGTAGAATATTAAAAACTATTTTAAGAAAGATAAAAATTCTCTTTGAAGAGATCTCTAGAGTGTGTGAATAGAGCTCTAGATGCCTCTAAAAGACGCATATACAAATGAAGCTAAGTTTATTCCTGTCTGTTTATATTTGCTTTTCTTGTTTTGTAACCTCTCTGTGCTTGGTTCCTGGTGACTTGTAAGCTAAGGAGAAGGGGTGCCTAGACGCCTTCACACTTCTTCATGTCATGCGCTCCTGGGCCAGTTGGCCTCCCTTCCTCTACTTGGATGTAATATCTTTTTTCCTCCCTTTCTAGCAAGTACTTTCAAAAGAACTCTGTACATTTTAGCATAAAAAGAATAAATTATGTTGAGCCAAAAAAAAAAAAAACAAGTTTAGGTAACAATATTTTCTATAATTCAATAAACAAAATTAATATTAAGTAATAAATAACAAAAATTAATGATCATAAAAAGAAGATGGAGTCCATTTAAATCTGAGAATTAAGTAATGATGAAAGCCCAAACTGTGGCAATAGAATACAAAAGAGGATTTAGAATACTGTTATTACTACTCTTAAACACTCCATGAAAAACTGTCTATGTCCTGCAGGATTTGAGAGAGTAAATTAAAGGCTCAAAATTAAAGGCTCAAAATACAGGCATTGTCAGAATCAGAATACCTATTATAATGAATAATTTTATAACAAATATCCTAAATTGATCTAGAAGTAGCCATGGCATTGACTGCTGTCACTGTAAAATATAATTTCACTAAAGGAAAAGAAAAACTGAATAGGACAAATATTAAATTATTCTCAGAAAGGACAAATTACTGAGAATGTTAAACTTCCATAAAAATATGTGAACAGATATAGATGGTTACATAGCTGAACAGAATTATATATGGTGTGGACTGTATAATGACTAAAAATAAATAAATAAAAATTGAAATTCAGTTGTTTATCATAGAGAAATCATTACACGTACTATGAATTTTATATGATTAATATATTATTAAATATATAAATTACATTATATAAACATAATATATTTAACTTAAATATATACTAATAAACATTAAATAATATATTGATCGGGGCATAGGATGTCTAATTGTGAAACAATATGAAGTATAAAAGAACTTCATTTTAACAAATTTTTCTTGAGTAAATGGCATATGTGAAACAATATAGAAGATAAAAAGATAATATAATTCCTGCCTTCAAATATAATATTGTATATAAAATAGGCATTAATCAATAAGATAGTCAATCAGAATTTATTCACCAGTTTTGATAGAAAAAGAACTATTGTGTGCAGTGGCCATCATAGTATAATTTTGGAAAATTTTGATGGCAGCACAAGTAAAGGCCTAATTTAGCAATAACTCCTACCAACAAAATCGTAATCACTAACAAGAATAATGGTTAAGGAAATAAATTATAGTGAATGCCTAGCTTTAAGCAATTCTACTCCCCTTTGAAATGTTCATGATGAATTACCTAGGAAACATATAATAACAATTGATTATATATATGCTAGCAGATTATTAATATGCTAATGAATCTTACCAAAATATTTTTGCTGTGTTTGCTAAAATATTTTATCTGTATTTTTTTTTCTTTCAACATACTTAATAAACTAATCTCTCACTAAAAAGATTAACCTATATATTAAAGGATCTTAACTTATTTTTTTATAGAAAGGATAAATCAAGGAGCATGCAAAGTAATGAAAGTGGAGTAAGGGGTGGCATTGCAGACAAATGATTCTGAAAGATGGGAATGTAAGTCTTGTAAAGAGATACAAAATATGTGGCATTTCTACTTTATTAAGTCTATCATGATATTCTTATCTTCCAAGGTAAAATAGACCTAGTGCTGCCATCACATTACAGTGCCTGCAATATTCTCCTGCAATTAATTGGTATATTTTTATCTCTCTTCACTAGGCTTTGTTCTGCTTAAGGTCAAGGACCATGATGGTTTCATTTTTAAATTAATTCATTAAATAATGAAGAAAAGCAATTATAATTAATATTATACCAGATTTTTGGAGACCAAATTTTCTTTTTCTGTCATAAGCAATTAATAAATTCTGATTAAATATCTAATTGATTCTGATGTTACTGTCATTGACTAACGTGTTGTGGAATACTACTGATTTTCAAACAATGAATTTCTGATTGGTATCCATGAAGCATTTAATTGACTGTCCTCACCCTCACCCTTTAATTCTTTTACATGGCCATGACTGTGTGTTATCATGGCCATCATATGCTACAAAAAATTTAAAAAAATAATTCCACAGAGTATATAGACTATACTATAAGTCACAGTGTTTTTTCCAATAACCTGGATATTTGCTTGAAGGATAAGAATCTTTTCAGCAATTGCTAAAGAAGTAGACAGAGGGGCCGGGCACGGTGGCTAACGCCTGTAATCCTAGCACTCTGGGAGGCCGAGGCGGGCGAATTGCTTGAGCTCAGGAGTTGGAGACCAGCCTGAGCAAGAGCGAGACCCCATCTCTACTAAAAATAGAAAGAAATTAGCTTGACAACTAAAAATATAGAGAAAAAATTTGCCGGGCATGGTGGCACATGCCTGTAGTCCCAGCTACTCGGGAGGCTGAGGCAGGAGGATCGCTTGAGCCCAGGAGTTTGAGGTTGCTGTGAGCTAGGCTGACGCCACAGCACTCTAGCCTGGGCAACAGAGTGAGACTCTGTCTCAAAAAAAAAAAAAAAAAAAAAAAAAAAAAAAAGAAGTAGTAGACAGAGGTATTAGAAAGTGCACTTCAAAGAGGAGCAATTGAGGAAGTTAGGGAACTGAGCTTTATAACATTGTTTCCCACCCCCCGCCCCGCCCCCAGCATTCAGGCTTCCTTGAAACTTTACTATTGCTTTAGGAATTCTTGCATCTGATCAGTCACTGTTAACAGAATATAAAGTTCTAGAGATTAATCAAGTCTACTTTTCCTTTTTAGTGCACTTTATCATTTGCCTTCCTAAATTTAATTATTTAGGGAGAGGCTTATGACAGACATCGGAAATTTTCAGGGAATAAACTAATATCCAAGTCAGATGGACAAAACTTTTTTTTTTTTTTTTGACGCCAAGGAGAACATTATGCTAGGTGAAGTATCTCAGAAATGGAAAAACAAACACCACATGTACTCTCTAATAATTTGGAAATAATTGATAGGAACAGAGGGAAGTAAAAGACATTGGAAATCAGGAAGGGGAGAAGAGAGAGGAAACGAGAGGTAAAAACCTACTGACCAGAATAATGAACACTATTCAAGTTATGGGCACACTAATAGCCCTGACTTAAGCATTATAAAAGCTGCCCATGTAACAAAAACATTTATAACCCCCTAATATTTTGAAATAAAAAAAAATGAGTATCCACAGTAACATGTTTGTAAAAACAAATTAAGAGAGAAATTTTTCAGCTTAATAAATGATTTCTTCCAGGTTTATTCTACATATGAATCAAACTTTATCAATTAATTATTTATGCTAAAAGAGAGACCCTCAAGACTTATTCTGAAAAACACATTCTAAGAGGTTTATTTTTTCTGATGAAAAAGTATAAAGATTATAGTTCTAGGAATTCCTAGATGAAAATTAAGGCTCTATTGCTTTCTACTTTTTTTGGACAAGGTAATTAACCTCCCTGAAGATCAATTACTCACTATAAAATGGTGGAAATATTATTATATAATACTTCCTGGAAAATTGAATAAGGTAATATTTGTAAAAAACAAGCACACAATAGGCACACAGAACTAGCTGCTCAATGATAAATGAAACTATCTAGAGGGTGTGCCATTGTACATATGCTGCTTCATTTGTAAAACACAAACCCAAACTTGTTGCTTTAACCTGTACAGAATATAAATCTTCAAAGGAAGTAACTCTACAAAAGTATATGATGGTGGTACAGCAGCATCTTTGGAATTATTTATTAAGCATTGCTATCCCTTCAGAATTTTATCACAAATACATTGAATGGTTATTTATTATTTTACAGGGATTATTAAGGGAGAAAATATACAAACAGCAAAAAAAAATATCATATTGTTCATTTTCCAAAAGATTTTCATACATTTTCTGAGATTTTCCTACAGGTTTTTTTTATGCTTCCTGTAGTTAAAATTTTAATAAAAATGACTATGAAAGAAACTCCTGTTTTAATAAACTAATGTTGAATTACAACTGGCCCACGTTCATATTCAGTCCAACGTTATATCCCATCTCCTATTTCTATGATGTTATTTAACCTAAAATATAAAATTGAATTTCCTACATCTGTGAAGATGTTACCAACATAACCTCAATCTATATATTTCATGTTAGATTTGTTTGAGAATTCTCTCTCAACAGTCAAAAGGGGCATTTTTCTAGACCAATTGGTTTTCATCTCTAGTGTCTATGAGACTCACAAATTCTTTAGCTACTCTACAATTACTTTTTTAAGACAAATTAATGAGGTTATAGCAGTGTACTTATTTGTCGGTTACACACAACACTGTGAAATAAATCTCCTGATATGTGAAGTTAAAGAATCCTTAAATATAATTCTCCCCTTTCAAGTATTGTATCCAAAAATTCTAGAGCAATTATTTTGTAAATAAAACTCAATCAGAGTACATCCTCCAACACACACACACACCGGACTGGTTAAACACCTATTTTGCCACAGGCTCATAATAGCCTTTGCATTAGACATAAATTTGGATTTGGTATATCCCACCTCAATGACTCCTATATAAACCTTTTCAAGACAAAATGAAGAAATCATTTATAATTTTAACAATTGACTGGTTATTGTAGCTATGGAATAGAGAAAATCTTTAGCACTTATCAACTTGATTTTTATATCTAAACATTTAGCAGAGTTTTGTTGCATGAAGAAAAAAAAAAATCCTGTACAACTGAACTCTGATCTGTCTTCTTTCTTCTGTATATCAAGAAAAATACAAATTTCTTGTTTTGTTTTCTCTTGCATTCAGTTCCTCATGTCGTCCCTGTATCTTTCATAATAGTAATCTATTTTAAAATGAGTACTGAGTGTACTCTTGACATAATTGAGCATTAGTAGGGTGGGAAGCATTAGATGTTCTGGTTAATGATGTAATTACAAGGGATTGTTTTGAATTGGGTGAAAACAAAGTCTGGATATTGAGATTTTTAGTCCTTTATGTTCCTTTCCATCTCTTTTTGTACTTCTTTCCATTCATATATGCAGCCTTTTGATGGTCATTACTTGAACTGTTTTAAAATATCTTATTAAACTTTCCTAATGTAGTCAGTTTTTTTCTTTGTTTTTACTTTTTTTCTGAAAACATGAATTTCAATGGTCTAGGAAGACAGAAAAGGTGATTTAAACAATATATTCTTTTTCTAAATCTTAAGTAAAATTATGCACAATTATCAATCCTGGGTGGTAGGTTAATTTCATTATTTCGTGTACCTTTCTGTATTTTTAAACATTGAAGAAAAAAACTAGTAGTTACGGATCTTGCCTTGTCAGTTAAATTTTAGATCTACTGATGCTGCTGTTCCTTAGTTTTTTCTGTTGGTTTGTTTTTTCTGTTTTTGAGTATCTACAAGACCAACACATACAGTATATTTGTTTCTTTTGCTGTTCCAGAGAATGGTATGTTTCTTATAATAACATTTTGGAAAAATACTTTTTCAGTATGTTTATAGGGAGCAACCTAAGACATTATTCATGAGATAACTTTCAATGACACAGATAATGATTTACACTGTAGCCTTATTGTGATACACTGGAATCTTTGCACTCCTTTAACTTAAAATAATTATATTTTAAAGGAACTCTGAAATATACCATTCATATTATTACATATGGTAAAATACATATTCTTAAAGACATAACTTGCTGTTAGTGGACCCACGACATAGGCACAGGGCTGTTATAATTTTGGCTGCATGAATTTAGCCAAGTCTTTAAGAACTTGGCCTCAGGTTTTTTTTGTTTGTTTGTTTGTTTGTTTTTACTTTTTTTTCCAGTTACAAAATAACTGAGATGTGCTTGTTTTTTGAAGTTACTCTCAAAATGATCATTGTGTGTTTCTATAATTTATATTTTTTGAAATTATAATTTGATAAATCAGTTTATATCTGGCAATAATCATGGAAAGATTTAGGCAATCTCCTCTAGCTTGAGGTTGACTAAATATTTTAACTTAAGTCTTTAAAATTCTTCGAGATATTCTATTATTTATACAAATTAAGGGCACTTTCCCTTTCTGGGCTTGACAATTTTTAAACATTTTTTTTTTTTTTATCACATTGAGATAGAAATTTCAGGAGTTGAAGAAAAAGAAAATGGTCAAAGTTTTATATTTCTTTTAAGTCCCTATGCATTAAATTCTCAAATCAAAGATATCCTGAGGTCCTATGAATTAAACTCAAAGTTATCCTTTTAAGTCCCTATGAATTAAAAGCTCAAACAATTCAAACCTATCAAGACATTCTTAGTCCAGAATTGGCATCCTTTGCAGCCATTGAAGACAAATGGTAGAGGTTTTCTCCCAGGGCATTACCAGATAACCACAGGAAATTTCTGGGCTACAGCTCTTGCGAAGAAAGGGGCTGTTCTAATCATATTTTTTCCTAATGTTTCCTAGTTTCCTACCTGTGGTAAAATTTATAATTTCCACCAATAGTGCAATCATACCAGACTCCTGACCATAATAAAGGCTAATTAAAGCTAGTCTAAAGATCTCTCCAATCAAATTAGAACTGGGATAAGTTATTCATTAATTTTCAGTGCAAACAATTAAGATACTTTATCATACATTACAGATTTGGTCTGCCTTTACTCAAAATGCTTGATCTTATCTATTCCCATTGCAAACAAAAATCAGTAAATAATTGGCATCAATAGTATTTCTGTCTTCATTTCTGGATAGTCTTGAGGATGCCCTAGTATTAATATATGTTATCACAAATAAAATATTGAATATTAATTGATGTTTCCAAGATTCCTTTTATTTATAATATGACAAGATTCTTATATTCACAGAACACCTTAAAGCAAAATGCAAGAAAATTTCTGTATGAAAAAATAAAGTTTTTAAAAACTCATTGAAGATAATAGATAGTAAAAGGGACACTGAAGAAAAGAAAAGCAATAAAAAAAAAAGAAATCTTGAGAAATTTCAGTCAAAGAAATAAAAATGACAAGAAGGAATATAATTGCTATAGAAGACAAAATATAGAGGTCTAGATTCAAATGATAGTTCCCAAAGGAATCAATGCCTAGTGCACATAAATGTATATGCCAGATTAATGAAACATAAATAATAACAAAAATGTTATCGATTACTGATCAAAGAAAAAAAATTAAAAATTTCCTGAAGTCAGAAAAAAATTTGCATATAAAGATAAAATGTCTGACATAACTGATAAAAATAAACATAAAAGATGGCTTTTTAAATTTTTTGAAAATTAAAAAAGACTAAGCTTCTGAGAAAAATAAGCAGCTTAACTACAAAGAAACAAAAATCATATTGGTGCCTGAATTAAAACAAAACAAAACAAAACTAAATACCAAAAAATCTAATGGAGCAATACCTGTAGGAACTTTAGTAATAAGTTAAGATTTTCAGAAGTTTATATTGCATTATTTTATTTTAAAAAGCAAATAAAAATAATTATGTATTTAAAATTTGAAAATATAAGTATTCATATGCCTTTATTATTTAAACTTAAAAGAAAAAATTTTTTGAGACAGGGTCTCACTCTGTTCCCTGGGCTAGAGTGCAGTGGTGTCATCATAACTCACTGCAGCCTCCACCTCCTAGGCTCAAATGACCCTCCTGCCTCAGCCTTCTAGTCTTCCCTGGGACTATAGTCCCACACCACCATGCCTGGCTGATTTTTATTTTTATTTTATTTTATTTTTTTGTGGATTCAGGGTCTCACTATTGCCCAGGCTAGTCTCATAATTTTAAAAATATTTTATAGAGATGGGGTCTTGCTATATTCTCAGGCTGTTCTCAAACTCCTGGCCTCAAACAATCCTCCTACTTTGGCCTCCAAAAGTGTTGGGATTACAGACATGAGCCACCATGCCCAGACTTCACATACCTTTTAAAATGATATTAATGATTCATAAAAATGTAACTAAAATGATTAAAAATTAAGAAAGCCAAGGGCCAAAATTCCTGGACAAGGGTACTATGGCAGACTTTATTCTCCTAAATGGCCAAGTTAATATCTTAGATTCTCTTCTTTCAATATGTTGCCATTTGTCAATTATGAGGTGGAATCTATGTCCCTTCCCCTTGAAAGACCTTAGTGACTGTAACAACTGTTATGGGTTGAATTGTGCCCTCTACCACCAAAGGAAAAAAAATATTTTGGAAGTCCTGACCCCAGCATCTCAGAATGTGACCTTATTTGGAAAAAGTGTCATTGCAGATATAATTAGTAAAGAGGAGATATTGGAGAAGGTTGGATCCCTATTCAAATATGCTCACGCCCTGATAGGAAAATGATGATGTGAAGGCACACAGGAAGAATGCCATGTGAAAATGGAGGATTGGCATGCTGCATCCACAAGCCAAGAAACACCAAGGGTTGTGAGCAAACCACCAGAAGCTAGGAAGAGGCAAGGAAAGATTTACTTACAGGTTTTAGAAACATGGACCTGCTGACACCTTGATTTCACGCTTTTACTATCTTTAACTTTGAAACAAGAAATTTCTGTTGTAAGCCACCCAGTTTGTGGAACTTTGCTATAGCAGCCCTAGGAAACTAAATAGAAGTGGTACTATATGTTTTTTGATTAAGGGCAGGAAGGCGACAGATTTTTCACCTGGATCTTTCTCCTGGAGAAAGTGTCTCAAGAACTCTGAGCTGACATGCAAAAAGTCTGGGTACCTTGAATCTAGCATGCTAAGGATACCATGTAGAGAAATTGCAATAAGATAGAGAAAAATGTGAGAACTCTAGTTTTTCACACCCCAGCTATATGACTATTTTCAGACCAGGCACCAGATACTGGAATGAGTAAGACTTCAGATAAGTCTAGTCCCAGACTTGCAGGTGCCTGGGTTTCAACATGTGGATAAATTACAAGCACGCCTGCAAAGAATTCATATTGCAGATTTGAAAGCAATATAGGATTTGCTGTTACAATAGTTCACCATATTTGGGGGTACTTTTTATAGTATTAGTAATTGAAGTAGATTTTATTATCAGAATTTGGGAGCTGTCAAAGCAAAAAGAAATACATGGCAATGTCTTCAGAAACAGAAACTGGGCAGAAGTTGGAAGGACGGTAAGTTTTAGTAAAATCCTACAAATCCTCAATATGACTGTTAGTCCAACATTGATGGCTTTCAAGGAAGTTGTCATTAAGTTTTTAAAGTGAGGAAAATATTTGCAGAACATGCAGAAAAATAATCCTGGTTATATAATAGCAGAAATTTAGCATCATTACCACCTGTAGTATTTGGAAAACAGAAAGTGTAACTAAGGGAATTTTCCATATATGTAACATTATAATATGTGCCTGAATAAACCTTACTTATAGATGATGATTTATTATTTTTTATATATTGCTGTACTTGATTTATCTTTTAAAGATGTTACTATAATATTTTTGAGGATTACTACATATATATTCATAAGGAATATTGATCTGCAGTTGTTCTTGTTATATCTGTTATTTTGTGAAGTAATACTTGCCTTATAAAATAAGTTGGGAAGTATTTTCTTCTACTTCATGCTAAAGAGTTTAGAATTGATACATGCCATCTTCAGAAGTTGGTAGAACTTACCAGCAAAATAATCTGGACTTGTAGTTTCTTTATGGAAAGTTTTTAATGATGAATTCATACATTTAAAATATATAGGACTGTTAACAGTAACAGTTTTCTTGAGTAAGATGTGGCAGCTGTGTCTTTCAGGACTACTTTAGACCAATCCATATTATTACATTTATTAATTTAATTTCAAATTATTATGGGGATACAAATATTTTTGATTACATGGATAACTTTTATAATGATTGAGTCATGGTTATATGTGTGCCCATCGTGCAGATAGTGTTCATTGTATCCCTTAGGTAGGTTTTTGCCCATCCCATCCTGCCCCTCCCCCAAGCTTGATTGCCATTATGTTTTACTTCTTTCTATGCAAATGTGTGCTCATCAGTTAGTTCCAATTTAAGAGTGAGCATATGTGGTATTTGCTTTTCAATTTTTAGATACTTCACTTAGGATAATGGTCTCCAGTTCCATCCAAATTGATGAAGAATGCATTAAGTCATCCTTCTTAGTGATTGAGTAGTATTCCATATTATATTAATACATATATGACATTTTGTTAATCCACTCATGAATTGGGCACTTGGGTTGATTCCACATCACTGTAATTGTGAATTATGTTGCAATAAATATTTGAGTTCAGGTATAATTTTAATAAAATGACTTATTTTCCTTTGGGTAAACATCCAGTAATGGGATTGCTGGATCAAATGGTAGGTTTACTTTTGATTCTCTGAGTTATCTCCATACTATTTTCCATAAAGGTTCTACTAATTTGCAGTCTCACCAACAATGTAAAAGTGCTTCTTTCTATCTGCATCCACACCAGCATTTACTGTTTTTAGACTTTTTGATAAAAGTGATTCTAACAAGGGTAAGGTGATATCTCATTGTGGTTTTAATTTGAATTTCCCTGATGATTAGTGATGTTGAGCATTTTTTCATGTTTCTTGGCCATTAGTCTATCTTCTTTTGAAAAGCTTCTTTTCATGACTTTTGCCCTTTTCCCCACTTTTTGATGTTCTTTGTTTTTGTTTTTGCTGATTTGATTGAGTTCTTTGTAGATTATGGTTATTTAATTTTGGTTATTAGCCCATTATTGGATGTATAGATTGTGAATATTTTCTCTGATTCTGTAGGTTGTCTAGTTGCTCTGTTGACTATTTCCCTGGAAGTGCAGAAGATTTTTAATTTAGTCAAATCCCATTTATTTTTCTTGTTACTCTAACGATCATTGGGATCTTCTTCATAAATTCTTTGCCTAGGTCGATACCTAGCAGAGATTTTCAAACATTTTCTTCTAGAATTCTTATGGTTTCATGCCTTACATTTAAGTCATTTATCCATCTTAAATTACTTTTTGTTAGTGGTGAGAAGTATGGATCTTATTTCATTCCTCTGCATGTGGCTATCCAATTTACCAAGCACCATTTATTGAAAAGGGATTATTTTCCCCAGCATATAGTTTTGTCTGTTTTGTCAAACATCAGTTATCTGTATGTGGATGGTTTTATAACTGAGTTTTCTGTTCCTTTCCATTGTCTATGCCTCATTTTTGTGCCAATACAAAGCACTTTTGGTTACTATAGTCCTGTAGTATAGTTTGAAGTCTGGTAATGTGATTCCTCCAGGTTTGGTCCTTTTTCTTAAGATTTATTTGGCTATTTGGGCTCTTTTTTGGTTTCAAACAAAGGATAGAATTATTTTTTCTGGGTCTGTGAAATCTGAGGTTGGCATTTTCATGGGGATTGCATTGAATCTGTAAATCACTTTGTGTAGTGTGGACATTTTAATGATATTGATTCTGCCAATCCATGAGCATGATATGTTTTCCAATTGGTTTGTATCATCTGCAATTTATTTTCTCAATGTTTCATAGTTCTTTTTGTAGAGATCTTTTTCACCCCCTTAGTTAAGTATATTCTAGGTATTTTGTTTTCTTTGTAACTATTGTGAATGGTATTGAGTCTTTGATTTGATTCTCAGCTTGACTGTTATTGGTGTATAGAAAAGCTATTGATTTGTGTACATTGATTTTGTACTCTGAAACTTTGCCAAATTTATCAATTCCAGGAGTCTCTTGGTGGAATATTTGGGGTTTTCTAGATATAAGATCATATCATCTGCAAAAAGTGATAATTTGATTTCCTCTTTCCAAATTGGGATACCCTTAATTTCTTTCTCTTGCCTGATTGCTCGGGCTAGGACTTTCAGCACTACGTTGAATAGAAGTGGTGATAACGGACATTTTGTCTTGTTCCAGTTCTTAGTGGGAATGCTTTCAGCTTTTCCCCATTCAGTATGATGTTGGCTGTTTAGCACATATAGCTTTTATAATTTTGAGATATGTTCCTTTTCTGCCTAGTTTGTGGACAGTTTTCATCATGAAAAGGTGCTGAATTTTGTCGAATGTTTTTTCTACATCTATTGAGATGATCATATGATCTTTGTTTTTGCTTCTGTTTAATGTCATGAGTCACATTTATTGATTTATGTATGTTGAAACATCCTTGCATCCCTGGGATGAAACTCACTTGGTCATGGTAGATTATATTTTGATGTGCTTTTGAACTTGGTTTGCTGGTATTTTACTGAGAATTTTTGCATCTACATTCACAAGGGATATTGGTCTATAGTTTTTTCTGTTTTTTGTTTTTAGTTTTTTGTTTTTGGTAGTGTCCTTTCCTGGCTTTGATATAAAGGTGATACTGGCTTTATAGAATGAGTTGGGGATGTTATGGGATAATAGTCAATGTTATGGAATAATTTCTGCAGTATGGGTGCCAACTTTTCTTTGTAGGTCTGATAAAATTTGGCTGTGAATCCATCCAGCCCAGAGCTTTTTTGTGCTGGAATAATGTTTACTGCTGCATTAATCACATTTCTCATTATTGGTCTGTTCAGGAATTCTATTTCTTCCTGATTGAGTCTTGGGAGGTTGTGTGATTCCAGGAATTTGATCATTTCCTCCTCGTTTTTGAGTTTATGTACATAGAGATTTTATAGTATTCACAGATAGATATTTTGTATTTCTGTGGTATCAGTTTTAATATTTCCTTTTTCATTTCTGATTGAGCTTATTAGGGTCCTTTCTCTTCTATTCCTAGTTAATCTAGCAAGAGGTCTATCAATTATGTTTATCTTTTCAAAGAAACAACTTTTTGTTTAGTTGATTTGCTGTATTAATTTCTTCTTTTCTATTTCATTTAATTCCACTCTGACTTTACTTATTTCTTTTCTTCTACTGGCTTTGGGTTTGATTTTCTCTTCCTTTTCTAGTTCCTTGAGACATGCCTTTAGATTATTAATTTGTGATCTTTATTTCTTTTTGTTGTAGGCATTTAAGGCTGTGGATTTTTCCCCTTAGGAATGCTTTTGCCAAATCCCACAGATTTTATAGCTTGTGTCCCCTTTGTCATTCAGTTAGAGGAATCTTTTATTGCCATCTTAATTTCATTATTGATCCAATAATTTTTCAGCATGGAAATGCTTAATTTTTATCACTTTGCGTAAAATTGGGTGTTCTCTTGTTATTGATTTCTAGCTTTATTCCACCGTGATCTGAGACAATACATCATACAATATCAATTTTTTTGAATTTTTTGAGCTATGATTTATACCCTAAAACATGATCAATCTTGGAGAACATTCCATGTGCTGATGAGAATAATGTATAGTTCATATTTTGGGGGTAAAATGTTCCGTAAATGTCTGTTAGGCTCGTTTCATCTAGAGTAATGTTTATTTCCAGTATTTCTTCATTTATTTTCTGCTTGGATGATCTGTCCAATTCTGTCAGTGGGGTTTTGAAGTCCCTGGCAATTATGATGCTGCTGTTTATCTCTTTGCTTGAATCTAGCAGGGTTTGCTTTATGAATCTTGAGCTTCTGTGTTAGTTGCATAAATATTTAGGATTTTTATGTCTTCTTGTTGAAATGCTACCTTTACTATTATATAATAGCCATCTTTGTCTTTCTTTATTATTGTTGATTTAAAGTCAATTTGATCTGATACAGGAATGGCTCCACCTGCTTCCTTTTGGTTACCATTTGCATGAAATATTTTTTTTTTCCATCCCTTAACCTTGAGTCTGTAAGAGTCCTTTTGGGTTAGATGTGCTTCCTGGAGATAGCAGATAGTTGGCTTGCATTTTTTTATCCATTCAGGCAGCCTATGTCTCTTGAGTGGAGAATTTAAACTGTTCATGTTGATTGTTAGAATTAATATAGGATATATGAATTAATATATTAATATTATTAATAGGATAGAATTAATATAGGATGTGCTGCTCTTCTTCTGGTTGGGTAGTACTTTGTTGCTTTGTTTTATATGAGCTGTGAGCTTTAGCTTTTGGGTGGTTTTACACTGGTGGGTGACCATTGTGCTGATTCACGTATAATGCACTTCTGAGTATTTCCTGCATGGTGGGTCTGAGCTTGACAAATTCCCACGATGTTTGCTTGCCTGGAAATGTCTTTATTTCTCCTTCAAGTATGAAACTTAGTTTTTTTAGTATAAAAAATTCTAGGCTGGCAGTTTTTCTGTTTGAGAAAACTGAAGGTAGGGCCCCAATCTCTTCTGACTTACAAGATCTCTGTTGAGAATTCTATAGTTAGCCCATAGATTTTCCTTTGTTAAGCTGCTTGATGTTTTCTACTTATGACTCACAGGTGTTCTTCCTTCATGTTGACATTGGCCAGTCTGATGAGTATTTCTCCTGTTGATTTCCTCTTTGTCATGCGTTAACCAGGTGTTTGTTGAACTTCTTATGTCTGGATGTTTAAAACTCTCACAAGACCAAGGAAGTTTTTCTTGATTATTTCCTCAAATAAGTTTTCCAGCCCTTGTGGGTTTTCTTCTTCACCCTCAGGAATTCCTATGATTCTTACATTTGGCTGTTTACATAATCCCATAATTCTTGCAAGCTTTGTTTATTCCTCTCAATTCTCTGTTCATTATTTTTGACTGATTGAGTTAATTCAAAAGAGTTGTCTTCAACCACTGAGATTCTTTCTTCTGCCTAGTCTAGTCTATTCTTAAAACTTTCTACTATGTTTGGTATATTCTTAAATAGATTTTTCATTTCCAGAAGTTCTATTTTTTTTCTTTAATATGTCTATCTCTTTAGTGAATTTTTCATTCATTTCCTGGATTCTTTTTCTGGCTTCTTTGAGTTGGTTTTCCATTTTCTCTTGGATTTCATTGAGCTTCCTCACAATCCATATTTAGAATTCTTTATATCTCATTTCAATATTTTCATTTTGGTTAGAATCCATTGGTAGAGAGCTGGTGTTCCCTTTTGGGGATGTCCTTTTGCTCTGATTTTTCATACTTTTGGAGTTCTTTCTGTGATTCCTTCTCATCTGGAGCAGCTGTTGCTTCTTATTTTGGGATTTTTTTGTTGTTTAGATGGTGCTCTCCCCCCCACACTTGTACAGGTGTATTTGAACATATGTCAAGTAAGAACTTTTGTCTTTGTTTGTGGGTGCTTTGATGGTGATCTAGGTTATGAATAGAAGCCTTGGTTATAGATATCCTTCGTGTGGTGTTTTTACTATTTGCTAGTTGTTTGTAGGCTGTAGCAGTGGTGAGCTATTTGTATGGGCAGATTCCCTGTCTCATTTTTATGAGAGACCATGGAGGTCTTTGAAATCCTTTCTCTTTCCCCAGACTGTGGACTTCTTAGCTGTGTGAATTGTATTGGCATGCCTTGTTTAATCTCTGAGACAGTAGGTAGCCCTTGTGGGTCAGAATCGATCTCACTCTGTAAGATTGAGTCAGTAAATGCTCTGTAAAGGGCTGTGCAAATTGATCTCCCTGTCAGTAGGTGGCGCTTGCCAGAAGGAACAATCTGCAGTGTTGTTTCTGAGTCCTTGGACCAGCTCTAGTTCCTCAAGTGGAGCACGCAAATGGTCCAGTTGGTGGGTGAGGCCCTGAAACTTCTGGGTGAGTTTTATTCTCTACCACAGGGGAAGTGGGTGAGAAGGTGAGGCCAGGCTGGGCAGGGTTCAGTTGAGTGATGCCTTCAGGCTCCACAACAGCTGGTAAGGTAGCTGTTTCAGTGGGGTTAAAATGTCTGCCCCTAGCTTCTGGGGAAAGCCACCAGGGAGGGGCTGAAGTGGTCTCACCCAAGCAGAAAGTCTGCTTGTGGTGTCAGGGTTATCTAGATTCACAATCTGGCTGTCTGGCTCTCAGACCTTCCCCATCCTGCATGTGTGACCCACAAGTGTGCATCTCCAAGAAAGCCTGGTGGGTAAGGAGCTCCCAAATTGGGCATGCTTATTCCACTATAAGTTCTCTAAGGAAGGGGACATGGGCCCCACACTTTGTGGAGACCTCAGCCTGGAAACCATATCCACTAGAGGGAGGTGGCCACTTGCCAAAATCTTGGCTCAATTTTCTCTCCTGGATAGAGTGGGTAGGGGAGAGGCTGCAGCTCCCGGTCAGCCCAAGCACCCTGAAAGCACTTCTCCCAGTTGCTATGGCTTCTGGGGAAAGCATTTCCTCTCTGCAGGATCCACCCCAATTCAACACGGCAGTTTTCTGGGGGCAGGGGAGCAGGGGAGCACTTTCCAAGCTCACCATATCATGGAACCTCACAGTTTTCTCCCATCAGTTCTGTCCATGTGGGCCTCCTCTCCACCTGAGTCCAGCTCCCAAACCTCTGCCCTGTGTCCCTAGTAACTCACTCACATTTGGGGGCTTAAGGGGTTCAATCTGCTTTTCTGACTCACTGGTGTGCAACTCTGCAAAACATTGGTGGGCAGGGAGCTCCCAAATCAGGCACCCCAAGTCCGCTTGTGGGAACTTCAGCCTGCATTACGTGCCCATGGTGGGGAAGTGGCCACTTGACAAATTTTCTGCTCAAACTGCACTCCCAGATGCAGTGGTTGGGGAAGGGTAGGGGGCAGGGAAGTATCTCAATGAAAGAAAGCCAGCTGTCTGGCCTCTTGTGACACTCTCCTTGGAGGGGATCCTCACACCGAATGACCAAGCCCTGGGATCACGCAAGTTCTCCCCATTATTCCATGTTGCCTCTGTGCCTGGGCTCATGGGGGTGGAAAAGCCTCCAAGAAACTTGGTAGCCTACTGGTCACTGAAGACTCATGGAAGAGAGAAAGGGATTCCACCTTATTATTTCTCTGTGCTCTCAGCCTCCTTGGGTTTGACCCTGGTTGATATCTCTTTTTTCCTTTATCTTCTTCCTTCTCTGCTTTGCAATTTTCCTCCATGAGGTCCCCAGCAGGCTCCTGTACCTCTCTCTGTGATCTACACCTGATCTGTGTCTCCTCTTTCACCTTTATCTGAAATCTAATCTTCCCTCCCGGACGGTCTGGCAAGCAATGCCACTGGTCAGCTATCTTGGCCCCCCTCTCCCTATTAAATTTAGTTTAAATTGTAAATTTATTAGCAAAATATTATTTATAATTTTCTCAATGTTTTAAATGTCTGTGGAGTCTGTAGTAATGTCTCTTCTTTCATTCTTGGTATTAGTAATTTGTCTCTTACCTCTTTTTTTTTTACCTAGTGTAGCTAGAAATTTATTAATTTTATTAATATATTCAAGAACAAAGCCTAACGCCTTCATTTATTTTCTGTATTATTTTAATGCTTACAATTTAATTATTTTCTGTTTTGTTTATTATTTTCTTCTTTTCTGATTGCTTTGGATATAACTTGTGCTTTTAATTCCAGTTTCTTAATTTGCAAACCTAGTATTTTATTTAAAATCTTTCTTATTTTTTAATATCAATATACAATACCATAAATTTTTCTCTATGAACCATTTTAGCGATGTCCCATACATTTTGATACTGTTCCACTCAGAATATTTTGTCATTTTTTGATGAATTCCTCATTGAACTATAGATTATTTAAAAGTATGTTATTTATTTCCATATATTTATAATTTTCCATATATATTTTCCTTTATGCTTTTTAGTTTGATTCTAATGTGGCCAAATAACATACTTTGTACAATTTTAATCTTTTAAATTTGTTGAGATTATTTTATGGTACAAAGTATAGTTTATCCTGATGTTACATATACAATGAAATAAATGTTTATTCTGTTGTTATTAGGTAGAATATTCTATAGATATTAATTAGGTCAAGTTGTTTAATGGGATTTATTTTGGATATTCCATATACTTACTGATGTTCTGCCTACTTGATTGGTTACTGAGAAATTATGTTTCTAACTGTAGTTGTGGGTTTATTTACTTACCCTTTCAGATCCATATTAGTTTGGTCTTCATGTGTTTTGAATTTCTGTTAGAATTATCTTGGTGAATTGACCTCTTCTCTTTAAACTATAAAATGCCTTTTTTTTTTTTTTTTTTGAGACAGAGTCTCACTCTGTTGCCCGGGTTAGAGTGCTGTGGCATCAGCCCAGCTCACAGCAACTTCAAACTCCTGGGCTCACGCAATCCTTCTGCCTCAGTCTCCCGAGTACAGGCATGCAACACCATGCCCACCTAATTTTTTCTATATATATTTTTAGCTGTCCAAATCATTTCTTTCTATTTTTTAGTAGAGACACGGTCTCGCTCTTGCTCAGGCTGGTCTCAAACTCCTGACCTCAAGCGATCCTCCTGCCTCGGCCTCCCAGAGTGCTAGAATCACAGGCGTGAGCCACCGCACCCGGCCTAAAATGCTTTTTTTTGATCACTGGTAATATGCCCTGTCCTGCAGTCTACTTTGACTAATACTAATATAGTCACTGATGCTTTCTGTTGATGAACATGTTCACATTCTTTCATTTCTATCTTCTTGATCTGTCTATATTATTAAATTTTAAGTGGGTTTTTTATAGAGAGCATGTGGTTAGAGGTGCCAAACACCCTACACAGTTGAAAATTTTTGATTCCCTAAAACTTAAAGCGCTGATAGCTTACTGTTGACTGGAAGCCTTACCAATAACATAAACAATTGATTAACACATATTTTGTGCTTTATATTTATTATATACTGCATTCTTACAATAAAGTAAGCTTGAGAAAAGAAAATGTTATTAAGAAAACCATAAGGTAGAGAAGATATATTTACTATTTATTTAGTGGAAGTAGCTCAACATGAAGTCCTTCATCCTCATTGTCACCATGTTGAGTAGGCTGAGGAAGAAGAAAGACAGGAAGGTTTGGTCTTTCTATCTCAGGGGTGGCAGAGACGGAAGAAAAGCCATGTATAATATAAGTGGACCTGCACAGCTCCAACCCATTTTGTTCAAGGGTTAACTATATATAGATTCCAGATTGACAGGCTTTTTTTCAGTGCCATTATGATGACACTTTACTGTCATATTTAACTATATTTAATACTTCAATATTTCCATCTACTTTTTAACTTCAATATTCATATCTACACTTTAGAATAGTGTTGAAAGAAAATAAATGTCATAGTATAATTTTATACACTGAAAAATACACCTTTTAGATGTAAAGATGGACTAACCTCAAAACTGAACTTGTCAGTAGCAGTCCTATGCAAAAGTAAGCACTAAAAGAAAATTACTAGGCACAAATAAAATGATCCTACAGAGAAACATAGAAATGCAGTAATTTCAGAAATATAAATAAATATATACTGGTTAAGATAATTTTAATAAATATGTTTTTAAATATGTATTGAATTAAAATATATGGAAATAATAAAAATTCAGAAAAGGTAAATGGCTTAAAAGTTTTAAGGTCATGATACTGCCTAGGAAATAATAAAATATTAATTATATATTTGACTATGATAATTTAATAATATTATCTACATGTATTTCCCAAGCGAACAATAAAAGTATATATGACAAACAAGCTAATAGAAAAAAGGATTACATAAGATAAAAGTACTTTATTAATCTGCAACAAAGAAACAGAGGACAGAAGAGTAATTTAAAACGTGTGAAGAATATGAAACAAAGAGCAAAATGGTAGATTTTACCACAACTGTCAGTAACTGAATTAAATGCAATGACAGTTACATATAAATATACTTAGACTGGATTAAAAAATCAAAAACAATACCCTAAATCTGTACATGAAACATACATAAGGACATAGAGATGTGAAAATGAGAGGAGAAAAAATATACCATGAAAATATTGACTAAGATAAAGCTGCTATAGCTATTAATTTCAGGAAAGCAGACCTTAAAGCAAATAGAATTGCTAGAGATAAAGAAGGATATTTGATAATAGTAAAAATATAAATCCTTCAAGAAAAGTTCTAATCATGTAGAGGCTCAGTAACATAGCTTTAAAATTCATAAGGCAAAGTTTGACAGAACAAAAGAAGACAAAGGTGAATTCAAAACTGCGTGGGAGCTATTTTCATAGCATTCACATTTCACTGATAGAACTATGAGACAAGTAAAATATCTGATTAAAACAATAACCAGATTTTACCTAATTAGGATACTTAGAACATTGCAATTATTATCTACAGAATATTTATTATTTTCAACTTATTGTACATTTACCAAAATTGAACAGCTATAGAATTAAGTGGCATTAGGCAAAAATCAACATCAACAACAATAGTAAAGGGTAACTAAACACACACCAAATGTTTGAAATTAAACAATGTACTTTTAAATAACCATGGGTCACAGATGCATTTTCAATTTAAATTATAGCATAATGTAATAAAAATGCAGCATATCTAAACTTAAAGCATGGAGTTTGTATATATTAGGGGATTTGTAATCTTAAATGCACACATTTAAAAGAACAAAGCTTGAAATAAAAGATGTTTTAAAAGGTGGCTTGTGGTACTCCAACTGTTTTTTTTTTTTCTACAGAAATAATGTTTTTAAAATATTGATCTTGCCAATCCATGATCACAGTATTCCCCTTTATTTAATTTAGGTCTTTAATTTATCTCAAAAGAGTTTATGAGTTTTCAGTGTGTGGTCTTTCACATCTTTTTAAAAAACCTTTTCCTAGGTATTTAAATTTGAAAACAGTATAACATGAGAAGCTTTCCAAATGAGAGCTCTGAATTGGAGAAGACAGATGAAATGTTTCAGAGCTTAAGCAGGAGGAAAAAACTGGAAGTTCAGCTAGTTTGAAGAATGATTGGTCAAGCCAGTTCTTAAAAGACAGAACATTTGTAATTGTGGTTTAGCAACATTGTTTGAGCAGTGTATGTTCAGCCATGTGGGCATTAAGTCATGAGGCTACCAAGAAAGATGGTGGCAAGTAAAAGTAGGTGTTAATGTTATACAAGGCTTAAAGTAGAAAATTTTTAGGTCTTCAGGGTC
>CM052436.1:79554578-79577396 GCA_028533085.1 Varecia variegata | reverse complement strand
TGCCCACTTTTTGATGGGGTTGTTTGATTTTTTCTTACTGATTTTGCTGAGTTCTAAATAGATTCTTGTTATCAGTCCTTTATCTGATGTGTAGTATGCGAAAATTTTTTCCCATTCTGTGGGTTTTTTATATTCATATATTAGTCTTTCTAAGGTCTTTTAAGGGAAGTGGTTTTACAATTTTCTGTATTTTAGAGGGCTTTTTATATCAATCAAAAAATGTTGACTATTGATAATTTAGAAGCTTTGGACCCTTTGATTCTAAGGCATTATATAGGTGAAGAGTTTATTTATACTTCATGTCCCCCTGAGTGACTGAAGTTTTAAGTTGTGTTTAGTAAAATTTTGACAAAATTCAAATATTTGGGGCTGTTCGAACCAGAACATTTATGCGTGTGGGCATGTGACCTGGAGGTTCAATGAATGCCGATATTCAACCATGAGAACAAACTACAGACAAAAATTCATGGCTAAATATCTGGGCTGTGTGTTCTCATCTCATCTATAACAACCCAGAGTAGTAAAATTATTAAAATAATGAAACTTATACAGAGGCAGTAAAGAAAAAGAATAATGATTTAAGTTGTCCTCAATGAAAGGGAGCAAGTAGTCCTCATCAGCAGGACATATTCAGCTGTTTAGTCTCTGGAACTCTGAGAAAGGGGAAGACCAAGGGATGTCTGTTGCACACTATCCTGTTGAAGTAACCCAGGTTGAGCAGCAGTGAGTCCTCTATTGACCTGAGTCAAGGTATCAAAACCTGTGGAATAAAATCAACCAGATCATTGTTAAGCATAAGGCTTGATTTGAAATGCTGCCACATGAACATAGACATGTTGCCACATAAGTTACTTGATTTATAACATAAATATCACAATGTCATGACATAGTGAATTGAATGACATATTAATTTCAATGGGAGTAGTCTTTTAATAAATGGCACTGGATCAATTGGCTATTTATTTAGGAAAAAGTAAAATATGCTTCATCTTTCCCTACATAAAATATTAATCTTTTTATGGACTGTACTTCTTAATATGAAAGGTAAAGCAATTAAAGTCCTAGAAGAAAAAAAATATGAAAATATAAAGGACTGACAAAATATCTTAAGTGGGACACACAAAACAAACTAATCATAAAGGAAAAAGATTATAAAATGGAAACCACAATAAGATAACACTTCACATCCACTGAAAGTGTTAAAATTTAAGGCTGAAAATGCCAAGTTTTTTTTTTTTGAGACAGAGTCTCACTCTGTCACCTGGGCTAGAGTGCCATTGTCATCACCCTGCCTCACATCAACCTCAAACTCCTGGGCTCAAGCAATCCTTCTGCCTCAGCCTCCTGAATAGGTGGGACTACAGCCATGCCCGGTTAATTTTTTGTTTCTATTTTTAGTTGCCTGGTTAATTTCTTTCTATTTTTAGTGGAGATGGGGTCTCACTATTGCTCAGGCTGGTCTTGAACTCCTGACCTCGAGCGATCCTCCCCCTTCGGCCTCCCAGAGTGCTAGGATTACAGGCGTAAACCACTGCACCTGGCCTTGAAAATACCAAGTTTTATATAGCAACTATAACACACATTTCTGATAGGAGAATAAATTGACACAACCATTCTGGAAAACTAGCATATCTACTAAAACATATCCTTTAACTTGGTAACTTCACCCCTATGTATGTACCAAACAGATTTGCATATGGTTACCATAAGATATGTACCAGAATGTTCATAGGAGCAAATAAAATAAGAGAAAAAACTCAAGAGCCAACCAACAGTAAAATGAATTAAAAATTTTTGTCACATTCATTTGAATCCTATAGGACCATGGTTTTCAGGTGGAGGCAATTTTATCCCCAGGGGATGTTTGACAATGTCTGGATATGTTGCACAACTATAGAAGTTTTATTGGCTTCCAGTAGGTAGATGCAAGTGATGTTGTTAAACATTCTCCCATGCACAGGACAGCCCCACAACAAAGAATTATCCAGCCCAAAATGTGAACAGTGCAAGGCTGAGATCCTTCTATAGAACTATGAAGTAAACCACACAAAACTACATGAATGAAAGAAACCAGACAACAGGGTTTTATACTGAACAATTCCATTTAGGAAAACTTAAGAATGAAACTAATAAAACCTGTCACTGTGTCAGAAATCATCTTAATGTTTATATTTGATGGAGAACAGTGAATAGAAAGGGTAGGAAAGGGGTCAATTATAATGGAAGTGTTCTTGCTAATATGGATGCTAGTTACATGCTTTTCCTTCTGAAAATTATTTTAGCTGTAAATTTAGTATTTTGATACTTTTTTATTTCTGTATTTTTCAGTGAAAACCTTTAAAATTTAATTATATTATATATTCCTCCTTTTAAAGTCCATCTGGCAACTACTCCATCAATTGTAGTCATTCACACTCTATAGATCTTGTTGTTGAGAATTATAAAGAATATAAATTCTCTTCACTTTATCCTGAGGAGTGATTCAGCTCTTTCTCACATCCAAGCAAAGCACAAGATCAACTTTTACACATCCAAGGGAAGGGTCATCTCTTCTGTTAGCAGGACAAAAAACAGACTTTTCTTTAAAGATACTCTATTTTTACAAGACAATTATGCTTTGACATAACAATTTGTTTTCTTCCTTAGTGTTAAATAGATATATAAATCAAATATGATCTACTTTCAAATATGTATGAAATGGGTTTTTAAACTTTGTTGAACCATAGATTCTCATGGAGAGATTGAAAATATACCTAGCCTTGACATTCAACATGTTCGGACTATTAAGGCAGAATCCATGGTGAAATGAGAAATGTCTGTTATGTAATCAAAGTATTTGTTAAATGAATGAATTATGGATGTTCCTTTTAAATATTTTTAAATTACCACCAGACTTTCTTTGAATTGTATATTTACATTATAATATTACTTTTTATATGTTTGATAAAAGAATAAAGGTTGTAGGATGTTTTTGAACACAAAACTATTTTAACCTTTACACTAGATTACATAAGGAATAGATCTATAAGAAAACATCAAAAGCTACTCAAGTTAGAAACTTCTCAACTAATGGTATTGGTGAAAGGGGTAATATATTTGGTGACTTTTAATTAAATTATGATGATATGCCACATACCAAAATATATTCCAGATTTCCTAAAGATTAAATTTTAAAAGATAAGCCACTAAAAAGCTAGAAAATAATTTCTTACATTATGAGTTGATAAAAGTTCAAAGTAGAGGAATAAAGAAGAAGTTTTTTAGAACAAAAATACTTTTCCTAACCATAAAATTAGTGAAAAGAATAAAAAATAAAATTGGTAAATTTGCCCCATACTGCAAAAACAAACTGTAAAACGTTATAAAACTAAGAGCCAAATTACCAAAGGGGCAAATACAACAAAGGATTTATCTCTCTCATACATAATGATACACATAAATAAATAATGTAAACACCACTTTAGAAATGTCAGAAAAACTTATTAAAGGAAAATTTATAAACCATGAAATGCAAATTGGTACTATATAAAGTGATTTCAACCCCACTAATTATCTATCATTAAGATGTTCAATCAGGGCCGGGCACAGTGGCTCACGCCTGTAATCCTAGCACTCTGGGAGGCAGAAGGGGGAGGATTGCTCGAGGTCACAAGTTAGAGACCAGTCTGAGCAAGAACCAGACCCCGTCTCTACTAAAAATAGAGAAAAATTATCCAGGCAACTAAAAATAGAAACAAAAAATTAGCCGGGTGTGGTGGTGCATGCCTGTAGTCTCAGCTACTCGGGAGGCTGAGGCAGTAGGATCACGTGAGCCCAGGAGTGTGAGGTTGCTGTGAGCTAGGCTGACGCCACGGCACTCACTCTAGCACAGGCAACAAAGTGAGATTCTGTCTGAAAAAAAAAAAAAAAAAAGATGTCCAATCAGAAACTAAAGGGTCTGAGATTTCACTGCACTGGCAAGTTAGCAAGTTAGTCATAATCTTACAGTTTCACACTGGTGCAAGCACGTTAGACCTCTGAGTAAGAGACAAAGTGTATTATTCACAGCAAAAGGATTATCCACAGTAACATCTTGCATCAGTTCCCCAAACGCCAGTTTCCATGATGAGGGCCAAGTGGTACGTGAGCATAGAGTGGGGAAATGTTAAAGAAGAATCCTGCATTTAGGACACTGATTTTATAAAAGCACTGCTGGAAAACCTGTCCATTCTTCCCTCTTCAGACAGACATTATATTTATTATTTTGGAATGTAAGCAAATCCCTGTTGGAGCAGAGGGCAGCATCTCTATATTTGCTAAGCTGTAATATCTTATGGGAAAGACATGTTTAATTCACTTCAGAGGAAGTTACTGACTTTATCTTTACTATCTCAAAATGTAAATACATGTGCTCCAGAAGGGGTCCCGATCTCTCTTTTTCCAGGGTGGCTTGTAAAAACATTCTTGAGAAGACAGTTCTAGAGCACAGGGGCCGTAATGTCTGGATTTGTAGAAACAACAGAAATTCATGGAAAATTATCTCTCAGCTTCAAGGAAGTACAGATTAAACAACTGTGATTTCATTTTCAGCCATTTTATCATCAAAAATTTAAATAGATGTATACATTGGGAGATTCACACACAAACACATAAGCACATTATTAGTATTTCTTGAGATTTACTCCCATACTGTGCTAAATTTGGAAATTGTTATGAGTTCTTTTAAAAGCAGATTTGAAATATAAATTAATATTAATACCATTTGTACTGTTTGACTACACCCATTTGTAGGAATCCAACCTAAAGGAGTGGGATGATATTAAAAGTGTTTAGTAGCAGACTGTGCTTTCTATTTTTTATTAAAGCAAAACTTAAAATAATATATTATATAAAAAAGAATTAAATGCCATCCACATTAAAGCCTCACTACATTTTTACACCCTTGGGTGAATTGTATTTTAATTGTTTGGGTATTTGTAATATTTGGGTAACAGGCCAAGAATTTCACAAACTATAATTATATATGAGGTCACAATAAACCTAGCAATGGGATTTATAATGCAGGATCTGACTCCATTTTTGATGGTTGCCACTGATAGCTTTTCTTTCTCTCTCTTTTCCACATCTGGCTGAGCCAATAAAAACAAAGCAAAACAAAAAACAAACAAATAAGCAAAACACCAGACAAAAGTCTACTAAATCCTTCCCTGGGCAGTAGCAGGGAGTTCAAAGCCCATAGCCCCCCAGTTTGTGTGAAGGAAAATTTTCTTAGACTCTTCCCTTAGCCATTATCAAGGCTCAACCCATTTTTTCTGCCAAATAAATTGTTTTGGGTGCTTGTCCTTCTATCCTGAGAGAACCTCATTATGTAAGTAATAAATTGTTTTATACCTTCTTGAGACATATTTGCTAGATGTATCTCTGGACCAGTCCTCTGAGTAACCACAAAAGAAGATTTTTCTGCATTTTAATATATCTATACACACACATACACACACACATATATATACATAAACATGCAATATATAATTATATAGTACATATTATATATCAACAATGTATTATTTTATATATATCGACATATCTATATCTACTATATTTATGCTGGGGAAATTTTATGGTCTTTTTAGAAAATAATAATACCTTAAGAAGCAAACTTTTTAGCTGGTTATAAACTTAGTGATACAAACAAATTGAGCAAGTATCTTAGGCTTCTCAGAATAATTGTCACATAACTAATACTCACAGATAGTAAAATATACATTAAGGAAAAGAGATGAAATATCAAAGTCAAGAGAAAACCTATTTATTTCCAGACTTAAACCTATTTCTTCTCTGATATTTCTTTTCTAATACTATTATCTACCCTAACTAGAAATTTAGGAATCAATTTTGATCCCTCCTTTTCTCTCACACTGTACATTTAATCTAATAGCAAGTTCTAGTCTGTTCTACCTCCTAAATATTTAATCTTTCTTGAGTCAATTTCTTCTCAATCTCTAATGTCATCACCCTGTCCTGGCCATTGTCATCACCTACTAGATTTACAAATTGAACTTCCAAAGTGGCTTCTTTACTTTCATTTTTGCCATCCTTCAATTTTTTAGACATACTTTCTGCCTGCAATCTTTTAGAATATTCATTTTTCCTTTAAAATAAGCACTACAGATCACTCTTTAAGCTATAGTGTAGACACCTGTATAATCTGACACCTGCATACTTTCCACTTTGTACTAGCTATTCTTTTGCATAATCATTCTGTTTGATTCACACTGGCTTCCTTTCTGTTTCTCAACGGGATAAGTTTATCTGAACCTTAAAGTCTTTGCCCATGATGTTTCCTATACGTAAAGGAGGTACTCAGCAAGCATGCACCTGTACTATATTACCGGTCTCTGAAATGTTAAAAACTTCCAAACTCGTTGGTAAATAGCCACTGACTGAAGCCCCTCCAGTGTTCCACCGCTGCTCTCACCTGCAAGCCCCTTTACTGGGTCTCCCCAGATCTCCTCACAGTTAGCAATTAAAGGGCAAATCCTTACAGTATCAAGGATCTCAAGGACCATTTTATTGATTTCTGGCTAACATTCATTTTGATTGGTGCCCCTAACAAATGTCCCACTTTCTAGGCTATGCTATTGGCTCCTTTCTGTGATCCCAGATGGCGGACATATGCTCTGTGTGTGCCCTCCTCCCAACCCTAAGAAAGCCCAGTTGTGTACCACCATGAAGCTGTGTGGCATTCACCATACTGCCAACCAGATTTTCTCTACCTACCCCTAGCCAAAAAGGCTTCCTAATTACCTTACTAAATGTTGAATTCTGCAATGTTCTCTATTACAGTATTTTATTTATTTCCTCCATAAATATTTTTAAAACCCGCTTTTATCATTATTATTTGTTTACTGCTATATTATTTTTCTTTTTCTGTAGATTTAAACTTTACGTTTGTTTCTTTCACCATTGTATCTTCTGGTGCCATGAGTATATAGTAGGTCTTTGAAAATGTTTGTTGAATTAATAAATCCACCAATACCTTATGCCTTTGACATCAAGAAAGCAGAGACCATTTTGTATTTTGAATTTAAGAAACATTACCAACAGTATGGACCTGAGACTATAAGGGAAGCAAGAATTCTTAATATTCAAGTCCAACTGAAAAGAATAAATAATCCTGGAGACTTATAAAATTATGTAACTTTCAATAGTATAGTTTTTGTCCAATCCTTTCCCAATTTAGCTGTTTCTCTATCAACATTATTACCTCATACTCAAGTAAGCCCTCTATCAATGGAGAAGAGGGTTGAGAGTATTATTTTTCTTGGGAAAACTTATCAAATGCTCATGTCTTCTTATTGTGATTTTTCACACCTTATCAAATAAAACACATGCAATTAATCTCTGTGGAAAAGATTATTAGTTGCTTACCCATACCCATTTTCCCCTTCTCTCACACAAAAATACAATCTCAAATTTAGTCAAGCCTATGACTGCTCAGGGTATAAACTACTATTTTCCAACATACTTTTTAGCAAGATAAGGTAATGTTACTAAATTCTGACCACTGGAATATGAGCAGAAACTATATATGCTACTTTATGAGTATATGCTAAGCTAAAATTTGAGGATAGCAAGGAGCAGAAATACTTATGGCTCAGTTTCTGCATTAAAGGAGCTCAGAATTTTTAGAATTTTGTAAAATGTAATTTTATATAACATAGTGTTTCATACCTGAAGTAGAACTGAAATTCAGGTAGATTGGCAAATAAAATTGTTTACTATTTTCCACCTTTAAAATCTAGTAGCACTGAATGATTTGTGTGGAACTTTGAATGGCAGTTTGGGGGTCTAAAATTACACAGGGGAAACTATGGCGTTACCCAAGTTTGGATTTATCATTAATGGGATCTAATTTGTACCCACAGCCTGAGGAAAGCCCATGGCATTCAGACTACAGGAAGCTGATAATAAATATGAATTTAAGTTCAATTTAAACTTTTAGTCAGCTAAAATATTAATGTAAACCCAATCATATAAATCTAGATTATGCAAAATGCAATAATTTTAGGGAAGTCGCAGGCATCCAAACCATTATTATTTTAATCCCTGAATATAGATACAGATAGTTTTTACTACCTTTGATAAGGCAGAATTTGGGAGCAAAAAATATAAGCACATATTTGTATATTCTAAAATATATTTTATTGTAGCTGCAGCACAAAGAAATGACAATATATCCCTTAACATCGTGGTAAAAAAATTACATGTTTACATGAACTTATCTTTAAGTAATCATTGATTTCGGCCAGAAAGTAATTCTTTTACCTGACTTTAAGACAAAGGGTAAATACATTGATACTTTAAATATTTAAATATCCTCAAATCAAGAGAATAAAATTATATCACAATACATATAATTTAGCTATCATTTTATATTTATATAAACATTTTATATTTATAAAACTAACACTACCTTGTGCAATAACATGACATTTTTATTGTTTTATCAAACAAAACACTATCTCCAATTCCTTATGTCCAACTGCATAACACTGAAAAATATCTGCATCTCTTGTTGTCTTTTTGAAGCACTACCTGGCCAATCTCCAATACTAAATCAATTTAATTGTATAAGGAACCATTAAATAGGCTATATTTTATTTCATTTCAAGGGAAAAAAAAAGAAAAAAAAAAGGAAAAAAGAAAAACTCTAATCAACTGTACAGATTGTTTCCTTTATAAATCCATGCTATCTAACCCTGATAGTGTCTGCAGTGCAGACTGGAAATTCCTCAGTGTTTATTTTGTCAGCTCTTTTCTCCTTTCTTCAGAAAGGCAGTTAAATATATTTCTCACTTCTCTTAAATCTTCAGTTCTACTAGGACCGTTGGTTACCCTCTGGAGATAAATTCATCATCTACTTACTTAGGACTAGGATTGTTAGATGGACTACCCACAAATTCAACTACCAAATCTAAAAAATTACATGTAATTTCTCTCATTTTGTTTTTTCTCACCACTAAAATGTAATAGAAATTGATTTGCTGACTCTAAGGGTAATTCTTCCAGCAAGCCATCAAAATTTATTACCTTTTTATCCAAAGGGACCATATTCTATCTATTACCCACCTGTCTTCTATATCTTCAACTTCTCTTTCTATGGTATTCCTCTCATAAACATTTAAATATGCTCAAATATGTGATATTTACACATTTTTTTGTCCTCACCTTTCCCTCTAGCCTCTATTCTAGCCCTCTCCAAATTTTTTCAAAATGTTGATTTTCTTTTTGTCCCTATTTCACTTGTATTCATGCCACAATTCACTTTTATCTGTCCTCTCTTCTTACTCTTTTTCTCATGAAACTAGTACTGTGATATCACAAACATATTTATTTTTGAGAAATGCAATGGACACTTTTAGTTTTTATTTTATACATTCCCTGGGTCATTTGACATTGTATCCTTCTTTCTCGACATACTTTTTAATTTTTTTTAAATTTTAATTTTTTTATTTTTTATTTCAGAATATTACAGGAGTACAAACATTTAGGTTACATACACTGCCTTTGCACTGCCCGAGTCAGAGCTACCCACGTGCCCATCCCCCAGACAGTGCGCACCTCACCCATTGGATGTGAATATAGCCATCCCTTGCTTCCCCCTCCCACCTGCCCAACACCCAATGAATGTTACTTCCATATATGTGCACATAAGTGTTGATCAATTAGTACCAATTTGATGGTGAGTACATGTGGTGCTTGTTTTTCTATTCTTGTGATACTTCATTCTCTTCAGAGAATGGGCTCCAGCTCCATCCAGGATAATACAAGAGGTGTTATTAATAGTTCACCATTGTTTTTTGTGGTTGAGTAGTACTCCATGGTATACATATACCACATTTTATTAATCCACCCATGGATGGACAGTTGGATTGTTTCCACATCTTTGTGGCTTGTTTCCACATCTTTGCAATTGTGAACTGTGCTGCTATAACATTGGAATGTAGATGTCTTCTTTATATAATGTCTTTTTTTTTCTTAGGTTAGATGCCCAGTAGTGGGATTGCTGAATCAAATGGTAGTTTTACTTTAGTTCTTTGTGGTATCTCCATATTACATTCCATAGACATTGTACTTACTCTTAACAAGACTTCCATAAATCATACACCCTGGGTTTCCTTCTTGTTACCTTGCTACATTTTATCAAGTATCTCATAGAATCCTTTTTCTTCTTTCATATATTATAATAATTCAGGGTTTTTACATATCCTCTCATGAGTCAATTCCCATCAGTTCTGATGATTGCATCATTTAGATAGCGAAACACTACTTTTTTAGTGAGCTTCAGACTCACATGTCCAACTGAATACTATCAACTTAAAAATCATGAGATGTATACAATTACAGAGAAGACCTTTGTTTCTTATAAAGGGTTGAAACCTGCAAGGTGGCCACCCTGACAGGCTGGGAAGCCTCTAGCAGAGATCGAAAGGCATGCACTTGGGAGAGGAGAGGGTGAGGTAGGAATTTATGCTGAATCGGTTGGCCAAACATACATATTCAACAGGTTACAAGAGAAGCTATGAATATTCTTGAAAGGGGGTCACACACACACATAGTAAGCAAACATTCATGTTACATTTGTCCCATTTTCACTTTGGGGTGGAGACTTAACATTTAAATGTACGATTCATATGTCAAAATGTGAAGTAGGGACACAAAAGCACTCAAGTGCACCGCCTTGATAAACTGGCCAGAGCCGTTCGTTGGTCTTTCTGCCAGAGAAAAGTTACTAAAATCAGTCTCTTTTCCAATCAAAGCCTTAGTTATGACTTGTGGAACAGGGAGATGGAGGGAGGGTTAGCAGTCAGTTAGTGAGCATCTGGTGGAGCATGAGCTGTAATTGTTTTAATATTGTTTTTCTCAAGGCCAGTGCTTGTTTAGCTGCTAGAGAAAAAAGAAATACCTGTGATGGTTAGAACATAGTTTGTTATTTCACTGTAGGGGTGCATGACTTAATCCTTGTCTGGCATGGTCTTAGGTCCCATTTATAATTTGGTATCTTATTGCCACAAAGAGTCTGTTCTGTCAGTCGTATGACCTTTATTTTAACATTAATGGCCCTCAGTTGTTGTGTTGAAACCACAAAAGGAAGGGGATATGATGAGGAGTGGCTAACCTCTCCTCCCATTGTGGCCGGGAACTCAGTTTTTAAGGTTTCTGTGGGGTTCCCTTAGGCAAGTAGGGATCTATTTAGTTGGTTGGAGGGCTTAGGATTTTATTTTTAATTCTCAATACCAAACATCACTGCTAGCTCAGGACCAACATGATTAAAACTGACACCATTTTCTTCCTTGTTTTCCTTTGTGAATATCCAATCTCAAAGAATATCTTAACACCTGCCCAGTTGTTAAAGCCAGAAACCTGGCTTCATCCTTGTATCCCCCTTCCCCTTACTTTGCACAACCAGTTGGTCTTCAATTCGTATTGATACTACTTCATAATTATATCTTAAAACTTTCACATTCACCAATTTCTCTGTCAAATTTTTAATTGCAGATAACAACATTTTTTCCTTTGGTGACTTAAAAAAAAATCTCTTAACTAACATTTTTCCACATCTCCAGGACTATCTTTTCACTATGTTGACTTCAGAGTAGTTTTCCTCATATATTAGTATATCATGTCTTTGCTTAGCTTAACACTCATCAATAACTTTCTATTACTGTTAGGAGTGAATCCAATCTTTTTATTATGACTGAAAATTTATGAAACTAAATTGACATATATTATTAAGAGGAAATTGTAACCCAGGAGAAAGGATGATTCTAAAGAGCCCACTTGATAGCAGTAACCGGAAAAATAAAATCTCACTAAGTTGGGATTCTTTAATCAAACCAGTGGTAGGGTTTGTTTGTTATTGCTTTAGGATTTTTTGGGGGAGCGTTGTTGTAGGAGGTTGTGTTAAATACCTCACAAAATCATATGTTATAACCCAAGATAATAATCAACTCTAGATGTGAAAAATAATCATGGAACTGAAGGCCAAAACCACAGCTATGGGTGCAACCGTGAATTCTAGTGATCCTTAATAGAGGAGTAAGTAATAGTTTTCTTACTATGTAGACTAGGTTAATTCTTTTAATCAGTAAATAATGGTTAATGATGCCAAATTTTAAATAGAGAACTATTTAAAATTATTTAATTTTTAATAAAATAATAATCAATATTTTCTTGCTCTTAGAGATTACTGAATAGTGCAATGTTTACAATATAGAAAACATCATGTGTAAAACACAATTAACTTCCTTGAGGCTGATTTTTCAAAATATGAGCACCAGTTTTCACCCAGGTGTAAGAGTAGCCAAACTGGTTTGATAATTAAGGAGAGAAAGGAAGTCATCCTTTGTCAAGAAGATTTTTGTGAAGGAGGATATCACTTCTTACAGAAGTGTGAGGAAGGGAAGCACATGGCTGACCTTGCTACTCAAATCTGAGGGGGGAGATTTTTCAAGGTTACCCAGTATCTTTTTATGTGGTTGACTATATGCTAAGAAAGGATGTATGTTGACACACTGCTAAAGTAGGAATGGCAGAGACTGGGGAGAGATGGATTGTTGGAATGGTCAGGCAGAGAAGGTGCAAGAACTAGCCTACTTCAGTTCCCAGTTCCTCCAAGGTAAATAGATAGACCCATTCAAGTCTACAACTCCCTAAATACAGAAAAATTCTAGGCAGAAATATATTTATTATAGCATTTTAGAGCAGAAATAGGTCACAGGCATCTTGGACTAACAGGTCTACAAATTCTCAATTTCTGTTCTCCTTCTTAGTACATGGCAGCATTATCCATTCAGTTGGCATAGCCCAAACCTTGTAGTTATTCTTAACTGCACTTTTTCACTTACATTGTTCTAGTCCATCAGCAAAGGCTGTCAGTTGTAACTTTAAATAGATTATTAACCAGATTTTTTTTTCTCTTTTTTGCCACTAATATACTAGGTCAAATTACTCTGAGCTCCCTCCGTTAGGCATGGAACAGGGTCAATGCTCAGTGAATATTTCTCAAGCAATTGATTGAAAATTGTGTATGCATATATTCATAGAAAGATTATGTAAAATGCTTCTATTTTATTTCAATTAAAAATAATTTAAAAGGTAATGCCCATTACTATCTGAACTTACTCAGGACTATCTTAACTGTATACTCTTCCGCTGTTGACAAGTCATCTTATTTCTGGTTGTAGAATTCTGCTTGTCCTTCCTGATTTAAAATATTATCTTCTCTAGGAAGTTTTTGTTCACTCTTTCAAGGAAATCCTATTTCTCCCTTCTTAAATCTCGTGTACAATCCAGTTTTATTTCTCTGTGGAGCTTAAAACATTTTTTCCTGACATTCGAGTTGTTGTTCTGAATATGTTTTTTCCCCTATCAGATTATAAACTCCTTGAGGACATCTCCTTTTAAATATTAAGACACAGCAGGTTCAGCTATTGTCATAATAGCATCCCTCCTCCCCCCTAACAGTCTAAAAGTAAGTTAACATGGTTACAATGTGACTTCTTTTAACAAAACAATTATAATGCATATGTACCATATGTATAGCATGTATCATATTTAAATTCCACATACAGCCCTAATTGGTAAGTATTTTTACATAAGTGAATAAAAAATAAACACATAAATGAAAGAAATAATAATGCAATGAAGAGTGAAACATTTCTGGCTCAGTGAACTATAGAGCAGTAACATAAGAATGTTCATATTTTAAGGAGAAGCATTTAAATATTTACATGTAGAAAAATAGAAAATGAAAAATTTAGCTTTTTATACTAATACTGATAATAATTTATTACCTGTGCATACTATAATTGGTTTATTTAAAGAAACCACATTATAATCACATTAACTCACTTCAGGGTGTTTAATATAACAATACCATTCCCTGTTGCGTCTTATTGCTTAAGTGGGGTGGCAATTTGGTTTTCCTGCTGACTATTCAATTGTATTTTCTAAACAAAGATAGATAGTAACTTACATCAAATTATACTTGTTTATCTAAGAAGAACATTGATCAATACCATATGATCTGAGGCCAGCTACCTCTTTTTCCCTAATCACACTGCATTTGAGGAAGAACAAAGATATCTTGCATTTTCAAATATTGGCTCAATTCAATTTACCACACATTAGGCAGCTCTGATGTGCTGTACTATACTATGTGAGATTTTAAACATTCAATCTTGATGGGCAACATAATATTTGCCAAGAACTTTACATATTACATAAGAGGTCACATTCATTATTAATAATGAATAACTAGCTAAGTAGGTAGGAGAAATAGTATTAATTACAACTTATAGTTTTAGATACTAAGTTCTAGAGATTAGAACTCTGACTGGGGTGTTTTAACAACTAACTCTGCATTTTGTGCTACATAATATTATGCTCCCAAATTACAAGATTATATCTGATCTCTTGGTCACCTTACCATCCAAACCAATTTCTACATGTAAATAAAGTATTGAACATCCTACCCTAATGTCATAATTTCTTGATAACAATTTAATGCCATAACCCTAAATCTCATTGTTTTGAATGACAGAATTCTTGAAATTCAGAAGTTCAATGCTGTACATGCACACAATTTCTTTCCTTAGAGGTTTTTTATTTCGATAGTTCTATTCTGGCTGATCTTTGTTCACATCAAGCCCTTAACTTCCCATGCTCTATCTTTCAGGTCTCTCCTGGCTTCCCTTATTTCCTAACAAGAGGATGCCACACGATAACTCACTTTAATCACTCTCTGAACAAATGTACAAATCCATGTATTCGTTTGCAATGATGTGCCACTGCCCTGTAGCACACTTCTCCACAACAGCACAGATATGCTCAATGCAGGGGGGAAGCTTGTGAGTCGATTTCACTCTAAACTCGTGATCTAGATCCCCATTTGGCCCTCAGTGTTGTCCTGTACTCCTCATCATAAACCTAGGGATATCTTGTGCATTCTTCTCAGTGTTTTCCCTAAACTCACCTTTACTCCCAGGTTTTCTCTTTCTACCCATTCAGAAGATTACTTGACAATTTTATTCCAGAGAGAAAAGCAAAGACAACACTGGAGATCTTCCTTACTTCCTTGGCCCCATGCTTGCAATTTCATTTGCATGCCCAGTTAGTCTTACTACTATTTACTTTCCCTATGTAAATAAATGGTTTCTCATCATCTTGCTGAAAATAAAGTTTTCACCTCTGTGATTGGTTTCATTTTCTTGTGTTTCCTGAGAGATTTAGTCTCATCTATTAACTCTTTTTATCTACACCTTCAAAATCACCTTCCATAGTGACTTTTAAAAAATGTATATCAGCATTTACATATTCTGAAAGATTTTTAGTTTAAAAAAAAAATCCTTCAACATATGCTTTCTTATCTTTCCTCTTTCTTCTTTCTTCTCCTTCTATCCTTTCTTCTTCTTCCCTTCGTCCTTCCACTCATTCTTGGAAGCAGTTAGTTGTCCAATAATGTTTTCCTAAGAAAGATTGAATTCTAAGTTTTTTTATTTTATTTCCCATTTTATTGTGATTGTCATTAGTGCTGTTCATTAACTATTGTGAGTTCTTCCTCCTTCTGCTATGGTACATTGCACTTGCCTCCTTAAACTTAAGCGTATTTTGTCCTCTCATTGAAATGCACATCAGAGCTGTCAGTGCACTCATCTCCTTATCCCTAGGATCTGTTTGCCCTTTGACTGCAGTAAGTCTCATGTGTTTTCTCCACCAAAATCCAGACCTGTGTCTCTTTTTGGGCCACTAGAGTTTATAAAGATGAGAATTTTACATCGCCACACTGGAAATCCTAAAAACCTATCTGATACGTAATGGAATAGAGTACTACAGGTTTTGTGTCCCCTTTCAGGTCAGCTTTCAGGTTTGACTTGCCCAGTCTCCAGAGTTGTTCTGATGATGGAGCCAGAATTACCCTTTAGGGAACTTTGCTTTATATTGTAACCCTACTTGGCTTTATTTGTAAAATTTTGTTTTAGTTCCACTTCTCCACTTTCCTACTGGTTTAAATGTACTCATTCACTGTTGATATCACATTCATATAAACTGTCAGCTTAAAGGCTACTTATGTGGAACCTAAACTAAAAAAAAAAGTGTGTAATTACTGTGTGTCATACCAAGCTTAGGGAGCCCAACTCATGTGTGATATACTACTTACTATATCCTCTATCCTGGCAAACTGGCAATATTCTAAATAGTGACTGTTTTGTTGGCCTGAGGCCTAGAGTGTGGGAAATGTGCAGCAGAGCCCACAGTTAAGTCATGATGGACAGGTGGCATCAGAAAAAAATGAAACTTTGTTTTTTAAAGCTGCTGAGTTAATACTGTTACTACAGCATGGTGTTGCCCATCTTTATTCTGTGAACATGAATTCACACTCCATTTATATCAATCTGTCTACTATCAGGATAGGCTAGGTTATCCTGTGGCAATACATTCCAAAACCTCAATGGCTTACAATAAGAAAGGTGCATTTTTCCATTAGGCAGGTGTCCTCACTCCTGGACTCATCCAGTGGAAGGAGTGTTCCATGGAATTTGCTTGTGGCTCTGGCAGAGGGAAGAAGCTTTAGAGGTTACAGTAAATATTTCATAATAAATGCAATAAATTGATTAAGTGAATAAATATTGAGCCTTGGAGAGATAGATATGTGTGAGTAATTGTTATAACTCATTAGCCAAAACTAGTCATATGGCTTCATCTGACCACAGTGGGGTGAGTAAGTACAATCCAACCATGATCCTGTGAGACTGAAAGGTGGAAATATTCAAAGAATAGCACTAGAACTGGTACAGTTTTCAACTCATCAACATATGGTTTCTATCAAAACTACTCCCTGGATCTGTTATCACTGCAGCCACCAAAAATATTTTAACTTTATGTTTCTTGAGATTGGCACTTTACATTGTTGAATACTTTATTAAATTCCTTACTTATTTTTTTTGCTTCATTAAGGATGTTTTTGCTTGCATGTAATAAAAAAAAATTGTAGACTGGTTTAAAAATTAAAATGGATTATCTCTGTTTCAGGCAAGAAAGTATACTGGTATTTTTAAGAACTCCTGAGGAAGGAGGGATTAAAAATACAGGATGTCCAATTTAGACATAATCTCTGGTGTGAGCTCTGGGCATTGAGATATATATATATATATATATATATATATATATATATTTTAATTTCCAGGTGATTCCAACACAAAGTCAAGGAAGGGAATAACTGGTTAGAAGAAAAGCCCAGCCCTGAAGATCACGCTTGGGATAGATTATCCTAAAGACACAGGGTTTTATGGGGAGTAGAGATAATTACTAAGACAGAAGGCACAACTCTGCTAGAAAGGAGAAATGAATTCTGTGTAGATAACCAACCATCCCCACTATACTATTTGGGTTTTCTTTCTAACTCTAAGATATATCTTTTGTCTTGTCTTGTTGCTATTATATTGCTGACCCGCTTAAATGGTGTTATTTCTGGTTCTTGTTTGGTGCCATCTTCTTTTGCAAATAACTGTGCATTTTGCTTTATTCCACTCTTCCCCATCTTAAATTTGACTACCATCTATAACCTGGTGACTTCGATCTCCAAAAAGAATACTCTGCCGCCTACATTTCAGGTGATCAATTGGTAATAATCTTGATTCATTGTATCTTGCCTGCCAGACTTGTTTTTCACATGAACTTTTGATACTCAATATTAATACAGCAATTTTTATTGCTTTTGTGCTATAGAAGTTATTGTATGTTGTAGCAGTATACTTTATATTCAACAGTACTGTTATAATTTTTAGCTACTCAAAGAATTATTTATTTTGTTTGTTTTTTAAATTAAGAGCTATAAAATTTACTCCTGATTATACTGGTGTTATTTTAATGTACTTAAATGATAAATACAATATGACAATGTCTGAAAACCTATAACAATTTAAGAAAAAAGTGGGCTTTTGTTTTTAATGTGTTAGAATTCAGGTTTGGGTTTTTATTAACAATCACTAGTAAAATTGTTAATGGCCAAAAACCATAGTTTTGTTTCATGGATTGGTCTCTTTTCTATCCTTTCTGTAATAGTTTCTGGTGGGATAGAAAGACTTTCAAGGAATTTGTTTGAAAAAGGGTACTTATCTGTTATCTCAGAGAAACAGAGAGAAAATGTACATATAATTATATTAGAATGATTTGACAGCACGACCAATGTAAGTTTTCCAGAATGGGAGCAGTTATTTCTCAAGTCAGTAGATTATTTAAATGAACATTCTGGTAGATTGCTCTGTCTTAAAAGGATTTACATTTCATTATTCATTAATTTGATTTCTAGCATCTTATCCTAATGAAATAAGCAAAAATATAATAAAAACATTATGCCTCCAAAATATTATTCAGAATAGTCATTATATTGAGCCTCTAGAAACATTCTGCATTTTCATAAATAAAGTCTATTTACATAAGATGGGTTATTATACAAATTTTAAACTTATGTTTATGAAAAATTTTAAACATAAAGGGAAATATTTTTGTTACATTAAGTGAAAATAGTAAATAATGAAACATGCACCAGGTTAATCGGTCTAAAAGTATTAATCTTGTTTTTATGACAAGTTTAAAAAATAAGTGAACATTTTTGTTATATAGTTCAGTGAAAAAAATAAAAAAAAATATTTTTTAAGAAGGTATACTTTGCTTGGTTGGGTTTAAGACCTCAGTTGGCTTTAGGATGTAAAGAAGTTGTGACTCTTCAAGCATCTCTGCCAGTATCTCTGATCATCATTTTGGGGTATGAGACAGGGAGGAAAAAAGTTGGGCCTGGGAGGAGATAGACTTGCTTCTCCTGGCTGCTTCTGCTAAAGGGTTTCTATTTCTTTTGAATTATCTCTTCACTTGTGCAATGCTTGGTCTGGAGCAACCAGTTACACTACAAACATACAAAACCATACCAAAATTTGATGTAGAAATGGATAATTGATGATGACTGATATTTCAGATTACTCTTATATGGATTTCCTTTGAGAAATATTGGCAACAGAAAAGAGAAGGAAGTTTGTAGAGCAGATTTGATGGATATGTACCTATATCTTCACTAGCCAAAGACATATATATTTGGCTGGATATACTGTGCTTCACAGGGGGAACTGTGGGAATAAAAACTGCAAAAATAGGTCGATGCCATACTGCAGAACATCCTAAATGTGAGATTCACACTAATATAGATGAATCATTGAAAGACTTGCACTATTAAAACAAGAATTTATTATTATGTACCTGATTACATTTCATAGTGTGTTGTTAGAGTGGAATATTATGATAGCGGTGACAATGGTATAAAAAGAATAAAATCAGCAGGACTTGTCAAGTAACTGTTAGAGAATGCTTAAAAGTAAAGAGAAGAATAAAGTAAAGATTTTCTACTTGTGCAATTGCTATTTTCAGAAAGAGTAAACTGAGGAAGAAGCAGTTTTGGAGCAAGAGGCTGATGTGTAATTGCTGAATAAATTAAGAGTTTTTCATTAAACGTTTGGGGGTCTGCTAAATTAGGCAGTTCTTGGACAATAGAATCAGGGACGAAGTGATTCATCTTAATAATGGTAATTGTAATAAAGGTCAAGTAACCAGGCTTGAATCACTCAAGGTTTAGTATTTTTAAGAACAATAATATGTAGTCTGATTTAAGTACTTTTATATTTATTTGTTTATTTTGTAATCTGTGGTGAATTTTCATTTTTATTTTGAACATTTTATCATTCTGAAAATTATTGAAAAAATATATTTCTTTGAGAAATGCAAATGCTACAAAAGGAATAATAATTTGAGGTAAAACAGCAATTTTTTTCTTAAAACCTATATATGTGTAATTTTATTAAATATCTGCACATATCCATAATCCATAATTTAATTTTCAAAATTCTAATATAAATATCTAGTCATTTACTAAAAATAAGAATAAAATATTTTCAAATTGAAATATTTTACACAAGTATAATTTTTATACAAAACAAGTATAGTTTTACTCAGGTAAAACTATAAATTATTAAATATTTGAGATATTTAATAGTTGTTCAACTGCAATTTTGAAGTTCTTTTTTTGTCACTTCTCTAATTGTTTGAGGTATCTGTAGATTTAATACCAATAATTGTAATACACAGAAATCTTTAATTTTTTCAGTCTTTTCTAACACATTAACAAAAATGAAGCCTTATTGAAAACCCTCTAATTAAGATGGAAAAGAATAATTAAGAACAGAAATTACTATATGTATCAGAAAAAAAATCTATTCTAATCTAATATATTTTCTAACATATGGAGTTTCATTTGATTCTACTTCTCCATGGAACAGAATTCAGAGAATTCTCAATGGTTTTATTGTACTGGATTTTGGAAAATAATTTTCTTTTATTTACAAATAATTAAGAGGTAAGAAATCATTTCATATCAAAATGAGTGAGTTGTATGTATTCTATTTCTTTTCTTTTTTTTTATTTCAGCATATTATGGAGGTACAAAAGTTTAGGTTACGTATATTGCCCTTGCCCCACCTCATCTGAGCTTCGCACTCATTATGTATGTATACACCCATCCCCTCTCCCCCCACATCTGCCTGACACCCGATTAAGGTTATTCCTAAATGTGGTCTTAGGTGATGATCAGTGAAACCAATTTGATGGTGAGTACATGTGGTCCTTATTTTTCCATTCTTGGGATACTTCACTTAGTAGAATGGGTTCCAGCTCATGGTATATGTATATCATGGAGTACTACTCAGCTATAAGAAACAATGGTGATATAGCACCTCTTGTATTCTATTTATTTTCTATTTCTGCTAATAATATTTCAACTTAAATATAATCTCTCTATTTTAGATATCATATTGTTGAAATATACTATGTGGTCCATAGTGTATTTTTACATTGTTTTATATACAACAAAGATTTTATAAATGTGTTACTCAAAATTTATTAACAAGAATAAAAATTTTAAAAGCATGTTTATCATTTTATGAGAAAAATAAATAATACAAAATAAACTCTAGAAAAGATAGAAAGTAAATCTCGGTCTTCATATTTTTATCTTTGTTCTGCACATTCCACTTTCTTTATTCCTACTTACTTGTAAAGTTCTTTGAGCACTCTCTTTCAGGGTCTGTCTACCCTCTAGAGACAAAAACTTCATAGGCTATCAAATTAATTTTTTTCTATTTCCCAATTCATCCTCTATCTTGCTGTTGATTGTCCTTAAATAACAGTAAGCATCCATTTGTTGTGCATTTTGAGGAGTTAAATGATTATAATCTATTTTCCTTTTATGATATTCAAAAACATGTATATTAGGCATGTTTAAACAAAATAACAAAGTTATGTGAACAGCATGTAGAAATAATATTTTAATGAAAATTCTGAGAATAAAATGTGGTAATTTCTGATATACCTGTTTAATAAACTGATAATGCTTACTATGAGGTAGGCATGTCATTAATGCTATAGGGGTGTTAAATCCTTATAATGATCCTTTCGGATAGGTGCTGATGCTATACACCTTTTGCAGACAAAATGTTAAATACTTGTCTTTCTTAATATTTCTTGGACTTTTCTCCACATAACAACAAATTGCCTTTAAGATAGAAAGCAATTTTGTCTCAGTCACCTTTCTTTTCAAGTTTCTAAACCATTAAAATTCTTGTATGTTTTTTAGAAACAACTTTATTGAGGTATAATAGACATACTTAAAGTGCACATAAATAAAATCTACATTTAATGATTTTTGACATATATGTAACCTGTGAAACTATTAGTAAAATCAAAATAGGGGTGATCAAAATATCACCCCTAAATGTGTCCTTGCACCTCTATGCAATCGTTGCTTTCTGCCCATCCTCCCCTATAGGCAACCACTTCTAGCATTTTATATAAATGGAATAATAAGTAATGTATTATTTTTCTGATTTAATTAACTCTAAATAATTATTGTGAGATTCATCTATATTTTTGGACATATATAGAGTTCATTTATCATTGCAAAGTATTCCATAATATATGTGCAGTATGATTTATTTACTCATTTCTTACTAAGAAACATTTGGGTTGTGTTCAGTTTTTATCTATTACAAATAAGGGGTTGTTATGAACATCTAAGTCTATATATGGACATATGCTCTCATTTTTCTTAAATAAATACCTGGGAGTAGACTAGCTAGATCAAATGGTAGGTATATGGTTAACTACATAAGAAAATGCCAAATTGTTTTTCAAAATGTGTGTACCATTTTACATCCCCACTAGCAGCATAAGAAAGTTTCAGTTACTGTGCATCCTTGCCAATATATGGTATAACCAGTCTTTTTAATTCTATAAATTCTATTAAGTAACGGTAAATTCTTTTGCTTTTAGTTTCCATTTTCTTAATGATGGTTAGCATCTTTCCATCTGTTTATTTGCCACCCAGAAATTTTCTTTGCAAAAGTGTTTGTTCAAATCTTGTGCTCAGTTCTTCCACATCCTGCTAATAGTTGAAATGGCTAGTATTTTTAAATTTTAGACATTTTAATATGTGTTCACTCTAATTCGATCGTGATCATCATGGCTGCCTGCAACCTCAAACTCCTGGGCTCAGGAGATCCTCCTGCCTTAGCTTCCCAAGTAACTGAGACTACAGGTGAGTGTGGCCATATCTGTTTTCTAATTTTTAATTTTTTTTGTAGAGATAAGATTTCCCTATGTTGCTCTGGCTGGTCTGAAACTCCTGGCCCCAAGTAATCCTCCCACCTCGGTCTTCCAAAGTGCTGAGATTACAGG
>CM052436.1:79533521-79554078 GCA_028533085.1 Varecia variegata | reverse complement strand
TGTTGAGTTAATATTATGATAAGTTACTAAGGGTGTAGTAGCAAATAAGATCCTTTCCTGTGAACATGTTGGAGGATAATAAATTGTTGATGCAATGATGACCTCTGGGCTTTTGCATAGCTGATTAGGGTACTAGAGTAAAGGGTAAGAACTAATTACAATAATCAGTTCATAGGATGATTTTAATGTCTGTGGAGGGAAAGAGAGAAGACAAGTAGCTTGCAGAGAAAGACCTTAATGGAGAAGAAGCAAACCATGAAATATGCAATTTGATGAAGTTTTTGCTCTATGGTGTGTAACAAAAAACTTCATCCCATATCATCACAATATCTTCAGTAAACTATGTAATTCTTGTTAATACATGCTGGTATTGTATCCATTTGCTGGGTAGAATATTAACAACTGAGATTTAGTGAATTCCTATTCTGAGCCAAATCTTTGATTCTATTTATTCTCCAATGTTTTTATTAGTACTATGTTCTCCCCACTTTAAATGAGGAAACTGGTTCTTTGAGTGGTTTTATTATTTTCTCAAGGTTATCGAGTTGCTGAATGGTAGAGTGGTGATTTTAGTGAAGGTCCTGTGACTCTTGAGATGACATTCTTAATTATTGGGTGATGCTGTTCTTGTGAGTCCTGACTGAGAATGAGGTCTTCTCACACATGATTCTCTCAAGTCTGGTAGATACAATTTTTTTTTTTTTTTACAGATGATTAAACTGAATCTTAAAGAGATTAAATAACTAGCACAAGGTGACTTAGTTAATATAGGTAAGGGTCAGAACTTAATTCATATCTATCTAATTACAAAGCCATTGAACTTGCCACTATCCATATTTTAGATAAAAATATTCAGTCCTTCTTAATGATCCAGTGGTTTTACTCCCTTAGAAGGTATTCATTAATTCAATAATTTTGGTCTGGTTGATTTGGTTTGGGTTAATTTATGCTTTTATTAGTTCCTCTAATAAAGAATTTATCTACAATTTTATGTTTCACTACTAAGATCTTTTAAGCCCCACCACTCTCCCCTTCCATTTTTGCCTTACATCAGGGCAAGCTGATAAAAAGACCAGGTTCTTGCTTCCTTTGGTACCTGTGAGAAGATCAAACAATAAAACCTAGATCACTGCACCTGGGAACCTTCACCCAGATATACTCTTAATCACCATGAAGGATGCCAGGCTTACCCACTCTCTAAAGCTATTTTCTGACCAGCATGGGAGCCAGTACTGCTCTCTGCAGCAAGCCTCCTAATGTGAATAATGAACATTTTTATATCTTTTGGGGGTGTATGTGTGTGGTGTCTTCAGTGTTAACATAGAACCACATTTTAGGTGAGTGTCTCTCTTGTTTCAACCGAATGATAAAGTAATTTCCTGATTTTTTTTTTTTAAGGACTCAAGCAGTAAAGGAATTTGCTAGAAGTGCATGTGGTAGTTTATAATATTAACAGATGGCTGGAAAAACAGGCTCAGTAACTTGGCAATTACCAAGAGCATCTATGTAGCAGGAAAGAGAGCTAATGTCATGCCTCAGTGATGGTCTGGTTAGGATATTACCGTGGCACTAATGCCACTGAGCACTTATCACTGTTTCCACTGCTGATCTCTCCCAGAGCTAACTGCCAATACTGCATGAAAAATGTCTCTATATTCCTATGTCATTTGGTCACTTTTACAAGATTCAGATCTGGAGGTATGAGCATTTAATTATCGGAGTCTGAGTATCCACCCTCTAACCAGCCACAGCAAGCACTGCAACCTCCCTCTCCCACAGCAGGGAGAAGTTTTAATTGGCTTCATTGGCTGCTTCTGATTTAATAGTGTCTCCCACTAAGATATGCATAATTGAGGATAAACTGGAAGTGGAAAAGTTGCTCTGATTCTGGGAAATATAAATAAATATATACACACATATGTATTTCATGATAATGTATCTCTTATACAGTATTTGACGCAGTAACACTATTCCTAAGTGGTTATCATTTTTCCCATGAAATTCTTTCTTTATTCAGCTTCATGAAGGTATTCTAATAAAGTAGCCACCTTTACTTCTAATTTTTTAACTTTTTATTACATTTTTCTCTCCTTTTTATACGTAAAGACACTTTCTTTTTTTTTTCTTTTTTTTAGTTCAGAATATTATGGGGGTACAAATATTTTGGTTACATAGATTGCTTTTCTACAGCTTGAGTCTAAATGTGCCCATCACACAGGTAGTGTACACTGTACCTTTTAGTTGTGATCGCACCCATTCCTTCCTCCTTCCTCACACCTTTTTGATTTCTGTTGAGTTTTACTTCCATATGTGCTCATGAATGCTGATCAGTTAGTTCCAATTTAGTAGTGAGTCCACGTGGTGTTTGTTTTTCCATTCTTGTGATACTTCATTTAGAAGAATGGTCCCTAATTCCATCCAGGGTCTTACAAAAGGTATTAATTCTTCATTTTTTCTTATGGCTGAGTAGTACTCCATGTACATATACCACACTTTATTAATCCACTGATGAATTGATGGGAACAATTGATTGATTTATGAATTGATGGCTTGATTCCACATCTTTGCGATAGTGAATTGAGCTGCAATAAACATTTGAGTGCAAGTGTCTTTTTGATAAAATGAATTTTTCCTTTGGGCAAATACCCATAGTAACAAAAACAGCATGGTACTGGCACAAAAATAGAGAGATAGACCAATGGAACAGAACAGAAAACCCAGATATAAAACCATCCACATAAGAGATCTGATCTTTGATGAGGCAGATGACATTATACAGTGGGGAAAAGAATCCCTATTCAATAAATGGTGCTGGGAAAGTTAGATAGCCACATCCAAAACTTTGAAACAGGATCCTCATCTCTCACCTGTCACAAAAATTAATGCAAGATGGACAACATACTTAAATGTAAGGCATGAAACTGTAAGAATTCTAGGAGAAAAAGTTGGAAAAACTCTTCTAGATATTGGCTTAGGCCAGGAATTTATGAAGAAGACTCCAAGGGCAATCACAGCAATAACAAAAATTAATAAATGGGACTTGAGCTTCTGCACAACCATGTAAACAGTCAGCAGAACAAATAGACAATGTACAGAATGGGAGGAAATATTTGCATGCTATACATCCAATAAAGGGCTAATAACCAGAATCTTCAAAGAACTCAAGCAAATCAGCAAGAAAAAATCAAACAAACCCATTAAAAAGTAGGCAAAAGATATGAACAGAAGCATTTCAAAAGAAGATAGACTTATGGCCAACAAACATATGAAAAAATGCTCCCTAATCATCAAGGAAAGGAAAATCAAAACCACAATGTGGTATCATCTAACTCCAGTGAGAACTTTTATCAAAAAGTCCCCAAACAACAGATGCTTGCATGGAGGGAAAGGAACACTTATACACTGTTGGGGGTACTGCAAATTAGTACAACCTCCGTGGAAAACAGTATGGAGGTCTAAAAGTATCTATCTTTGAAGTCTAAAAGTAGATCTACCACTTGATCCACCAATGGCACTTTCTTATTACTCACCAATAGAAATACCATTTATTTTCATAGCTTCAACTATTTCCTAGACAGATAGCTCCAAATTTACATCTCTAACACAAATATCGCTCTGTATTAGTCTTTCATTTTTGTTTCATTTCTTTCTTTTTCATTTATTTACTTTTCTTTTTTTATTTGTATTTTTCTTCTGGATATTTCCATCCAGATTTTCTCCCACAAGTTAAAAGTGAAAATCGCTAACACCTAACCAACTTCTTCGAAATCCTCTTCTTCCTTGAGATTTGCCTGCCTCTGTAGGCTACCTTGTCTTCTAATCATTCCACTCATATACTCACTTCCTCCTGGCCTACATCATCTAGGGTTTTCAAATTTTATGACTTTAATGACAAGAAGTAATGGTAAAGTCCAGAGATGCAGCCAGGTCTTCTTTTTAAAGTAAATTCTATATCCTAAAACTATGATAAAAATATTGAACACATAAGTATACAAAAATCACTAAAATGAGAAAGAGAACTTTATATAAAATAAAACAATTGTCCCTCAGCAGTGTCAAGAGCTTGAAGAAATCACTCTTCAACATGCCTGCATATTCTTATTTATTTTCAATTTATTTGCTTGATATCTCTGACCCTGAGATTTTGGACATCATCTATCACTACCACTATTTTTTTTAAATGATCTGGGATTTCTTATTTGTACAGTTTATTGAGAAAACATAATTAAATCAACTGATATGAAAAATAATTTGTCTTTTGAAATCTGAATTTTTCTTCTTATAGTTGAACCACATTAATCATAGTAAAATTGTAACACATAAATTTTTACTTAAATGAAAAAGTATCTTTCTTATTATGCTAGTTGCCAAAATTCCATATGTGAAACTATAAAAATTTACATAAGAACGATAAGATTGAGTTGCTTAAAAGATTATGTGTTCTGATTTCTAGTAAAAAAAAGAATCCTTAAAAATCCTTCCATAATTATAGTCATTTTCAAATTAATTCTTGGTATTAATTTTGGCATTAAGAGAATCTGAATTAATTTGCTTTCAAAAGAAAGTAACAAGTAAATTGGCTATAAAGTAGTTTCTCAAGAAATTAAAAAATACCTTGTAATTTAATGTTCTAGTACTTTTTTTTCTTTCTCTGAGTGAAACTCTGTCTCAAAAAAATAAAAGAGCCTGTCATTTTTCCAAAAAACTATTGTCTTAAAGCCCTCTTAATCATTACGAGCAAGCATGTTCTCTGTACCAAAACTCATACTAGCTTTTTTTTTTTTTTTCCTTAAAATATAGGGTCTTGCTATGTTGCCCAAGCCGGTCTTGAATTTCTGGGCTTAGGCAATCCTCCTGCCTCAGCTTCCAGAGTAGCTGGGATTACAGGTATGCACCACTATGCCCATTCATAACGGATTTTAACTAGTGTTATTAAAGTGCTCTTTCTTTTTTCTTTTTTTTTTATTTCAGCATATTATGGGGGTACAAATGGTTAGGTTACATATATTGCTCTTGTCCCCCTTACCCTTCCCGAATCAGAGCTTCAAGCTTGTCCATCCCCTAGAAAGTGCACATCACACTCATTATGTATGTATACACCCATCCTCTCCCCCGCCACATGTGCCTGACACCCGATTAATGTTATTCCTAAATGTGCTCATAGGTGATGATCAGTGAAACCAATTTGATGGTGAGTACATGTGGTGCTTATTTTTCCATTCTTGGGATACTTCACTTAGTAGAATGGGTTCCAGCTCTGGCACTTCTTAATAGTAACCTTTATTAAGAAAGAATGTGGCTTAGAAAAGAGGCCTTCTGTAACTTACCTTTTAGTCATGCAAAAACTGGCATATATGTTATATTTGACCTATTTAATAGATAAAAAAAAATAGGAAGCATACAGAAATCATTAACACTAAAAGAAAAAAATATTTTAAAGATTTTTTTCATCAAAAGACAAGTTAAAGGATAATGTTTACATTGTGCTATCTATTCAGAATATATGGTTTTCCAAAAGGGCTTGTATCCAGAATATACTCATGATCCTACAAGTAAACAATAAAAGATGGATAACCCAGTAAAAACAAATGACAGAAACTTGTGAAGAGATACTTCACCAAAGGTAAGAAACTAGCCTATATATATACGAAAATATGGTCAACATCTTTACTCATCAATGAAACACAAAATAAAACAATAAGATAGTCTTCATGCCTCTAAAAAGGCTAATCAAAAACAAACAAAACTAATGACAACAAATATTGAGCATATGAATCAATTAGAACTCTCAAATATTGCTGAAGGATGTTGTATTAGTTTGCAGTAGCTGTCATAACAAAGTGCAACAAACTGGGTGACTCAAACAACAGAAATTAATTTATTGCCTCACAGTTCTGGAGGCTAGGAGTCTGAAGTCAAACTATTGGCAGAGTTAGTTCCTTTTGAGAGCTATGAGAAAAGGATCTCTTGCAGGCCTTTCTGCTTGGCTTATAGATGGTGTCTTCATGTTTGCATGGCATTCTCCCTCTATACCTGCATCTGTGTCCAAATTCCCTCTTTTTGTAAGAATACCAGTTATTGGATTATGGTCCACTGTAATGATCATATTTTCACTTAACTAATTACCCTATTTCTAAAGAAGGTCACATTCTGAATTACTGGGGATTATGACTCAACATATAAATTTCAGGGGTACCACAATTCAACCCACAACAGGTATGTACAATAATGTAATCACATTGTAAAACTATCTGCAGTTGAATGTATCTCTACAGTATGATTCAGCAATTTCACGCTTAGATACTTACTCAAGATATGTGAAATCGTATTTTTCCAAAAAGACTTGTACAAAAATATTTATAGCAGCTTTATTTATAATAGGTGGAAACTGGAAATAATACCACATAGCCATCAATAGAAAAAAAGGTTAAATCAACTGTAGTATATCCATACAATGGAATGTTACTCAGCAATTAGAATGAATTAACTAAATGTAACAACATGGATCATTACAAAAACATTATGTCAAGCAAAAGACACTAGAAACAAGAGTTCAATTGTATGGCTCCATATATATAAAATGAATAAGAGAAAAGATCAGTCTATCATAATAGATTTTAGAAAAGTTTCCTTGAGCATGAGGAAGGGAGATTGACCAGAAAGGATCAAAAGAGAATATTCTGAGGTAATGAAAATGTTCTTTATCATGTTTTGGATAGTGGCCACACAGTTATATAGTTGTCAGAACTCAATAAACCAAATAACTAAAACAGGCTGTGTTTTACTAGGACTGTCCAGAAGGTATCCAGCCGTGTAATATGAAAAATAGAGATGTTTATTAAAGAAGATACAAGATACAATAAACACTGTACATAGGACAATGATGCATCGGTTCACTTTAAAGTAGACACCTTGGGACCTCACACGGATCTCCCAGTGCCTCTTAATGTAACCCATACACGTTCAACATTTTCAGGTGTTCTGCTTGTTGCAGGCCTTACAAAACTTGGAGCACTTTCAACAGATTCTTGACCATCTTTGAAGCATTTGTGCCACACTTTTATTTGTGCTGCACTCATTGCATGATCCCCAAAAGCCTGCTGAATAATCTGAATAGTTTCTGAGGAGGAATGTTTAAGCTTAATGCAAAATTTGATGCAGATTCATTGCTCTACTCGCTCAGTCATTTTGAATGCCGCAGCCACACAGTACACATGCTTACTCAATGTCATGTAGCGCCCCGCTGACCAGTACAGTGAAGTCATCATTATTCACACATGCACATTCCAGTCCACTCTCCTTCTCTGTCAGGTTACATGGATGTCACACAAACCATTCTATTTATATTAACAATAGTAACAATCTCTGGATATTTTGTGGACAGACCTCATATTATTATGTTAATTAGATGCAAATTATATACAAATGCATATACATATACACACACTTATACATATATATGTACATATATAGTTGTTTAAAACTGATCCCTCTAACTCCATGTTACTAAAATTTGAACATCTAAATGAATATTAAGGTCAAAAATGGAAATAATGCTTGAGTTTTGTGTTTTAAGCTTGTTTTGTAATAATATTTTGTACCATAGAAAATAATTTGTGAATTTTAATGAAAGTGGAGTTCAAGATTGTATGACAACGAGAATTATATTTAAAATTCTAGCATTCATGATTCTTCCTTTGGAAAAACAAGTAAAGCACAACTCCAATTTGGCAATGGTTATAGATAATTAATTTGAAATTTAATATGCAGAAAAGCAAACATGGTCCTCTCAGGATTTTCAGACTTTAACTTCTATATAGTTGTTAATTTATATATTACTTTCATATCAGGATAGGTTAGGTTATGCTATGGGCACAAATACCCCCTTTTCTCAGTGGCCAAATACAGCAAAGGTTTATTTCTCACTGGGTACATGTCCAAAAGGGCTGACAGGGGCTTTGCTCATCAGAGCCATTTGGTAATGAATCTTTCACAATCACCACAGCAGGAAAAGTGACACTGGTCTCTGTCAATTAAGTTCTCTAGCCAGAAAGTGAGGTACACATTTTCCACCTACAGATCTTCAATCAAAAGTATTTGCATAACCATGTCTCAACTGGAGAGAGGGAGTGTATATCCTCACATAACCTGGAAGGTGAGAGTGGGGTCAGATATTGGTGAACAATGATAATGTCCTACATATTTATATGATGGGAAAGACAGACTCTGGGGACCTCAAAATCATAAAATTTTCTCTCTAAGTCAGTATAAAAAAAGAAATATATTTGGTTTATATCATTAAAAAGGCCTTCATTTATTGATATCAGTAAATAAATAATTTATCAACAGTCTTTTAAAAATGGAAGTGATTTGGATAATGCCTTTTAAGCTTCCACCAGTACATCAACTGCTCACAACTACAGGACAGAATTTAAAAGAACAACACAAAATAGAATTTTCGACGTGTAATGTATTTTCTTTGTTCCAGTTGAAGACTCTCAATGGTGGAAGTGCTCTAGTCATCACTGCTCTTCAAACACTTATTCAATAACTCACAACAGTCAAAATATACGTTTTTGAGATTTCTTCTTTCTCTCTCCAACTGTCCTGACAAAACATTAAAAAATATTCACTGTAGAACTCTAACTTTGATAAAAAGGAAAAAGTAAATTTGTAACTTTATGACCTCCAGCAATTGTAGCAGTTTTACTTTTTCATGTTTACATTTCCACCAATGTCCATTTGCAGACACAATTTTACATATTAAGCATAGCATACATAAAGTTAATGCTTTTTCTTTTTCCCTGAGAGACATGTTATCAGCATTTTTTATGCATTTTTGATAATGTTGTATTTCAACAAAATAGTATGAAGTCTCAAAGTCTATAAAATAAATTTGATTTCCCAGCCTCCCATGAAATAAGCGTTACTGAGTTTTTACCAGTAAGAGGTAAGAAGATCTTTTTTCTTGTATTTCTTAAAAGTATGCTTAAAAGAGAATGATTAGTCTCTTATTTATCTCTTTTCTCATCCGGAATTTAGATCTGATGACCTAGCTTGGAATATCAAGCTAGTATGAACCTAGACTCTAGAAGAAAAGGCCTTGACTGAAAATGCTTCAAAAGAAACTAACTTTCTTATCCAGTATATATTTTGTTTGTTTGTTTGATTTCATTTTGGTTTGTCTTTGTTACATGTATCTGAATCTAATGCTAACAAATACAGGTCCTGAATTCTGCACTAGTAAACATATACTGACACTTTTTAAACTTCTAGAAATGTATATGCTTAAAAAAATTCTAATAGTACAAAAAGGAGTGAAATAAAAATTTTATTTTGCCCTTTTCTTGGGGCTTCATAATTGTCCAGTCATAGCTCCATCATCTTCGTGGAGCAATGGATCATCATGACTCTGGAGTACACTGAGGTATGATTGCCCTTATTTCTCCCTCTAAGTGTTTGAAAAGTTCTTTATCCTTGAAATTCAAGTATTTGTCTCAGCATAGATGATTTTTTAAATCAGTATTTTCAGAAATAAGAATGGGCCTTTGCAATCTTGGAAAATTCAATTCTTCCTTAATTTCAGGGAAAAATTTCACAAGTTTTTTTTTTGCAATTTTCCTCCAATAGTGTTTGTATTTTGTCTACTCCATGGATATCATTTTATTTAACTTGGTTCAACTTTTTATACTATTTAATGATAATTCAGAAATATATAATGACACTTGATTGTTGGTTTAAGCTTATGAATAAAGGAACAGTGCATGTATAAATAATTTGACGTTATTTTCTCTGCAATTCAAGAAGATTGCTGAGTAAACAAAACTTAAATCTAAGCAATTTACTCTCATAATACTTTTTCTCAGGATCTGAAAAAAGTGGCCCAGCTAATTTAGGGGGAATTTTGCGTACTGAAAATATCCTTAATCTATTTTCACATCTAAGAGATAATTTGATAGAATATAAAATTTTGGGTGGAAGTTATTTTCCCACAGACATTGAAGGCTTCATTTCTTTCTTTTATTTTTTATTTCAGCATATTATGGGGGTACAAAAGTTTAGGTTATGTGTATTGCCCTTGCCCCCTGCCCCCAGAATCAGAGCTTCAAGTGTGTCCATCCCCTAGACCGTGCTCATTGCACTCATTATGTATGTATATTTCTTTAGCTTCTGTAGCTGTTGAAATGCCTCATGTTATTCTGCCTATAGATTCTTTATAAAAACTGATATTACTCCTCTTTGAAAGCTTTTAGAATAGTTTTTTTTTTTTTTATTCTGTACGCTCTAAAATTTCAGGATGGAAAGTATTGATGTTTGTTTTTCTTCTCCCATTTATTATTTTGGATAATCAGGGTCCTTTACAATCTGGAAACTCATACCTCTCAGTTCTCATGGCATTTTAAAATTACTTATTTCACATTTTTCTCTCTTCTATTTTAGTTTACCTTTCTGGAACTTCTGTTATTTTTAATTGGATCATCTGAAATGATTAACAATGTTATCCTTACTCTCCTAATTTTTAATTTTCTTTCCTCTATTTTCTAGAAAACTCTTAACTTTATCTTTCTTCTGTCATTTATACTACTGTATTATTAATTTCTCACAGCTCTTTTTTTTGTTACCTGTGTTACTATATAGGGCAATGCTATTTTCTTACAGATGTAATGCTTTCTTTTATTGATAGAAAAGAGTAGTAGTTCTTTCAAAGTTTTCTTCTCAATTATAGACTATGCCTCCTTCAAGTTGCTTTTTGCTATTTTGGGTATTTGTTTCATCTTTAACTTTTGTATTAGAGGCTTAACTGAAATGTCTAACAGTCTTTGTCATATTTAATATTGAGCACTAAAACTGTTTAGATGCTTGATATTTATGGTAAAGGCTTGTTAACTGTGAACTTCATTTTAGGATGCCCTGGCTGTGCATTTTCACTGGAGAATCCTCATCTTGGGTTTCGTATTTTTAGGGTGACCATATTCTTCACAGAGGACTCTTTCAATCTCCTGTCTGAAAATTATGAGCCACTTGCCAGTCTTCTAGAAATCAACTGGAAGGATTAGGGAAGGAGACTGGGGAATCTCCAGATTAAGTATAAAAACAAATTTTATTTAGTTATTTCTATTTCAAAAATATACCCAGTGCTTCAATTGTGCCTGATGTCTGCATTTTACTCTCTGTAGAGAATAAAACTCCAGACCTCTGATACCATAAAAGAAGAGTAATTTCATGGAAGTGCAGAGTGGGAGAAAGTCTTTAGCAGTTTAAGTATTTTTTTAAAAAATCTTACGAACTATTTGATTTAATTTGGCCTCCCTTTCACTCCCTCTTTCTGAGAAATACTAGATGCTAAAAATCCTTGAACATTTGGGTCTCTGTGGTATAACCTGGGTTGCTGTATTTCTACCACTGTGGCTTTAGGACTGAGGTTTAGGTTTGAGCTTGGGGAGTCTGTTAATTCAGTTACCATTTATACATCTCTTCTCCACCTCCTAAAATTGCTTTAATGTTTCCTATCCTGTTCTCTGTGTCCTTTTAAGTGCTTTGTGACTTAAACAAAAATGAGACCCCATTTACTGTTATTTTATTAAATAGCAGGGTTTGGGGAATGAAACAAATTTAAATATGTGCCTTTATTCTATCTTCTTTAACTGGAAAACTTTTATTAAATTTTTTAGTAAAGATAATTATTGGGTATTTTTTTAATTTCAATATTCTTTTGTCACTGTTGTCTATAAAATGTAAACAAAATTTTTAGAGAAGAGAAAATGTTAAATATAAGCAATTTGCTTATATTTGATAATAAGAGGAGGGAAATAAATTTGCTTAAAATGAGTCATGCAGGCTGTTCTCATTTTGACAATAAGGATTATGTGATTTGGGTTAGTAATGACCATAGTAAGATAAATTAAATTCTTTAGAATCTTATTTACATTTTAATATAAATATTTAATCATTTGTTTGAATTAGACTCAAAGAGAGGTCTGAACTGCTCTAACTTAAATTAAGAAAAATCCCTCATAATCTTTAAAATTTCCAAATGATGCAATATTTTTTGAAAAATACAAATAGCTCACAGATGAAAATAACCACTGTTATTAGTTCTCTTGTTTCCACATGGTTTTTGAAAAGCTCAGGAGAAAATGCTTTGAGTTGGCCACAATCTGTTTTGTTTTCCCTCTCTCTTTCCCTCTTCTTCTCCCCATCTCTCTGCACCTTTTTGTTTCTCAGATATATTAGGTCAGTAAATATGAAATGTCTGATTTTGAATCAAAAGTTTATTATATCTCAAACAAGAAGTAGTACAATTAATCAAAGTATTCACCTAAACTATCAGCACACTTTTATGATCTTAACAGTAGCTTGTTTATGTCAGCAGCGAAGACTCCTGGAGAGCGAGTGGCAATGGAATTGCAAAAGGCGTTTTCCACAGCTTGTTGACAATTAAATATTTTTCCTTGCAAGAAGTGGCCCAAAGCCTGAAAGAAGTGGTAGTCAGTTGGTGCAAGGTTTGGTGAATACAATGGATAACAGAGAATTACCAAGTCCAGCCTCTGTAGTTTTGAGCTGCGTTGTTTGTGTGACATGTGGTCGAGCGTTCATTGTCTTGCAAGAGGATTGGCCTGTCTCTATTGAACAATCTAAGCTGCTTAATCACAAGTATCCTCATCATTTAGCCCAACTGGTTACAGTAGACATATGCTGTAATGGATTGAACAGTTTTCATGAAGCTGTAGTGGATAATACCAGCGCTGGACCACCAAACACACACCATTAGCATTTTTTGATGAATATTTTGGTTTTGGACTGTGTTTTGGCATTTCATCTTTGTCCAACCATTGTCAAATGTTTGCAATTGTCAAAAATAATTCATTTTTCATCACGTCTAACAATATGGTTTTGAAATGGTTTGCCTTTATGTCGTGACAGCAAAAAAAGGCAAGCTTCAAGACAATTTCTCTTCTGACGCTTATTTAATTCATGCATCACCCATCTATCCAGCTTCTTTACCTTCCCCATTTGTTTCAAATGGTCCAATATTGTTGGAATAGTAATGTCAAACCTTGCTGCTAATTCACATGTAGGTTGAGATGGATTTGCTTTCACTACAGCTTTCAGCTCCTCATTATACACCTTGGTCTCAGGTTGTCCACGTGGCTCATTTTCAAGGTTAAAATCACCAGAACAGAACTTCTCAAACTATCAATGCACCATGTGTTCATTAGCCACATTTTTTCCAAGAACTTTGTTGATACTTTGAGCTGTCTGTGCTGCATTGGCTCCACAATGGAACTCACAATTTAACACGCATTTTTGACTTATCCATGGTTTCACAAAATTGCTCTAAAAATAAATTTGAAAGCCATGCATTTGAAAGAATGAATATGTACCTTCATAATAAAAATAAAACAAGAAGTGTCAAAGTGAAATGTCAGAGATATCAACTGTCAAACCTTAGTACTTAAGGAAATAGGACATTTCATATTTAATAACCTAATATATTTTGGCATCTGATTGAGAGTTCATGTAGAATGTAAGAAGGGAAGAAGGAACTGAATGTTATGGATTTTAAAACTCTTGACAAAACACAGCTGTTCGTGTTGGAGTTGTATATTCTTGCTTTAGGGTTAACTTCAATCCTATATAATTATTAGAAAAGCAAATGATGACTATGTTCAAAACAGCATTAAATTGTTTAGATACAAGAATTGATTGCGAGAAGTACAGGGTCAGTGCATATAAACACCCATTTTCAACTTTCAACAGGACAAAAACAGTTTTAAATAATTCTTAGTATTTTTAGGTCATTAGTAAGCAAATGATTTCAGGCCTTGCGCATTTATGTAATTAATTGTACTTTTAAAATATTTAAAGACTAAAGATGATAGAACAACATGAAAGGAATCTGAGAATTTCAGAAGAAATGTAATATTTTAAGGTGAGAAAAATTAATCACTTGTCAACACTATATTAGCCCAAACTGATTGATTACTAGTTTTATACCAGTTACTGTTGTAATGTTTTATATGAATTATGTGAATTAAACAATTACTTCTCAAAGCAACCATTGGACATAGATATTATTATTTCCCTCATATTGGTAATAAAATATATGGTTACATTAAGGCAATGAATGAAGAGTTAGAAGAGCTTGGATCCAATTGTCTCGTTTTTCATCTAGACATGGACTCAACTGCTTCATTGGTAAAATGAGATGCTTTGTCAAGGATGCTTGAATGTATCTTTCACTTCTAAAAAGCTACAGATGTTAAGCTTTTCTATCTTATGAACTGGATAAAAGTTAAGTTATTGAATTTAGGTATTTTAGTTTTCATGGACCATACCCTGTTTTTTTAAATTATTAACATAATCAGGGTAATAGTACCTTTCTCAGAGGATTGATTGAAAAAGGTAATGAATTATTATAATGAGTTAATGGAGATATTTAAAATAGCACCTGGTCTATAGAACTAAGTAAATTTGCATATTTAAAGATTTTGTGTAATTCTGTCAATTTTTCAAAATATATAATATTCAGTACAATCTACTTTTTTTTTATTTCAGAGTATTACGGGGGAACATAAATTGCCTTTGCACTACCTCAGTCAGAGCTACAAGTATGTCCATCCTCTAGAAAGTGTGTGCCACATCTGTTAGGTGTGAATTTACCTATCCTCTCTTCCCCCGCCCACCTGCCCAGCACCCTATGATTGTTACTTCCCATATGTGTACATAAATGTTAAACAATTAGTGCCAATTTAATGGTAGTACATGTGATGTTTGTTTTTCCATTTTTGTGATATTTCACTTAGAAGAATGGGCTTCAGCTCTGTCCAGGATAATACAATAAGTAATTCTCCGTTTTTTATGGTTTAATAGTACTCCATGGTATACATACACCACATTTGATTGACCCACACATGTATAGATGGGCACTTGGGTTGTTTCCACATCTTTGCAATTGTGAACTGTGCTACTATAAACATTTGAGTGCAGATGCCTTTTTTATACAATGTTATGTCATTGTGGTTTTGATTTGCATTTCCCTGATGATTAGAGATGTTGAGTATTTTTTCACATGTTTGTTGGCTATTAGTCTATCATCCTTTGAAAAGCTTCTATTCATATCTTTTGCCCAATTTTTAATGGGCTGTTTGTTTTTCATTGCCGATATGCTGGAGTTCTTTGTAGGTTCTGGTTATTAGTCCTTTATTGGATGTATAGCCTGCAAATATTTTCTCCCATTCCATAGGCTGTCAATTTCCTCTGCTTATTTCCTTAGCTATGCAGAAACTTTTTAATTTAATCAAGTCTCATTTGTTCATTTTCATTGTAGCTGTGATTGCCATTTGAGTCTTTGCCAAGGCTGGTATGTGAAAGAGTTTTTCAAACATTTTCTTCTAGAATTCTTATGGTTTCATGTCTTACATTTAAGTTTTTTATCCATCTTGAATTAATTTTTGTGAGTGGTGAGTGAAATGGATCCTATTTCAATCTTCTGCATGTAGTTATCCAATTTTTGCAGTACCATTTATTGAATAGGGATTCTTTTCCCCAGTGTATATTGTTGTCTCCTTTGTTAAAGATCAGTGTGCTCTATGTGGAAGGTTTTATATCTGGGTTCTCTGCTCTATTCCATTGGTCTATGTCTCTATTTTTGTGCCAATACCATACTGTTTTGGTTACTATAGACTTGTAATGCAGTTTTAAGTCTGGTAATGTGACTGCTTCAAGATTTGTTCTTTTTGCTTAAGATTGATTTGGCTATTGAGGCTCTTTTCTGGTTCTAAATGAAGTGTAGAATTATTTTTTCTAGATCTATGGAATATGACAATGATATTTTGATGGGGATTGCATTGTAAATAACTCTGGGTAGTATAGACATTTTAACAATGTTGATTCTGCCAATCAATGAACATGATATATTATTTCCATTTGCTCATGTTGTCTGAGATTTCTTTCCTCAGTGTTTCATAGTTCTCTTTGCAGAGATCTTTCACCTTCTTTTCATATTGCTTTTATCCATCTCTCCTGTGAGCCTTTGCCTTCAACCTCTCACAAATATTCAGTCCTGAGTAATTTTCTAATTCACTTATAATCAAATTAGAGAGTACTATATATCAATGTCTCAGACTCCCATGTGACAAGACTGGGCACTAAAAAAATTTGTAACTACTTTATGAAGAATAAGATCTGGTAACCAATTAAATTTTCAAATCTCAATTTCCTCTAAAGAATTATCTTCTAATACTATTTCTTTAATAACTCCAAAAGGATTTTTTTCAGAAAACCATATATATCCTTATGTATTTGTGAATAGATGTCCAAAAAGTTTTCATTGCAAGTTTAAATAATATAAAAGTATGTAATTTGATACATTATATAAATATAGTCATTTATATTATTGTATTATTATTATCATTTTTAGCAGCAGGGTCTCACCTTGTGACCCAGGCTGAGATGCAGTGGTAAGAATATAGCTCCCTGCAACCTCAAACAAACACCTGGGCTCAGGCAATCCTCCCACCTCTGCAGCTTGAGTAGCTGGAACTACAGGTGTGTGCTACCAGGCCTAGCTAATATTTTTATTTTTATAAATACTGGGTCTCCTGATGTTGCCCAGGCTGGTCTTGAATACCTGGCCTCAAGTGAACCTCCGCCTCCTTCTCCCAAAGTACTGGAATTATAGGTGTGAGCCACTGTGCTTGGCCACTATTGCTATTAAAAAAAAAAAAAAAAGCCATTAGGTCACTATGGTAAATTGGAATTCCATTGGAATTGAGATACCATATCTATGTAATATGTATCATCTGTATAAAAATATAAATAAGCAAGATAATTAGTTTGCCATTGTTATCTTTTCTCCTAAACTCACATTTTCATTCCTTTCCCTGCATTTAGAATTTACCCAATATATTATATTTTTATGCCTGAGAATGTTTTTGGTCATCCTATCATACTTCTTTGCATCAATAATATATGTATTTAAATTTAAATATATATTTTAAATTTCATCTTATAATAGGGTCAAAGTGTTGAGATTATGAATTGCATTTTTATTACAATTATTAATTCATCTTTATTATTGCAATATAAATATATGTTTGTTTTCATTTATAATTATTACATATAAAGCAAAGTTAGAAGATAATTCATCTTGAAATGTAAAGGAGTATGGCTTACTTTTCAATCAGATTACATATCTATAGATGAATATTACCATTAAAATAAGAAATTAAGTGGGATGATTTCTATTCCTATGTTTGCTTTACAGATACAAGTTTGAGGAAAAAAGTGTTCCCAAAAATAAATTGATAGAAACAAGAAATTTTGGTACAGCAACACTACAAATCCTTTGAATTTGTATCCTTTGAACTATAACTAGTTCTGAGTTATAGTCCAAAAATAACTTTGTGATATGCCATTGAAAAGTATTTTCACTGATCTATCAATATACAGCTCACTTATTTTTTCCTTCATTTTTTTAAAGTTAAAGATTTCAAATCTACTAGGTTTTTAAAATAATGTGCTGTCCATCTCCCCTCTTAATGATTTATAAGTGGCCAAATGTTCATTGACTATTAACTAATATATCTGTTTAGTTAAAGTAGCCAAATGAGCTGGGGAAATAGAAATTTCACAAATATATTGAGTTCAATATATTTTTTGCTAAAATGCTTTTATCTTAACATGTGCTTTAAATATACTTTTCAATATATTTAAACATATTTTATTATTGAAACAGTACATCTGCAGATTTGGCTGATTCTGTTAAACAATGTCTATATCATAATTTAAATAGCAAAGATTTTCCTCCTTGACACTCTGCTAAATTCAGACTAGGTTTCCACCAAGAAAAATATGACTTCAGACTTCTTTCTTTTTTTTTTTTTTTTTTTTGAGACAGAGTCTTGCTCTGTTGCCCAGGCTAGAGTGCAGTGGCATCATCATAGCTCCCTGCAACCTCAAACTCCTCAGCTCAAGCAATCCTCCTACCTCAGCCTCCCTAGCAGCTGGGACTACAGGAGAGTGCCACCACACCCAGCCAATTTTTAGCTGGGTCTTGTTAGAGACGGAATCTCACTCTTGGTCAGGCTGATCTTCAACTCCTGACCTCAAGCAATCCTCCTGCCTCAGCTTCCCACAGTGCTAGGATTATGAGCATGAGCCATCGTGCCCAGCCAGATTTCAATACAAACACATTTTTGAAATAACCGTTTGACTTCTGAATTTTAATTCTGACATGAATGGATGAATGGCTAGCTCAATAAAGTCATGGAGACTTACCATGAATTTGTTTCCTGGATGGAAAGAAGTAATGCTTTTATCAATATTTCTCACCAATGCTTTGCTTTGATCTCGTAAGTCTCCACAACAGCAATGCATTTTTTTTGACAGTAACTGGAGACAGCTGTTATGGCAGCGAGGGCAAGAACATTTTCATATTCCTTAGGTTCCACTCTACAAAATATTTGAATTCAGAAAATTTCAACACTAGCCAAATGATACCATTTCTAAAGCCATGCTTCAAGTTATTAAGATTGGCAAATATATGAAGCCAAATATATGGTTTGTCTTAGTTTGTCTATAGCAGACATTGCTGATACTAATACTTAGGATTTTCCCTATAGTTTGTTGATCTAGAGGCTTTAATATCCTGGGACAATGCGACATAGTAAGACTTGAAATTCATGAGAGGTAGGGATGGAGATTTGCAAAAGGAAAGATTGCTAAGAATAACATGTTAGTTCTTTCCATCGAATGTCTTCTCAGCCAGACAAATTTTAGGAAAGTGTGTATGTATGTTCAAGATTTCAAATTCGGATTCTCTTAAAACCATCCATGTCCATCTATAAGTTGGAAAATCTTTGTGAACCAAAGGGGTTGTATATTTCATCTTGAAGACTACTATTTCAAACAAATAGTAGTCTTTTGACAAATCCCAAATGTCAATGTATATAGGAACCAGGCAGATAACAAAATAGTATTAAGCAAATGAAAGAGGGGCTCTGGTGAATTCAGAAGGAGGTGGCCTGGCAGAAGAGTGCATACCTTTTGCCACTCAAGAAGGGAAAACCAATATTGCAATTGGCTTTTTCAAGGTAAGGTAGAATTCCAGGTTGTTTTTTTTTTTCCTTAGTATTAAATATTCTAATTTCCACTATTGGGAATTCGTTCAATATTTGCTTGTAACAATAAGTAGGGTAAATGAAACATATCTGCAGATGAAATCTCTCCCAGGTTTATCTGTTTGTCTGCCCTGATTTTTCTCTCCATGTTTTCTGCCATCTTCTTGGATTTATACTTTCATTTTTTTTATTAATATTCCAATAATTTGCTGAGTTTAGAGACTGTTCATGTTAGGATATTAACACCTTGTTTATTCTTGACATTTCTCTCTAAAGTTGGAGTAGCTATACTTTCTCTTCACCCTCATTGAAGTCTAGACATTTGGGATAATAAATTTTTTAAGCAATTATCTTAAAGGTAATATGTTACATGAGATCTTCTGCTACAGTCTATTACATATTATTAATAAGCTGACACATTTGTTTTTCCATAATGCCACAGGGAGACTTTCAAAATAATGTCTAAACTTGCATTGCCTTTGCACATGCTATGCATTCAACAATCCAGTGGCTCAGAAATGGTCCAAGTGCCCATCAATACATGAGTGGATTAACAAAATGTGGTATATGTATACCATGGAGAACTACTCAGCCACAGGAAAAACAATGGTGATCTAGCACCGCTTGTATTATCCTGGATAGAGCTGGAGTTCATTCTACTAAGTGAAGTATCACAAGAATGGAAAAATAAGCACCACATGTACTCACCATCAAATTGTTATTAATTGATCAACACTTATGTACACATATAGTAGTAACATTCATTGGGTGTTGAGCAGGAGGGAGAGGGGAGTTGTGGAGGGATATATTCACACTTAATTGATGCAGTGCGCACCATCTGGGAGTTGCTTGAAGCTCTGACTTGGGTGGGGCAAAGGCAATATATGTAACCTAAACATCTGTACCCCTGTAATATGCTGAAATTAAAAAAAGGTCCAGCTTCCCCAAACACATTAGCTTTCTTAGTACATTCCATCATTACCTTTTTTTTTTTTCCTGTGCCCACCTGTCCAATGTTGCTGTAGACATCAAAACCTATCTATTCAGTCAACTCTCATTTAGACATCCCAATTAATTCAGGTTTCTCTCTCCTGTGTCCTATGGATATTCTTTATTTATTGTCAACTGTGCATTTTGTATTTTGTATTTTGGGCTCCCCTTAAAATTCTATTTTTTTTCATTTCTTTTTTTTTATTTCAGCTTATTATGGGGGTACAAAAGTTCTGGTTATATATATTGCCCATGCCTCCCCCATCCCCCCGAGTCTGAGCTTCAAGCGTGTCCATTCCCCAGACAGTGCACACCGCATTCATCATGTGGGTATATACCCATCCCCTCCCCCCTCCCCCCACCTCTGTCTGATACTCAATTGGTGTTATTCCCAAATGTGCACTTAGGTGATGATCAGGGAAACCAATTTGCTGCTGAGTACA
>CM052436.1:79498732-79533021 GCA_028533085.1 Varecia variegata | reverse complement strand
GGGGGTACAACCGTTCTGGTTAAGTATATTGCCCATGCCCCTCCCAACCCCCCGAGACTGAGCCTCAAGGGTGTCCATTCCCCCAACAGTGCACATCGCACTCATCATGTAGGTAAACACCCGTCCCCTCCCCCCCAACACCCCGAGTCAGATCTTCAAGTATGTCCATTCCACTGACAGTTCGCTTCGCTCTCATCATCTGTTTTTTCTTTTCTTTCTCTTTTCTTCCCTTTTCTTTCCTTGAATACTTCCTCCTAATTCAAGCTCTCCCTTTCCTGAAAACCTATAGTATCATGAAGTTCATATTACAAAATCAGTTATAATTTTTGAATTATTATTTATGACTTTTGTCAGTTTTTTATCAATTAGGTTTTAAGCATCTCAAAAACCAGTCACAAAATTTGACTGTAGCAATTTGCTTTAGAAATTGTCAGTGACTTTCCTATTGTGTCATTCATTCTGGCATCACAAAAAGATGCTAAAGAAGTAAACATTATATATTAAGTGGTAGAGTTAGATCTTAATGCTTGCTTTAGAAATTATTTCGATACATAAATCTTGTGAAAGTAATTCAAACTGATTATTAATTAATTGATATTAGGTTGTCTTCCTGTCATTTGTTTATGTATTTTCTTCTCCCTTTTCTCTGATTGTTTTTTGGACTATATGGTCTTTTTCAATAACAACATTTGGATACTGTAAATCACATCCTATATATCAGTTAGTGACTTTAGAGAAGTAAAATAAAGCTAACTTGTGACTCAGGGGAACGATGGTCTATGAAATGGTCAAAAAAGAAAAAAAATAGGAATCTTTAAATCTCCAATATTTAGCAATTCTATACAAGGCTCTTTTCAGTAAGGAAGCAATTTAGCAATTCTATACAAGGCTCTTTTCAGTAAGGAAGCTTTCATAAAAAATGTGAATCAGAAAAGTAAACTTTGGTTTCTTCAGTGTTAGGTAGAGATAAGTTCCAGTATGTTTTGGAATAAATTTAATCTAATCTATGTTCCTTTATACATTTCTTCTCTCTTTTTAATTATCAAATATCTTCCTGGGCTCTCACTAATATGTCATTCTCACTTTTATAATATCATTGAAATTTTTCTGATTTTGTTTTCTTCTTGTTGAAAAGTTACAGGAAACAGCTAATGCATATTTAGGGAACAGTGATGACTGGCATCATTTTTAAACTTGTTTTACATTTAATTTACACTTAAAAACAAACCCTTTGTTTAGTTTAACTTCAGTGTCCACTCAGCTGCATAACCACACAGGGTCCTTTGAAGGCAGCAGACAGAAATTAATCCATTTGCACATTTGTGCTCCAGTTAAATTTCCACTTAAGATTCATGATTATATAAAGTAACTATAAAATTTGATGGAGAAAACTATTTTAATACATAAAATCTTGTAAAGGTAAATAGAATTAGAAACTTCTTTGAGCTTCAGGGAACATGGCTTGGGAATGACTTACAATTACAAATTCCTTGCAGGATTGCAATGAACTAATCAGTTATGATAAATACATTGGCATACCCATTCTCTATAAACCCATCTGTGAATGACAGATTGAATATCTAGGTTGTAATAACTGATTTCAGTGGTTGGAGACCAGAGTATACCATCCCAAAATGAGACCATAAAGGAGTTCAGGACATACCACACCAAAATATTCCACTTTGGTATATTAGTTATTTTGAGCTGAAGGCACTTGAAAAACATCATAGGGAGAAGCTTTCTCTGAATTCCCTTATCTATCTAAAGATAGATCTCCCAAAAGGACTTGGTTGTCATAAATCCCCTCCTGGCTGTTTCAACACCAGGGAAGAATGACTCTTATTGGAGAAGAGTAGTCTAGAAGTCAACATCACACCCAGACAAACTTTGTCACAAACTATCATATTTCCCATCTATTCCTAAATGAACTCATTCATCTTTCCTAAAAATCATTTACTCTCCCCTAAGTGACCTACATCCCCTACCCCTTCCCTTATTAAGATGATGCATAAGCTGTCAAATCTTGCTAATTTGGGGACAGTCAACTTTTTTCCTGTGATGTTAACGTTCATATAATATTAAAAATTAATAAATATGAATATATTTTCTTCTGTTAATCTGCCTGTTGTCAGTTTATTTCATAGACTGAACTATTGAGCCCAGGAGGGTAGAGGGAAAGTCTTTCTTCTCCTACACAACATCCCAATAGAGTTTATTTCTCAATGTGTAATTTATCATCTGTTAGGTGAATATATTATTAACTATGAAATATATTTCACTATTAATATCAGAAGTTCTTTGCACTCACATTGTCTTCATCTCAAACTGTTCTCTCTTGTATACTTACACTTGATATGGTAATCTGTTAATGACTAAGTTTCTGATCAGTTAATCTCTGGATTGTCAAAATTTTCACTTTCCTTTAATGAAACAAGTTTTATGTTGCAGAAAAATATTTCCCATGTGAAAGCTTACTCAAGCATATTCTGCATCTGTACATCAATGGCTCCTCTGGTTTAAATTGAAAGCACAGATTTTTTAAAAATAAAATACAAGCTTGTGCCATAAAGAAGTTGAATAGCTGAGCCATAATGTATTAGTAATGAGTCATTAGTGACTAAGGTGAAGAAAAAAATGCTGTAAAGTAATAAATGGCTTTGTAGCACTTGCAGCATTCGGCAAGAACCAAATGTCAATGGGAATCCAGGTGCCAAGGCTTCCTGTGAGTTTATAAACTATTTAGAAGAACACAAACAATTTATACCTTGTAGTAGAGAATAAAACTGAATGCTTAAATCCCCAATTCTCATTAAACTTAAGCCACTTAGGTGGTAGAGAGAATAGTATAAACAGTTAAAATTGTGTAGCATACTGATTACTCTCAGCTCTACCTAAAATTGGACTATAATCATATTCTAAAACACCTGCCAGCGGTACTCCGTATTTCTTTGAAAATGATTCTCTTTTCTAAAAGGTTATGCAGAGACCTTGAATTCTTTGACAGGGCCATACATGTCTCATTCTGAGAGGCACTTAGTATGCTCAAGAAATATTTGTTAAAAATAAGAGTCTTTTTCTATTTTAAAGCCAGTGTAGCAAGAGTTCTGTTTAGTTAGAAAGGATGTAAGCTATGTATTTGGATCAGGGATCTGGAGGATTACTGCTGGGCCAGGCATGCCCTGTTATTTTCTGCACAGCAGGGAGGTCTAGGGGATCAGAGAAAGGGGGAAGGCAATAGTCTGGGAAGCAGAGAAGCACTCAGGACCTAAAGAAGCAACTATTTACTACAGAAATATTTAAATATTTAAATCACCAGTATTGGCTTCTCATGGCATGCTGGCTGAACATCAGTTCTGATTGAATGGATGATATCTTCAGCAAGGCTACCAAAATTTGCCCCTTAGAAAATTTTCTAGTAGTTATGTTGCCACATGACACTGTCACCAGATGCCTTCAAAGAGGCTGATACCTTTTATTTTCAATAGACATTTCCTGTTCTGTTCACAGATTAGAACATAAAGTCTCATTCAAGTTACATAACAATTTACAGAACTAGCAAGTGGCAGGGCAGAAATTTAGCACATATCATCTTTCTCCATACCTGATGCTTTTAAAACTACATCTGTTGAAGAATAAAAGGTTCCCTAAGGGAACCTAGTATCAGGGTTCCACATCCAAGTGAAACTTTGGGAAAAAATAGAGGGCTGTTCAGATACAGGGGAGAGAAGGGAGAGTGTCCTTGTTACAACCCAAGTTTGTAACATTTTGTTCTTTATAATTCTAAAAATAAGACTTCAGATATCTTATCCAATAAAATATATTGTCTGAAATATACTTAAAGGAGGCTTAGTTATGCAGTTTCTCAGGGGAAATAGGAGCTCTGGATAGAGAGGTTCCCTAATGAATAAAAGTGAGACCTAAGATCTCTAGGAAGTTCTGTGAAGTCCGTTGCAGAGATGGCCTGCCCTAGTACATCCTAACTCCAGCCTTCCCTGGGTGTGGAACATTGGGCAGTGGCTTAAGCTCTGTGAGTCTCAGTTCCCTCATCTGTAATACCAGGATGCTTTTCTTTACTCAATTGCTATGAAAATTTAATGAGATGATTATATTTGGGCTTGACACAATGACTGGCAAAAAAAAAAAAAAAAAAAAAAGTACTATATAAATGTTAGCTCTTACTATTGCTATTTTTACATACAGAAAAGGAAAAGTGAAAGTCTTATCTTCCTAACCTTGGAAGCTGCTATAGAGCTTTTTGCAGAGTGGATATTTGATAAATGTTTGCTAAATGGGTGACCAATGAGTGATATCATGAAACCAATTTAGAATAACCATAACTTGACAGTTCCTCTTTTCTGTTTATAGTGAGACATTCCAATTATACTAAATATCCATTCGAGTCAAGGTCATCTGATTTGTAATTTCTTATCCCTGTAGGTGTGTGTGTCTGGATATCCTTACATAGCAACCTAGAAAATAATAGATTTCAAGACTGTGGAAGAATATAAATGACAGTAACCTTATACATGATAAATTCTAAATTTACTTCACTTTATATAGGTATACCTGTAAAGCACATAAATCAAAACATAATGTAGCATAACATGGTGCTGTAATACAGCACAGTGGAAATAAGCTAAGGACTAACACAGTTGGCATGCAATAATATTCAGTATTTGTTGTATGCTGTGCAATTCAACAGGAGCTACGGGGAACCATGAAATACAAGACATGATCTCAACCCTTAAGAATACCAGATATGTTTATTTATTTTATCATTTATATGTACATTAATTTAATTAATCTGCAAACATTTACTGGAGACTTGCAATATGCCATGCACCCTGCTAAGCTCTGCAAATACAATAATAATAAAACAATGTTTTGCTTTCAATGAACTCTCAGTCCTGTGGAGGAGATATATATGTAAATAACTAATCAAAATAAAATGTGGTAAATATTATAAGAGATGGAGCAGAATGTGTTAGATCATTAGAACAAATTGAATGTTACTGTTAATGTGTTTGATAGAAGCTCACAGATGAGAAAGTTAAGGCCCTAAAAGCTGTTTCTAAAGCCCAAACTATACATTACAGTAAACAATATTAAGATAATTGCAGTTCAGATGGGAATGAAAGTCTTCAATGGACCTAGAACAGATTATAAAGAATGATATTATTTTTAAATAGAAGGAAAGTAACAGGGTCATTTGAGACTTTAATCATTTTTAGTTTGTTTGTTGTTTAACTTTGAATTGTACATTTTGACTACCCATTTGCCAAATGAGTTGTGCATGTCCTTTTCTTTGTGCCATGAATCATAGAAACTTAGTGGGAAAGGTCTCAAATGTATATGAATGAACTTTCCATTATTCATTGTCTAGAAGGTATTTCTAGGCATTATGCATTTGGTTCCCCAAACTTGGTCTTCCTCCCAATAATTGGGTTGCTCACTTTTGGGGTATTTTATATTTAGCAAAAAGTATCTCTCACTTATTTCTCCTAGTTTTCTCTATAGTTGCATAGTCTATTTGTTACCCTTTTCATTAAAAAACCCTTCAAAAATTTTAAATACTACTATTGTATTCACAAAATTCTTTCTTTTATAGACCAAGCATCTACAATTTCTTCAACTATATCTCATATAGTACAGTTTCTAGATCTTTGATCATTTCAGGAAGATAAATAAAACTACCAGTAATGGTTTTCTCTAGTAGCAGGGATGGATTAAAAATTCTTAATAAGAGATTGAGGTATCAGTTCACATTTGTTGATGGCTTTCCTTAGAATAAGGTGGCTGTAGTCCCTCTTTGGCCTCAGCCATTTTGTTTATTCCCACTAGTTTTATATTACCTGTTAGAATGTTTCTTTCCTGTTCTAATCACTTGGCCTCTTTAGGTAAAATTATAAGTCTTTTCTAATTATGATTATGATGATTTTAGTTTTTGACCATGGTAGTTAATTTATGAGAAAGAAAGGGGCTTAAACCCAGCTGTGTCCACATTACCTCAGTGGACCTCTATTTCCCCTTCTATAAAATGATAAGACTTGATTAATAAATTCTTACATCTGCTTTGGATCTAAAATTCTGATTCCATGGGTCTATGGTCCCATTGGAACAACTGAGTACATCAGAGGTGGCTATTCTCTTTGCTGACTATACAATGTCTTCTGAAATTAAACAGCAACAAGATAATTCCTACTTGAAGCAGTTACTTGATCTTTGTTTTGGGCTGGGATTCAATGGTGTATCTGTAATGACAGTGTTAGGAAAAAGTGGTAGAGGGAAGAGGAAGGCCAGCATGACCTTGTGAAGAGGAAGCAGCAGTTGTTCTTCTAGCATGAAAGAGAAAAAAAAAAGGACCAATAAACAGTTCTTACAGTAATAAATACCAAAGTAAAGAAAAGGGAATCATTGATAAATAATGGGGCAGTACTACTATCTCTTGCCATTCATTATTCTGTTCATGACATCAATGTAGCCTCATAAATTACTTTCTAAAGCTGAAAATGTTTTCTGTGAAAAGAGATTCATCATCTATGTTTCTGATTCCCTGTATTGAAATGAATGGAATCAGTTGCACACCCTGTAGTAATGCTGAATAAAAATTACCTTTTTGAGACCATAACCTTTTCCAAACAGTATAATAATTGAAATGCTATCCTGCTACATGACAATTGTGAGAACCTCACTATCTCTTCTGTTCCACAGTTGACTTCAAAATCTCTCAGTGATACAATGAGTAAATGTAATACCTGCAGCTTCATCTTTGCTCCCCTAAACAAGACAAGATATCTCAATTGTGAAGATCCTCAGGAGTAATATGCTATGATATTATTTGGTAATTTAAAACATTATTAATTAAGTATCTCTTACAAGAATTTTTACATGAAAGATTATAAATACATATACACAGACATGCATAAACATATACAAAAAGCTTGTATATAATACATGCTTGTGTGTGAATGTACACATAAACATAGTAAAAACAAATTTATTGTTTCCAGTGCTGTTCTAAGCACTTTATATAGTAACACATTTAATCTTCATAATTCACAATTAGTGTTATTGCATATTACAATTGGGTAGTATTATCCCCATTTTATAGATGAGAAATCTGAGGCATGAAGAAGTGAAGTGACTTGAACAAAGTCAACAGTAATGGGATAGACGAAGCATCTTGACTCCAGAGACATTACTCTTATATTATTCGTTATTTTGGTATCGCCATATAGACATATTCCATAAATCTGTATACTGCATATTCACATCCTACATAAGTACCTACTATGAAATATTAAAGTTAAACCTAATGTTGGCTTATTAATGTTACATTGAATCATTTGAAATTGGGTAGTAGAAAGGAGGTGGCAAATGGTGGAGGCAACTAGTTCCCACCAAATCTTAAATCTTGTAGTTGAAACTGACAATTAATCATATCCTTTTTCTTCTAATTTCTGTTAATTTCTTCTAATATCTATTTTCAGCACCCCTTGGCCATACTTTTAATGTGTGGAGGGTAAGAATAAATGTTACCAAAAAGTCTTTCTATTTAAACATCAGGCATAACTGAGAAGTCTAATAGAGGGTAAAATACAATTCTTAATTCTCCTTACAAGTCATATTCAGTCCTACTTTATTTTCCTTAGAAGAAGGTAGAGACTGTGAGTGGAGGACTGAAGAAGAGTTACATTATTCAAAACTTGGGATAAGGAGGAGGATGATAAAGGAAAGTGACCTTGCAAATCTATTCATACAGTAAGTCATCTCACATTGAAGTGGTCATCTAGAACTTTTTTCTATTAAGAATACAAGTAATTTTTAGCAAAATTGAAGTGTATTATCATAAAAAACACTTTAATCAATTTCATCTCTCTTTACTATGTTGCCTTTTCATCTTCCAGGACCCCAGAAAAGGTATGGCTAATTGCTAATGAAACCACTTCAAATAAATGAGTACCTTGATGTGAGCACATCCCTATGGTCTTCTACTTCAATAGGTACAGGGATGCAGCTCAGATCAATTAAAAATATAATCTCTGGCAGTGTGGCCCAAGAAAGGGATTTTTAACATCTTTCCAGGTGATTATAATGTGCATTATGAGCTTAAAACTACTGCTTTAAATGTTGTAACCTCATTTTGTAGCTACAAAACTCTGCACCCTAGCTACAAAAGACTTTGAGGAAACAAAAGACTTTGAAGAAAACATTATCTGCCACCTTACATAACTTATGTAATGTTGCACAATCTCCACGATGCTTATCTCCTTAATATTGTTTCATGCTCTTCTCCTGCTTTTTTACTGTTGTCTAATCACTTTAATTCTCAATTCATCAAACTTACCAAGTACTTTAGTGACTCAGAGGTTTCACATGTATTAGTCTAACTGTCTAGAATGCACTCTTACTCTTGCCTGACTAGTATGGTGGAATTTTATTGTGTCAATTTAGATAAATGGAAATCACATTTTCCAGAATTCTCTTCCCTGCATAGTTCCAAATTAGAAATGAACACAAGGGATATTTGGGATGAGATCTGGAAGGAAGAGAGGAGCATCAGATATATAATTTTCACATGTGGACAGTTGGTTTCGGGGAACTGTGTGCAGGTGCTATTCACACAGTTTTTTTTTCTTATTTGCTGGCTTATCTTGATAGCAAGGAGCAGCAGTTGAACCTATAGCTCCTTCAGCAACTTCCAGATCCTCCTTTGGCTTCTTCAACTCCTTAGCTAGGTGTATGTTGAGCTCCATAACAAGGGTCCCAATTTATCTTGAAGGTCATTTGAGTCATTGAACTTGATAGCTTGGAGGCAGTGAGAAACCAGTGCAAGTTTCAATCCATCCTCTTTGTTCTCCCCACATAGAACCTATCTTCTCTTCTCAACTTTCTGTCCTGCTGACTTCAAACCTCCAGTTCCAGATGCAAAGATGGAAGCCTTACAGAGTATTTATTCAGCTCCCACTAATATGTGGGCTCAAATTCCTATAAGAAATCCCTATATGTCACTTCTAGTGATTCTGTTTCTTCAGTCAAATGCTGACTGATAGATCTAGCGTCTCTGCCTCCTTCAGGCCACAACTTAAATATCCGTCCCAGGGGCCTTCCCAAGTATTATCTAGATCTAGGATGTGTCCCTCTCTTCACTCTTCTAGTCACACTCCATCTTAACATCTTGTTTATTTCTTTCCAAGAACTTACCATCATTTATATTTGTTTTATTAATCTGTTTGCTTACTTATTGTTTTCTTGTATCCCTCACTATAGTGTAGACGCTACAGGGGAAGCAGTTACACCTGTCCTCTTTGTCACTTTACCTCCAATGTCTGTCACAATAGCTGGCACACAGTGAATGTTCTATAAATATTTTTGTATGCATCAAGGTATAAAAATAAATAGACTGATACTTTTATAAAAAGGTAGCTTGGAGGATTCTGTGAATAAAGAATTCAAGAAGAGACTTGCAGCTGGCTGACCAGATAGGGGACTATTGAAATTAATGAAGGCCTGAAATAGGGCATGGTGAAAAATAAGGGGGAAAGATACAAAAGACAATGAACAAAAAGAACACTAAAAATGACAATATGACCCCTCCACTAAGAAGATGGTAAAAAAGAAGGATCAAGATGACAGATTTCTCACAGGTGACCAGGAGGATGGTGATGCTTCAGTAGATTAAAGATGAAGAATAGGCTTTAGGGAATTAAGGTATTGAGTTTGAAGTTTTCAATTCAGATGGAAACTTCTGAATAACAGTCAGGAATGGTGACACACTAATTTAGTTGTATCAGACAGTAGTATTATTTGAAGCTATGACAGTAGTTAAGATTATCCAGGTAGATTGTGGAAGTGAATTTAGGACCAAGGAATCCTTAAATATTTGTGATGGGAAGAGGGTGAGCAAAAATATAAAGCTTAAGAGATTGAAAATGATTTTCCATTCTTTAAGTATAAGTGAAATGGTTTTATATCAGATAACTGTACTGACTGAGAGTTGACAGTTCCACAGTTCATTCTACTGAACCAGAAGATTCAGAAACTGGCCAGCCAAAATTTTCTTGCCTTTTTTCTCAGCTCTTCCACCAAAATGTTCATTGTAATATCCAAAACTCCCTTCGATAAGACAAAACCTGGGTAAAAAATTCTTTTGCATTGTTTCCATTGGGCAATAGTTCTCAACTGGGGTTCTCAATAGTTCTCGATTTTGCTCCCCAGAGTACATGGCGTTCTTTGGAAACATTTTTGACTGCTACTAGAATCTGGTGGGTAGAGATCAGGATGTTGCTAAACATTCTACAATGAACAGGATAACAGCCTCCACCTACCCCCCCACCAACAAAGGATTGTACATCCCAAAATATCTATAGTGTTGAGGCTGAAAATCACTGACCTAGAAAACATTTTGCAAATAACTTTTTTAGAATATAATTTGACAAGTTCCATGGAATATTAATAGATTTTGTGCATGTACTTAAACACACATGTACATAAAAAAACTATATGGTCAAATTGGTTGCTAAAAATATTAAATAGATTTATTTACTTCAGTATGCCTCAGAGTCTTGAACATATTAATGTCCATTTTAAATCTAAGTGGTATTTTGCATGTACTAGTTCCCATACTTAATTGACTTTGGAGGCTATTTCTGATGAAACACATTGAGAAACTAATGTTCTGCAAAAATACTTGGGAAACACTATTTTGGAGTCTAGGAATTGAATTTTATAGCATAAGGGACATAATAAAATTATTGTCTCCTAAAATATTTACTAATGGATGAGCATATAGACCTGTCATCTAATTTCAGATCTGAGTGGTTAATTCATCCAAAACTAAGAAGCAGCTAATTGTACAGAGCTTTAACTTGGGGCCTATTTATATAAAAACATAAACTTCAGATAAAAACATATAACTTTAAGAACACATTACAAATTCAATATCTATGCTATAAACAATATATATGTTATAGGTTTTGTAGAAAATCAAACTAAGAAATATATAACTTAGAAAATATAAATCAAACCAAAAAAATTTAGACCAAGCATAGTACTTATTTCAACAATATAAATTAAATAAACTATTATGTTTAAAGTTAAAAGGTTTAAGATTATATTAAAAATAATATAGTATATTATTTAATTATAAAATAATATAGTATAATTATAAAATAGTATATATAAAATATTTAATAATATAATATAATAATATGATATAATGTGTTCTACACAAGCTATGTAGAACCAAAGAAAATTGCTTAAAATTATGTGTCTTCCATTTACTTGGTATCTCCATAAACTTATGCTAAATTTAATCACTGGCCAAAATCACTGACCACATTTTAATGTAATTTGGATTCATTTTGACATCAGAAGGAAAACAGAAATCCAATGACCCTTGGTATCTATGTGGAGATTGTTAGCAAGAACCCCCACAGATACTAAAATCCATAGATGTTCAATCCTTGATATAAAATGGCATAGTATTTTCATTTACATCCTTCCACATACACTTTCATACTGTGGCACCACATCATCCACACTACTTTTTAAAGACAAAGCATCTTATTTCTCAAATGATGTTATCTCTTGTGCCTTGTTTCTACTTAGAAAAATAGTGGTGGACCATTGATTATCAACTATATCAATATACATGGAGATTTTTAAAATTTGTAACAAGTTTAGATTATTCTAGGGATTTTAAGCTATAAATTTTAAAAATGGAAAAAAATCTGGAAATAATTCAAAGAGTGCTGCAGTGAGTGATGATAATGCTAAACGGTCTGGAAAATAGGATATATAAAGAAGGCTAAAGAAAGATTTGGCTTATAAAAGAATCCTAAGGAATGAGTTACTGAAATTCTGTTTGAACTAAAGCAGAACATATAAAAATATACTTGAATAGTACCAAGAGAAAAGGTTAAATATAAAGATGAACTATGTTATTACATACTTGAATCATTTCTGAAGTTGGCATTTTTATAGCATCTTGAGGGCAAGAATCTAAACCCGTAAGCATGTTGATTTATATTTAATGCTACTTGGATAAAAAGAAAATACATTATTTACTTTTATCTATATACAAACTTCTATGGTTTTAGTAAATGTTCCTCTAAATGTATATTATAAAAAGTAGTTAAATGAAAAATACATGCAGCAAAGGCAGAATAAAAATATATCAAAAGACTCCACAAAGATAGATATGGGTGTTTGTGTGCATAAGGACAGTATACTATTCTCGGAGGAATTACTATAGTTCAGTGCCAGGACCTCAGCATTTTAGTCCCTAAAACTTTATTTTACATGAAGCTTTATACAAACCTTATATATAGGAGAAGTAGTTATTTTTCTGACAGACTAAAATTAACCAAAGTAGGACGAATGATGCATAAAATCATTTTACCGATATATTAATTGACAACAGGGCATGTACTTGCACATACACAGAAATTTTCATGTTGGTCTAAGGACATATTCTTTCTCAATAATTAGGGCTAGGTGCAGAGCAATACTTTATTTGTCTAATAAATATAAAATTGCAATAAAGTGAATTAGTGTACTATGCAGATAGGCCAGTTTATACTATAGTAACACATTAAGCCCTACAATTTCAGTGGCTTAACATAACAAAGGTTAATTTTTCTCTTGGAGAGGTGGAGGGGCATCTATAAGTCTTAAATATTCAGGCTGAAAGTGACACATGCCACTTTTGCTCAAAACAATGGCCAAAACTAGTCATTTGGCATGAGCTAATCGGAAGAGCACTGAGAAATATGGGAAACACCTTCAAATATTCGGTGAGCTGTATTATAGATGACTTTGCCCTGGTTAGATCAGTTGATTATTTAATGGCATAGGTTAAGATAGGCTTGTGTAACAATCCTTAAGTTTGTGTGGAATTTGGCAATGACCCAAACAGTTTAAAGAGAAGGTCTAATTTTTCTTTAAAAAAAAAAAAAAGGTGTAAAGTAGACTTTGTTTAAATTTTATTTTGAAATTTCACTTTTTCTATGATTCGATGTCCAACCACCCCATTTTCAATTGGCACATATCCTTTAATATGTTTACACTTAAAAAAATTTACACTAAAGTCATTTGACTTGGTAGCCACTCTGTATCATTAAGGTGACTTATGATCTCTGATTTTATTCAGCATATGTTGATTTTATATTTGAACTGGATGAAAGAATGAGGGTACAGACAGGTAATTAATGAGTTCTAAATTTATTAACTATTTAAATTATACTTTTAATTAATCAGTTACTATTTTGTTATTAAGGAAGAGTACATTTATCATGCAATATTCACACATTACATTGTCTTTAATAACTAAATCATTTCAATTGATTAATTCATTGTTTAAAAAAAACTGTTAAATCTGCAAGGAAATTGGTCAACCTAATTCATTCTTTCAGTGTTTTCAAGATATAGCTTATAAGGCCACCATTTTCCAAATAATGTGATTTATATTTTGTTAAAGACATACTCACAAATTTTCACAAAATATTTCCTGTAATAGAAAAATAATTAGAATTAACCTAAATGTCCATCTGGAGAGAAGTCTTTAAATCATGCATGCATGATTTATCCATAAAAGTTAGTCAGGTAGGCATTTAAAAAGGATCTGTTATATCTATAGGAGCTGTTCAAGATATTAATATATATATATAAATCATATATATATGTTTGACAATTCATATATAATTCATTTTTATTTAGGGGATCAAAGAAATTCATAGATAACATATGTTAAAATAGTCACCAAACTCTGTTTGTACCCAGTGGATGAAATTTATTAACACATCCTGTAATATTTATATATAAGGACTACGTATTTATAATCAGAAAAATCATTAAGCTCTATTTAAAGAGGCAACTGATATGTTTGACTAGTGAGGAATTAGGTATTATTTCTGAGGTGCAAATTTGAGTAAAGTCTTATAATTCAAAGTCAAATAACTCCATGAAATTTGACCAAATAAAACTCTTCTTTGTCCTAGGATTGCATTCTATATTCTATGTATTAGTTATCTATTACTGCATAAGAAGTTACCTCAAAATTTAGTAGCTTAAACATTTACTGTCTCATAATTACTGTGGCTCAGGAATTTAGGAGCAGCTTAGCTGGGTGGTTCTCAACAAGGTCTCTCATGAGTTTATAGATAAGCTATGAGCAGGGATTGCAATCTCATCTGAAAATTCATCTGGAAGCAGATCTGCTTCCAAGCTCGCTCATGTGATTGTTGGCAGGCTTAAGTTTCTCAGTGCTTGTTGGCTGAAGACTTCAGTTTCTTGCCACATGAGGCTCTCTGCAGGCTTTCATAGTGTACATTTGTAATGGCAGCTGGCTTTCCCCAGAGCAAGTCATCCTAGAGAGAGGATATACATAGACAGAAGCTGGAGTTTTTTATAACTTAATCTTGGAAGCGATATACCATCATTTCTGATGTGTGCTATTGGTAAAAATTTACCATAAATTGTATTCAAATATTGTTACAGAACATATTACACTAGTATAGTCAGGGAGGGCACTACACAAGGATGTGAATGACAGGAGACAGAGACCACTGGGTGCCATCCTAGAGACTGCTAGTGCATCTCCCTCATCCAGCTTTCTTTCATTCATGATACTTATCATTTTTTCATAGTCTAAACAAATACTAGTTCATTTGTTTACTGTCTCCCTCTGCTAGAATATGGGTGACATGAGGGTAGACTTTGTCTCTTTTTTTGTCACAACATTTAAAATAATATATGGCTTACAGTAACTGCTCAATAAATACCTTTGAATGAATGCATGAAGGATAAGTACATCTTCATGGTACATTTTTGGAGAGTGGGTTGGTAGCAGGAATTTAAAATTTTTACTGAGTTGAGTTCACGTTTTCCTAATTTTTACCCAAATGCTTATTATTTCACTCAAAAACTTATATTTTAATAAAAGTTTGCAGCTATGGTTTGAGTAAATCAGTTCAGAATCTTTTGTATGTTCTTTTTAGGGAATAGAGGAAAAGAGTTGGAGAAGTTGTCACAATTCATGTCTACAAATAGAAAAATAAGATAGTATATGTTATACTGAAAAGATGTCAATAGGTACACACACATATAATTTTGTTATATATTAAAATATTTTGAAAAAATATATTTTAATTCTAGTTCAAAGCTATTTTTGAGAAGGCAGGAAAAAAATTCTTCCTATTTATTGGACTGTGCATTTTCAGCAAAAGAGCAATTATACTTCGTAATATCATTAAGCACATTATAATGCTGAAAAGAAATATTGGTGGAAATTATAGTTTAAATTACAGTAAAAACTCTGAAAATCAGCACTATTAAAACTGCTGAAAATTCAAAATCCAAGTAGGTAACTAAACAAATAGTTTAGGGGAAAAATAGTATAATGGACTAAATAAAGAAGACAGAGTGCTAAGAATTTAATTCTTCAAAGAATAGACACAAGTTATTTCAAACATTTCTAAAGAATTGAAAATAGATTGGCATTTATTGGGAAGAATCTTGTTGTTTCCAGGTCTGATAAAGTGTAGATATGCTCCAGTTGGATAGACTCACCTTTGTCTACTTTATTTGTTCAGTGTCTATATTGTTCTGCTTTTAAATATTTTAAATGTCATTCCTGATACTATCCATTAGCTTATATTTGATTGAGGGACATTCATTTGAGCAGTTTTTCCTTTTCCCTTACACATGTGATTAATTTTTTTTCTTATATATTTGATCAGCCTTTATCATTAAGGACTCAAGCAATATCACTATTTCTTTTACTTAAATTTTAGTTTCCTTATTTCCTTAACTCAGGCCCTCCTTATTTCCAAATAACACAGAGCCTCACCTGAGACTTATAGAGTCAACTCTCAATACATATTTGCTAAATGCAGAAATAATCCAGTCTCCCTTCCCCCATTGCCTCCTGTTCTTTTGCTTCTACCTCCCGTGTCTTTGGACAATGTTAGGATGGTTTTCCTAGTACTGATTCTACTTTTACACAACAATGTGGTGTAAATGAAGGCTTAGAATTCAATCTTCTTTGTTTTAAATCTTTTTCCTTAGTTGAATCCACTGATTAAAACCAGCTTATAATTTTCCCTAGTAAAACACTGTTGAATGGTTTCCATTTGTAATTTGGAAGAAACATATAACCTTGCAGTCAAAGATATTTATGGTCAGTACCTGTTCACCTTTCATTTACTTACCCTTTTAGATAAATACTCAAAGTAGGCCCCCTCTCTATAAATTAAATTCAACATATTCTTATTTCTGTGATTTTTCTGATCATTAAGTTTACTTTCATGCATTAATTTATTCATCTAGTCAACAAAATATTATTAATATATAATAAATGGCACTGTAATCTATGTTGCAGATACAGATTTGTTGATGAAGACTTCAGTGAAGGAGGCAGAGAGGTATTTACAGGTTACTAAAAATTGAAGGTGGTTGTATTCTTGGTGAGTGTATGGAGGGACAGGTATATTAATTTATTAAAGAAAAGTGACTTACAGAAAGAGAATTTGAAAAAGTCACAAATGAAAAGCAAAATTGATGAAGAAATGCTGTAAATTCCAGAAGATTGGTGTAGAAAGAAGAAATTTAACTTTGGGTAGAATAAAGAACTCTTCTACTGCCAATATCAACTAAACCATTAAATAACAAATATTTATTAGGAACATTCTATTCCCAAGGTTCAATATATAACATCATCTTTGTTCTTGTGGAACTTATAGCTCTTTAGTAGTTGAAGCAAACATTATAATAAAAGGATCACAAACATGTAACATTGCAACCACAACAGAGTAAGATCTGTGAACCTAAGTCCCATAGTGCCATGAGACTAGAGGAAAGCCTTATTATTGGGGATCAGGAAAGTATTCCCTGAGAAAATTAAACTTTGATATAAAGAAATCGAAAATAAACGTATAGATGAGGAGAATGTGGATTTAAGACAGAGCAAGGAACATATGAAAGACCCATTGGTAAAGGCTAAGATTCATTTATGTAATTGAAAGAAGACAAGTATTGTAGAACATAGAAACTAATAAAGAGGTAGGATAATGCCAGGTTTTATTAATTTTTTTCTTAAAAAAATTGAAGCATTTTAAGTAAGGATCTTTTCCTAATTGTATTTGATATGTGAACCAACTGCCTTGGTAGAGATGGGCAAGAGTGGATGAAGAGCAGGAAGTTAATAGAATTGCATTGCAATTGCCCAGGTGGAAAATTATGGTAACTTGCTCTAGGGAGGACAATGGGGAGATAAAGAAAAGAGGGTGGATTCTAGATATTCGTAAGAGGTAAGATCACAAGAATTGCTGATGAATCTGGAAGATAAGAGATTATGAAGTGTCAATAATGGTTTCTAGTATTCTATCTTGAGAATACTATATAGCATATAGTGAATATATACTAGTATTATTCAGAGTTAAGTAACACTTAAAGAGAATCATATTTGCTGAAAGAGGAAAGGAGTTTCATATTAGATGTTGGGGTAAAGAATTGATTTTCTCTGAATTACAAAACATCTGTGACTCTTGGAGTGAAAGTGGTGGTGGTACTCAAGTAAGAGGAAAAAAGAGATTGGTAAAAGGCATAGGAATAATTGAGACAGCTAAAAAAATCTTAGTTGGAAAGTGGAATACAAAATTTAAATTTCAACCATGGAAGATATTAGGGTAATGTCAAGGTCTAAGATTTGCCTAGGGATGTAAATGGGCCACACCTATTATTTGAGACCAGCTCTGTCTTTTCCCATCTGTGTGATTTTAGGCAAGTGACATAAATTCTTACCACTTATATTTTCTATCTGTGAAATGGGGATAATAACAATAGCTGTCTCTCAGGCTTGAGTTTTAATTTAATTAATACATTAAATGTGTAGCAAACTACTATAATAGAACCCAGTGAATTCTCCATAAATGTTATTTTTATTACATATAATACACTTTTCATTATATATAATAAAAATTTTTACCCCTAGAGCTTAGGAGGATAAAATAATAAAATCATTTTAATAGATATTTCTTTTGTAAATCTTTCTTTTAGGGATTATAAAATAATAATACTGCACTGTTAACAACAATAGCAGCTTCTCAATTGGACTAGAGTTCTAATGGCTTTAAATAACAAGACCATCTACCTATTAGAAGCATTTATTTATCATATTTCTATATGTATACACTATGGTCTCATTACACTGCTAATTTCTTTTTATTTTTAGTATACTTCTTATAGGTCACTTGACATTTTCAATAATAAAAACTTCTTTTGTAAGAGTACAGGCAAGCTGACATTAAGTAGCTTCTTCACATATGAGCAGGGCACTCTGTGAATAAAATAGAAAGTTGTACCACATGTTAAACAACTTACTATTTCTAAACTATTTGCCACATCTATTAAACCTATAAGCTTGGCATTAAGCTGAGGAAACAAGTGGATATAAGACATTAGTCCAGTATCACGTGGCTAATAAGTAGTGGGTACAGCATTCACATTCAAGTATCTAATTTGATTTCAAAATTTGATTTAATTGTCACTAGATTTGACTTTATTTCAAAAAGAATTTGAGCCGTCTTTAGTGGAGGTTAAGCATAATATAGGCAAGATAAATTTTATTTCATTTTATGAAAGATCTTCAAGAAGCATTCACGTATCATCAGCGTTCTTCAGGGAAATAAATGCTCTGTGTTGGGAACACATGGCAAACGTATCCATAGACTTCACAGTGAGTGCAGCAGAAATTAGAAAAGTTGAAATTGTTATTTTTAGAAGTGCACTTGTGACAGATCAAATTCCTGAAGACTAGCAAGTAGTTGTCATAACACACTTATCGGGAAGGCATTAAGTGATGACAAGTATGGGAATAGAAAATTGGTTAGCTTAACATAAATTAAGGAGAAATTATATTAAAAAATGAAACACAGAGAATAAATGCTTACATAGATGTGCCACATCCAAAATGAAAAATAAAATTGCTTTGGTAACTTATTTTGGTAATCATTTTAAGACACTACTTTCCATCACCTGTGGGATATACAGTTGTATACATTTATTCTCATGCTAGTTTCCCACCTAAAACCATGCTTTTGTAGTGTCTAATACAGCAAATGTGGTAATGGCTCAAAATAAAGAAGCACGTTTAGATGTCAGTAGTGATCTTCAAATTAAATGCATAATATGACTGCACTTGGTTGTCTCATGGATATGTTTGGCCATTTAGTTATCTAATTGGTAAGTGTTAGATGTATAGGGTAACTGTTGCTACATAATCAACCACCCCAAACCAATGGCTTAACGCAAATATTATTTGTTCTTATGGATCAGTGGATATTCAGAGAGTCTGCCGATATAGTCTCTTCATGGCTGGGTGGCTCTGCTTCAAGCTGTGGCGCTGGTTGGGCTTACTGGAATAGCTTTAATACTTTAGTTCATTCTGGGGCCCAGGCTGTGGACATGGCAACTACCCAGGTGTAATGGTTAAGTTTATGTGTCAACTTTACTGGGCCATGAGGTGCCCAGATATTTGGTCAAACATTGTTCTGGGTGTGTCTGCAAGAGTGTTTTTGGATGAGATTAACATTTAAATGGGTAGATCCATTAAAGCAGATTGCCTTCTCTAATATGTGTGGGCCTCATCCAATCAGTTGAAGGTCTGATTAGTACCTCAAGTAGGAAGGAACTCCTCTTGCCTGACTGCCTTGAGCTGAAACTTCTGTCTTTTTCTGCCTTTGAACTCAAACTGAAACATTGGCTTTTCTGGATTCTCAAGCCTGCTGGCTTTGGGACTAGAAATGCACCATCAGCTCTCCTGAGTCTCCAGCTTGCCAAGTGCAGCTCTTGGGACCTCCTAGTCTCCATAACCGTGTGAACCAATTTCTTATAATAAATCTCTTTATCTCTCTTTCTCTCTCTCTAAACATATAAACATACACACACAGACACACATAGACACAGACACACACACACACACACACACCATTTTGGGTTGGTTCTGCTTCTCTGGAGAACCCAGAGAATCTCTTCTCAAGAGAATGGCAGGAGGATAAGAAAGAATACTAAAAAAAAAAAAAAAAAAAAAAAAAAAAGAAAGAAAGAAACATAGGTTTTCTTCAGCTCTAAACACACTGATATTTGCGCTACATTCTATTAGCCAGAGGAACCACATGTCCAAGCCAAAAGTCAAGGGACAGGGGAGGACACTATACACTGTGTGGCCAAGACAAGGGTGAAGATTTGAGGTAATTTATTTGCTATCACAATAGAACCAAAATTTTATGGGATCTTCACGGGCTTTGATTTATTTTTTCTTTATTAGTTTCTATGCTAGTCAAGATGATAACCTATGAAATTTTTTTTTTACGTAACATTTGAAGAACAGACACATGATTTAGAAAATCTCTCTGTAAATGCCATTTCTCTTCAGAATTTACACGTCACCCTTAAAATTGCGTGATAAAAATATAACCATAAAGTTAAGGGGTATTAGCTGCTTTTGAAGGAGTAGATCACCTAAAACTTGGGTTTTGGTTTTAGTAGATACTGTCAATATTCCATTTGACTGTAGCAACCAGTAATGTATTCTCAGATTCTAGTTAAACTCAAAAAATGAAATTTTGCATTGTACTTTACTCATTCCCAAAATTTCAAATTATAAATTAAGGAAACACTGAAACATGAAAGACACAAACAGTGAGAGAGATACAAGAAAATTTTCAAACATTATAATTTATATTCTCAAAAAGAGCAAATACATTGAATGCAGAAATAAGGATTAGAATATCATGAAAAATGGGACATTTAGAGAACAAGAAAGAGATTTTAGGAGCTTAAATTATTATGGCAGAAATATAATATTCAATATAAGATTCAGAAGATAATTTGAACAAAGGTTCTGGAAAATAGAACAACAGCAACAAAAAAGACATAGAGAACAGGAAGTTTGGAAACTCAAAGCCCTGACCCAGGAAATCCAATATCCATTAACTAAGATTTCTAGAAGGAAGAAGCATAGAAAACAGCAAGAAAGTCATTGCTAAGTGACTAATATAAGACAATCGCTTCCTCCCTTCCACAAGTCTCCAGAAACAAAGAATGAAAATTTTACCAAACTTGTAAGATAAAAACATTCTAATTCTATTTAAAATGTTCTACAATGTAGGAAGGAAAAAAAAGAGGAAAACTGAAATTATTTCAGTTAAAAAAATCCTATAACCAATACGATTTAAAAAAATAAAATAAACAATTGTGCAATTGGCATAGTTATTATGAGTTAAATTAGTCTAAAGTTTGTGTGAAGGAATAGAATTGTAAAGGGCCTTGAAGTGAAAGGAAGTGTATATTATACCGTGTGCTTTTAAAAATAACAGATTTAATTTAACAAACAGAGTAAAGGTGGACAGCTGATATGAGAAGATGTTGGAGAAGTAGGCAGAAAGTAGAAAACGCGAGCTAGTCAAGGATGCCGTTATTAACTTAAATGGACAGAAAGGGAGCATTGGAGAACTTTGAAAAGTGATGAAAGGTGAGCAGGTGTGTCCACTTGTGAAATATGTTTTATTACAATAATTTCACCAATTTTGCATTTTTAAAGTGTCTTGTTACTGTTTAATCATTGCTCACAGAGAAAATGTGTACTTGCTCATGATGACGAGTCTTCTACAGGATCATGAGATTTAAATTACATCCGCATAGAATAGGTGATAGCCTGCACTATATAATTTAATAGAAAAATAGAAACTGTTAATACTTACCCAAAGTATATCACTTTATTTATTTATTTATCAATAAGTATAATGTGTTTAATAGCACACACATATTAAGGATATCTTATTCTTTCAGTCTCTCCTTCTCATCCCTAACATGGCTTAAATGACAGAAAACACGTTACTTATTACTTACATTAAAAAGCAAAAGACTATAAAAAGTGTTTGTCAATTGCAACTTTTTCAGTGAGTTTTCCAAACCCTTCTTTTAATGATTGGTTCTTGCTTACTCTTCCAGGCTCCACGCGTTCCCTTTACCCCTTAAACACCATGATCTCAGCTACAGAAAAATGGCTTTACCTCTCTCACTGGAATTTGCATGCCAATTACTCTTTATATTTTGTGAGTTATGGTAAAAGATGATCATTCTTTTTATCCTATGATATTTATTAAATGTATAGAGAGAGCAATTTTTTTCTAGATATTGTGTTACACAAAAGAAACAAAAAGATATTATGATGTAGTCTTGTGTTGATTATAGTAGTACCAGTCTATAGCTAGTGCTAAATATGTATTTCTTGACTGGCTGTTGTTGTGCATCAAATAAATACTCTTTGAATAAATTTTACTTTCAATTCACTTTTTAACATTTACATCTTAATTTTGAGTAGGCAGAAATTTATTTCCAGACAAAAATTTGTTTGATATTTCTTTCTTACCTTAAAGTATTTTGTAACTTATTTCTCTGCCTATGGTAGGTAGAATTTTGTTACCATGAACTTTGCCCCTGATGTCACAAAGAAAGATATGTTACATTACCTAAAAAAAGGGACTTTGCAGATGCATTTAAGATTAGTGGTCAATTGACTTTAAAATAGAAAGATTATCTTAAATTTATCTAATGCATAATGTAATCACAGGAGGCCTTAAAAGAAGAAGAAAAGTCAGAGAGATGTGGCAAAAAGGGCATATCAGAGAGATGTGAACCATCAGAAGGATTCCACCCGACATTGCTGGCTTGAAAATGGAGGGAAAGACGTGGAATGCATGAGAAGGAAATGAATTCTGCCAATAACTACCTATCTGGGAAAAGGACTCCAAGCGCTAGGTTAAATTGCAGCACTACTGGCACTTTGATTTCGGCTTTGTGAGACACTGGCCAGAGAATTTACTCGTGCCGTGACAGACTCTGAACCTACCAAAACTGTGAATTATTAAATGTATATTGTTTAAAGCTGCTAAGTTTGTGGTAACTTGTTTGTAGTAATAGAAAACTAATTATCATTGTGGTTTTGTTCTGAGACAACAGTTCAATGTCAAGAATCTTTAATCACATAGAAAAATATAATTAAAATTTAATTCTTCTATTTAATTATATGTTTAATTAAGGAGTTATAATAACAGCACCACATTTACCATTTAAACACCATTTAAAACGGCAGTCGTGCTACATCTTTCCCTTTCACAGGATTGTGAAATTCTAATGGGATAATGTGTATAAATGCACTTTGTAAAGTATAAAACATAATGTAAATGTAACTTATGATGGCTATTTGACTCCTGTTAATAAAAATATTAATGTTTATGTTTTCTTACTTAATTCAGAATAGTTTCCATAATTCCATACTAATTAGTTTTCATAATTGAATATGGCTTTATCAAACAGGTAAATGAATCAATGAATGGGTAGATGGATAGTTAAAGATATATGTATTTATATTTTTATAAAAATAATTGTGTCCTTAGGAAGATTTAAAATATATTCAGAAAACTTTTTTTTCTACATAAATGATATAATAGGATTAATATCAACACAAATATCTGAACTCATTAAAAACTACTGTGTAACTTATATACTTTTTAACGCAAAGTTGCTCAAGCAGCAAATTCAAAGTGACAAGGCTCTTTATATCATATATGTGGCATTATTAATTTTGCAGCATCTCCAGGAGATGCTAAAAATAGTATGTCATTAAGTCATCCTTATACACAGAGTTTGCTGAGGTCTAGGTAATCATAAGTCTAAACCCACAAGGAAAAGATGAAGGCATTACAAAACTCATTAATATAAATAATAGAGTGAATAAAACAGATATTGCCTTAGGCAGCACAATTATTGGTCAATAAGTTCTTATTAGCTGTTTATGTTATCACTGCTTTATTTTAGCACTTTGCTGCTTATCCTTTGATCTGGTAATTCTCTTTTTACATACTGGACCCTTTTGTTATTTTCTGGCAAGCAAATTGACCTAGTAAAGATGCAACTCAATCAATCTACACGTGAGGGATTTCACTAAATCTTCCTGTATTAATACAGATGTCCCTTCTTTTAATAATAACAGCAACAAGAATGATTGTTACCACTACGGAGTGCTTAGTCTTTAAAGTACTATTCTAAACATTTAAACATTTTGACACATTTAATCCTTATGTAATTATTTCAAGAGGTAGATGTAATTATCATCCTCATTTTAGTAATGAGGAAATTTAGGGAAAGAGACTTAGATGATATACTGCAGAATTAAATAGATGGTAAGTTTGGAAGATCAATTTAAACTAGGGCCCTCGACTTTTTCATTCAGAAAATATTAAACAACTACTACATGCAAAAATTTGTGCTGGGGACAGGAAGAGTCCTGAATTATAACCTTGATGGTTCAGTCTAGTACAGGCAACTCTAGAAACAAATTGTAGCAATAATAATTGCAGGAAGTGGGCTATGCTCAAGGAATAGAAGCAATATTTATTGAATTGAAAGAAAATGAAGCACAACATGTGAAAATTGATCAGATACTATAACTGACTGATTTCAGATTTGACACAGGGAGAGTCAAAGATGCGTCTGAAAATTCATGTCACACTGGGAAGTAAAAAAAAATGATAAAACATTGATGGTATATAAAAAATTTACAGGTGCCTGATAATCTTATATAGCCAATATTTGAACAATTTGAATGTCAACAATAATTTCGGCTAAAGTTTCAACATATTATATTACAAAGAAAAAATTCTTGAGACCATAATCTTTCAAAAATTGTGAAGATGTAGATAATATTTTTTCTTGTATTAAAAAGTTTTAATTTCTAGTATTATAGAAAAATGTCTTGATAAAAAATAAAAGGAACCATAGAATTAGAATATTATGAAGTTTCAATCACTTTTATAATTATAATTCTCCAGGTAAGAAATATCAATGGATGCTAAAATCACTGGGTGAAAATTAGGGGGAGGGTGTGAGTACATAAATAAGTTATTATATACAAAGGAAAAAAATCAAAACTATTATAAAATGGAAAAAATAGTGAAACCATCTTATGCAATCAAACTTAAGATCAAAGACCTCAACTTCAAGGAAGTAATTGGAAAACAACAGCTGGAATGGTAAAATAAGTGACCAGACATTCAATAGCTTCCCAGTCTTAGGAAGTAAGAATTTGGAACTTACGTTCTGTGCAGTTAGCACATCTTGGCAAGCACTTTAGAAATTCCAGTGAAATACAAACAGGCAGTGTTTTAGGGATAAGAGCCTTTCTCAAAATACAGAACTAATATAGATTTACCCACAGCCTAAAACAAAAGCCTCCACAGTATAGAGGAGATCCACCAGAACTGCCAGGTAGAAAAATTCAACACTCTTAAGATGATGACAAAATTAAGATACTCTATGACATATCACCTATAATATTTAGTATATAATTAAAATTTACTAGACGTGAGGAAGCAGAAAAACATGACACATATCAAAGATGAAAACAAGTGAATAGAAAACGAATATACAGATGGCAGCTTTGTTGAAATTGGCAGGCAAGGACTTCAAAATAACCATGATCCAACAAACATGAAAAAATGCTCAACATCTCTAATCATCAGGGAAGTGCAAATCAAAACCACAATGAGATATCACTTACCTCCAGTGAGAATGGCCTTTATCAAAAAGTCCCGAGACAATAAATGCTGGCGTGGATGCGGAGAGATAGGGACACTCATACACTGCTGGTGGGACTGCAAACTAGTGCAACCTCTGTGGAAAGCTATGTGGAGATACCTCAGAGAGATACAAGTAGACCTACCATTTGATCCAGCAATTCCATTATTGGGCATCTACCCAAAAGAACAAAAGACATTCTATAAAAAGGACATTTGCACTAGAATGTTTATAGCAGCACCATTCACAATTGCAAAGATGTGAAAACAACCCAAGTGCCCATCAATACAAGAGTGGATTAATAAAATGTGGTATATGGAGTACTACTCAGCTGTAAGAAACAATGGTGATGTAGCACCTCTTGTATTTTCCTGGATAGAGCTGGAACCCATTCTACTAAGTGAAGTATCCCAAGAATGGAAAAATAAGCACCACATGTATTCACCATCAGATTGGTTTCACTGATAAACACCTAAGTGCACATATAGGAATAACATTTATCGGGCATAGGGCAGATAGGGGGGGAGGAGGGGATGGATATATACATACATAATGAGTGCAATGTGCACCTTCTGGGGGATGGACATGCTTGAAGCTTTGACTCGGGTGGGGCAAGGGCAATATACATAACCTAAACATTTGTACCCCCACAACATGCTGAAATATTAATAAAAAATTTTAAAAAATGAACATAATGGTGAAGACATATGGAATTTCAGAAGAGAGAGAAAATCTCTTTTAAAACTACAGAGCAGAAATCTTGGAACTGAAAAGTACAATATTTGAAATAAAATTATTGAATGACATTGGTGACAGATAGGACATCTCAAAGAAAAGAATAAATGTACTTGAAGACCAGTTAATAGAAACTATCTAATCTGAAGTACAGTGTGATAGTTGAGGTGTCAACTTGGACTGGATTAGGGGATACCTAGAAAGCTGGTAAAGCATAATTTCTGGGTGTGTCTACAAGGATGTTTCCAGAGGAACTTGGCATGTGAGTTGGTGGACCAAGTAGGGAAGATCTGCTCTCAGTGTTAATGGGCACTATTCAATTGGCTGAGGTCCTGGAGAGAACATAAAAGCAGAGGAGGGATGAATTTGCTCACTCTCTCTCTTCTGCAACTGAGACAACCTTCTTCTCCTGCCGTTGGACATCAGAACCCCAAGATTTCTGGCCTTTGAACTCTGGGACTTGCACCAGCAGCCCCTTGTGTTCTCAGGCCTTCAGCTTCAGACTGAGAGTTACACCACCAGCTTCCTTGGCTCAGAGGCCTTTGGATTTGGACTGAGTTATACCACTGACCTCCTTGGTTAGCCAGTTTGCAGATGACCCATCGTGGGACTTCTCAGATTCCATAATTGTATGAGGCAATTCCCTTAATAAGTCCCCTCTCATCTATCTACCTATCTTATAGATTCTGTCTCTCTGGAAAACCCCAACTAATATAGATTTTGGTATCAGGACTGAGCCTAGAGAAACAGAATTTTAAGGATGAGTTTTCTTAATTCATTTTAGTGTCTCTGGAATTGGCTCTCTAATCTAATTAGACTAAAAATTCTAAGGATTCTACTTCCAATAGTCCATAACGCGAACTACTTATAGAGATATGTAACATACCTGCATTGGATACTTCTAATAAGAGAAAAGGAATCTGGTGATTCTGCATATGGTACTTTCAAACATTTATGGAAAAATAAGGAATATAGAATGTTGATTGGTTGCTTCTAATGTTGCTGGACAAGGTGATAAAAAAAAGAATGAGCTCAGGGATTCAAATTTCCTTCCGCATAAATAGTCTATTATGCAGCCTCAAGGCCACATGTGGCTCTCCAGAACTCCAACTGTGGTCCCTTGACCAAATCCAAACTTTGCAGAACAAATTCCTTTATTGAAAGAATTTGTTCTGTAAAATTTGGATTCAGTCAAAGGCAACACTCAAGGATCCAGGAGACCACATGTGGCCCCAAGGCTGCAGGTTCCCCACCCCTGGAAGAGCTTCTAAGGGAGAATCTTATTTCTTATAGCCACAGGGCTGAAATTGTGTCAAATATAAGTCCTTATGCAATTGGCTGAATAATTATTAAAGTTAAACTCTCAGACTCACAGGGTGTCTACTACTAAAATGAGAGCGTAAGTTGGGATATGGATGTGGGGAAAGACTCTGATGAGGCCGGGCACACTGAGCTCCTAAATTCTGGTGATTCTTTTTGCCAATTGAACAGACCTCAGTAACTTAGGGATTAATAACAAGAAGCCTAAAGTATATGGCATCCCAGAAGGAGGATTGAACGTGGGGAAAAATATTAACACTGGCTAAAAATTTGAAAAGTTTTTAAAAACCTTTATTCACACATCCAAGAAGAAAGAAAAATCTCAAGCTGGATAAATACAATGAAAACTGTGCCAGGTCACAGTGTAGGCAAATTACTAACAATCAGATATAAAGAGAATATCTTGAAAGCAGCCAATAAAAAAAAAAGAGGGCGAGGCAATGCATACAATGAAGAAACAATAAACAGACAACTAACTTCTCAATTTTTTCAGAAGTGATGGGAGACAGAACGCAATGAGATAACATTAAAAGTGCTTCCAAAAAAACCCCAAAACAAAAACAAACAAACAAAAATCTATTTACCTTGAATTTTATATACAGTGAAATTATCCTTCAAAAATGAAGGCAAAATAAAGTACCTTTAGATAAACAAAACCTATAAGAATTGGTTGCTGACTAGCAATAGTGAGAGACAATACAAGGAGTGAATCAGGTTGAAGAAAAGAAACTGGAAATAATTTTGATCTGTAAATTCTTGCATTTTATGTGAAGTGGGATGGTACTAATTCAAGATAAAAGTTAAGGAAGCATTTTGTAATTTTTAAAATAATCACTGTAAAACTGAAAGAATTAATAAAATTTCATATAGGAGGTAAAATGGAATGCTATAAATGGTCTATTTTTTTAAAGAAGGCAGAGAAGGAGGAACAACGAGACACAGAACAGGGATAAAATTAAAATACAAATAACAAGAAGGACTAATTGAACACAAACATATCAATAATTGTGTTAGATACAAGTAGACTTAATAATCTAATTAAGAGTGAGATCATCAAATTGGATAAGGCAGCCTCATTGATATAGAGTTTACAAGAGATGCATTTTAAACATGGAAACCTAAAAGATGAAAGTAAAAACATGGGAAAAAATATGTAAACACAAAACATAATAAAGCTTATATGGCTATGCTAACACCAAATGAAGTAAAATTCAGGACATGGGATAATCCAAGGTATTAGAACCATTCTTAATGATATGAGTCAATTTAATAAGGGGATCTACAAATATTAAACTTGTATATAACTAATAGCAGAGTTTCAACAAAACATGAAGCAATAACTGACAGAACCTAAGGGAGACCTAAGAAATTCACAATTACTGTTGGAGGAACACACTACAATTTTATTCAATTAAATTTCTAGGACATCAAATATTAATGCTAATATAATCTAAGGGGCATCTCAATAGCAGATGCTTTTGGTGGGAGTTTCACTCTAAAAAGACAAATGTTATTTTCCGAGGGTGATGAAAATATTTTTTTGTCTTTATTGGGATGGTAATTTTTCAGGTCTGCAAATTTGTCAACTTCTTGGAGTATACGCTTAAAGTTTTACATTTTATTGCTTATAAATTCTCTCTCAACCAAATCTCAAAGCTCTGCTCAGTGTCTATATAATATACTTTAATCTAACACCACCACATCTATTGGATTATCTGTGCATTTATATGTATTATTTCCTCTGTTGGAGTTTTAGAATCCTGCCTGACTTTCTTATTTACCTTTATAATTCTACAGTGTCTTGCCTAATTTAAATAATTAATATGTATCAATTGAGCAAATAAAAATAAGCTATAAACATTAAATCCAGCATTTGAAATATGGCCAACTTTATTTTGTATTTTAGAACAGGGTCGGCAAACTATGGCCCAGAGGCTAAACTAGGCCCACTGTTTGTTTTTGTATGGCCCACAAGCTGAAGGTGGTTTTTACATTTTAAATGATTGAGAACAAATAGAAAGAAGAAAATATTGTATGACGTGAAATATTATAGGAAATTCCAACTTCAGACTCCATAAATAATGCTTTATTAGAACACAGGACAGTTGAAATAGAAGGATGAGCGAAGGTATACTATGTCAACACTGAGCATGATAGAGCTGATATGGTGATACTAGTATCACAGAAATATGGAGAATTCATAAAGGTAAAATTTGAAAAAGTGCTACTCCCAGTGCTGGAATACAGCCCAGGAATCCAGATAGTACCAAGTCCCCAAGCCCTCTGTAACAAAACCTGCTATAGTGTAATTGGAATAACAAAGTAATTCCTAATCATGAGTCATAAAAATAATCAGCTATTTTACAAGATACAAAGTGACAGATGAAGGTCATGCATAGAATTAGTAAGAGGAGTATAAGTGATTGTACAGGTTACAGGAGTGGATGCAATTTGGAAGGCTCTGAGATAAGGAGATAACTGGTTTCTGCCTACACAGTTTTAGCAGCTTTGCAAAGATGTGATTTATAATTTAAATAAATTAACTACAGCATTACTAAACTGAAAGTACCACCTACACCACTTGCACAGTTTTCTATTAATAGTGCTTGAAACATTAGCTGCCAAGGCCCTGGAATAAATTATTATGGAATTAGAGCTCGCAGAGATAAGTTATTGCCTCTCATATGCACATTACTTGTAGCAAGAAAATGCCATATTTGGAGTCAATCTCTTGTAGAGTCTGAAAGCTATGTACATTTACAATGACATAAGAGCTTAGACTTGCAGCCTTACTAATGTTTTACAGAAACAGGGTGGAGAAGATAAAATTGATAATAATTTAAATGAAGATGAGATGGTTCTTCTATACTTCTTGATCCCCTTTTGGTTTCACATCTACTTATGAGAGTACAAGCAGGCATTCTTTGCTTTAGGAAAAACTCAGTATTCTATTTTTTCACTAAGAAGGGAATAAAGTTAGTATTAGTTATATGAAAGACTATATTATAGTTAGAAAATGTTGACATCCATACTTATAAATTTTGATATATTTCTGCAATGTAGGGTGAAAGGAGGCTTAAGATCAGGATCATCTAGCTATAATTTATATAATTATTATAACTCTTACTGGAAAATAACAAACCCACTGGGAATTGTTTAATCAAGAGGAAAATGTATGACTAGAATAGAATATAAGGGTAATTTACAGTTCACAAGGGCCTCAAGTGGCCATATCTCAGGAAAATAACTGAAACCACCAATGTGATTGCCCTCAGGGTTTTCTCTTTAGTTTTCACTTTGGTCCATTTCCTTGTTCATTCTTTCTGTTGATCAACTTCGTCTCATAGCTGAAAAAGGCTGCCATTAGCTTTCAAGTGTATACTTCTCTATTGTAGAAGGGTGCCATAACAGAGATTAAATGTCTGGCATCCTTGCTAAAGAACTATTTGGCCCAGTTTGTGTTGATCTGGCACCATCTCTAGTCTAACCTCAACAGGTCCTGCAACCTTGCCGCTGTGTCCAGAGGGGAGGCTCTCACTGTTCTAATCTAACAGGAGCTCACTAATCAAACCAGAATAAGTTCACAAAGCATTTGTTGTCTGAAAAAAAACAAACAAAAAAAACACTACCCATCCATAAAATAAGAACATTTGCTTGCCCCATGTAAAATGATAGAAGTATACATATTGATCTCTGTCCCCAGTCCCTGGCACAGAGCTCCTAAAACTCTTGTAATTTCCTGAGTGACAGAAGTGCTAGGAGGATCTTTTGTTCTAATGTTTGATCTTTGACAGAACTCCTAAATCCTTTGGAATTTCCTGGGTGATAGGAGTGTCTTTTGTTATAATAAGGTGACTGTTGGTGGGCTTCTAGGTGGGGACTGGTAAACAGAAAGACCAGGCCATGATTAGAAGCTTGAAGCTCCCCATTCTCTGGAGAAGGGAGAGGGGCTGGAAATAGAGTCGATAATCAATCATACCTATGTGACGAAGCCTCCACAAAAATCCCTGAGCTATGAGGTTCAGAGAGCTTCTGAGTTGGCAAATACATCAGCACACTGAGAAGGTGGCAAGCACCAACTTCACAGGGCAGAAGCTCCTGAATTTGGGACCCTTCTAGACCTGCCCCATCTCTTCATCTGGCTGTTCATTTGTATTTTTTATTACATTTTTTATTAATAAAACAGTAAACATTTCCCTGAGTCCTGTGAGCTGTCTTAGCAAATTAATTAAAACAGAGGAGGTGGTTGTGTGAACCCTGATTGATAGCTGACTGATCAGAAGTATAGGTGATAACCTACTACTTGTTATTGGCACATGGAGTAGGGGCAGTCCTGTGGGACTGAACCCTTAACCTGTAGGATCTGATACCTCCAGGAATACAGCATCAGAATTGAATTAGAGGACACACAACTGACATCCACTGGAGACTCTGGCATCAAAAGGATTGTACTGAGTGGTATGTGAAAGTAGGAAAAGTACATTGCTCTTTTCCCTATCTCCATACACTCTGGTTATGACTTTATAGGATTGTTTAGTAAAAAAAAAAATGAAATTATGTATGTTTGGTGAATATTTGTAATTTTGGGGTACCAATCATATGAGCTTCCCTTTAATATTTAGAAAATTTCTTTCTTTATGGTTCTTGATGGGAAGCTAAGATCCCACATACCACTACACACACTATTAGAGCTAAAAATTGTTAGGCTCTTACATTCACAGTTTTGCTAACAGAAGTAATCTAAATGGAACACATGTAACCTAAATGGGCCAATAAGGGGCATTCCCCAATGACATGCATCACAATGTAGAGTTACCACAAATAGGAATAAACTCATTTTGGTGGTGGGCCATAGCAGCTCAGGTAGTTGTGTCAGAATGACCTTATCCCAGCCAGTGGTGGTGGTGTCTATTGGAGCATTCAGTGTTTCTTAACCCAGGTTTAATGATCCTGGTTATCACCTCGGTCCTTGCTTCCATTGGTTCAAAGCCTGGCTCCTCACACTTCCTAGTGCTTTTTTTTCTATGCTTTTCAACTGAAACATGTAAACTCAATGTATTTTTAATAGTTTTTTTCTGCTTAGGTAGAAAGATTTAGATACACCTGTGTTGGTATCTGTTGTTTGTGACTTAGGATGTAATACAAATTGTGAAAGTGCTCATAAAATGCCATTCATTAATGTTGGCTGTTTGCCTTTAATTTATAGCCTTTAAAGTACCAACCTAGAAAGACACTGAGAAAATAACAAGATGATGAGCTTAATATGAGTTCACACCGTTTTAAAACTAAGATTTAGATGCATTTGTCAGAATTCATTGAAAGAAGCATTGAAGATTTATGCATTTAATTTTATGCAAAATTTACTTCAAAAAAACAGCAGTGATAAGAACACCGAAAACAAGTATTGAACTCTAGTTAGTAATACTCATGTTGAAGTATGTGTAGGACGTATACTGGTGTCTGTAAATTTCTTTGAAATGCATCAAAAATAAGATAGATAAATTAGTGATTAGAGGGATGTTTATACTAATCTGGATGAAGAGATTTATGGTAAAATAAATACAGTAAAATGTTAATTGAAGAACTGACAGTGTACATGTGAATGTGTACTGTAAAATTATTTCAACTTTTCTCTATGTTTGAAAAATATTCTATTAAAATGTTGGAAAAAATTAACACCTGGTGAATCAGCACCACCTAACAGGAAGAATGCATTATCAGTTAATATTTTTGTGTACTTGAGTATTTAGAAGAATCTCTGTTCTTACTATTTTCATAATAATATTTTATGTTGCTTTAAATTCATTTAACCTTGAAGATTCTAGTTCATTCAATGTGTACTTTGCTCATTATTTACGGTGGGTAATCTTAAATGTTCCTTTCAGATTTTTAGTTCCACTGTGAATAGATATTAATTGTAGAAATATGGAAGAGCAAAATTCCAAAATATACATTATCTGTAAACTCATTACACCAAGATACATGGAATGCATTTTTTAAAAATTTGTTTTAACACATGCCTTTTTAAAAGTTGAAGAAACTAAAGCAAATATGAGAAGTATTTATTATCTTTGTCATTTAATTGAGTTGGCCAAAAATCTTGCTTTTTAAAATCCAAATTCATCATTTTCACCTGAACCTTATCATGGCAAATATTCAATTTTATCCTTCAGATTACTCATTGACTTATTCCTTGGGTATTTTATGTTCTATTGATTTTCTTAGGTAGTACAGTATTGAACATGTACTTCATAAGACAATATTATTGGATTGTACTGTCTCAATAGCTTAGGGACTGAGATGTTTATGTAGCATAATAAGCACCATTATGAATACTGCCACAAAAAGGAATAAGGGAAATAAAACTGACTTTAAGAAATATTAAATAGGTCATTTTGTTGAATGATTAAAATAGGTAACTTCTCTGACTCCCAGTTTTTTAACCTTAAAAGCCTTAAGAGGCTTAAAATAAAATATTTATACCGCCTCATCTGGTACATGCTCATTAATTAAATCTAAGTGGGCTGGGCGTGGTGGCTCACGCCTATTCAGGAGGCTGAGGCAGGAAAATCGCTTGAACCCAGGACTTTGAGGTT
>CM052436.1:79478417-79498232 GCA_028533085.1 Varecia variegata | reverse complement strand
AACTCCTGAGCTCAAACAATCCGCCCGCCTCGGCGTCCCAAGTGCTAGGATTACAGGCGTGAGCCACCGCGCCCGGCCAGTACATTATTTTTGATTTGCACGTTGTTAGCACTTTTTTTCTCTTTCTTTCTTTTTTTTTTTTCTTTTTCTTTTTCTTTTTTTTTTTTTAGAGAAATGGTTTTACTCTGTTGTCCAAGCTGCAGTGCAGTTGCCCAATCATCGCTCACTGCAGCCTTGTCTTGAACTACTGGGCTCAAGCAATCCTTCTACCTCAGGCTCCTGGCTAGCTGGGACTACAGGCCTGTGCCACCAAGCCCAGGTATTTTTTTCTTATTTTTTGTAGAGACAGTATCTCGCTATGTTGTCCAGGTTGGTCTGAAACTCTTGGACTCAAGCAATACTCCCACCATGGACTGTCAAAGTGCTGGGGCTACAGGTGTGATTCACCATGCCCAGCCATTGTTAGCATATTGACAGACTAAAATGTGTCCACCCAAAATTGTCCTCTAATTTATGGAAAGTTTCAACATTTTCTCATAAATTTTTCACACTATTCATATCTTTATTAAGTCATTTTTCATTGGTAATGCAGCATTAATATCTTCAGCTCAGGCAAGTTCTAACATCAAAATGAAATTTTTTTGAGCCTCAGTGAGAGTTTTGTTATTTAAGAATCTAAGACAATAAACCTCATCTACTGTTATGGATTCTTTGTTAAAGCATCATTTTTGTACCTCTTTACTTATCTAGTGACTCTTGACTCCAGTTGTGCATAAAAAGTCATTAAAATAAGTAAAGTCTTTGTTCCTCAAATTATGCAAAATTATTTAGTTTTTTAAATTAAATTAAAATTCTGATCTGTCCCAATCATTTGTAAAATCCTCACTTTCCATCTATATTTGCTATATTTTTTCAATTACAAAGAAGAACAAATGATAGATCAATTTTGCTATCCTTCCTATCTAATGGAATTTCTCTTCCAACCTGCTTTATGTGAGTCAACTGACATGTGGCAAGTACTAGCCTCACAGATGGATCAGTAGTGGCAATCATGAAATTGCTAAGTTTTGCAACACAGGTGCTTGGATTGGCTTTGCTTGCCTGCCAGCAATATACAGATTTTTGGCAGACCCCTACATTTGTAAAAAGATGTGGAGAGAGAGCACATACTCATTCAGCTGGCACTCATCCTTCTCTGCAATGGGTCCTACAGTTGAGCCAGACCTACTGCTATCATTGCCTTTTAGTTTCTGAATCACTGTTAGATTCTTGACCCATATTTGCAAGTAGGGAGGAAACCATTTTGATTTAATGATAAATGTGTAAATTTAGTATGGAAATATGTGTTCTTTCATGCAACATTACTACCACTAAAGGAATGGGGACTGAGAAAACTTGAAGACAATACTTCTACTTCTCCATCTAAAATGAAATGTTTCTACAATAAAAGTAAAGTACATTAAAAAAAGGTTTTCTTTGATAAAAGCCATATTTTTGCTATTAGTTTTGGAATCATACTGTTGTTTTCCAACTATACTTTTGTCCTTCCTACTTTAAGATTTATCCAGAGGGAGTGATTACTATTTATAAGCAAGAGTGTGTATGAAAATACTGCCTGTGAGCTGTATGTCAGCATGAGTGCATTCCAAAGTTTGTTTTTAGTGAGATTTTATGCTAGTTTCCAGAAACCTTAATATGAATTAGATATAGACTCACCCTTCATGGGCTCATGGTAGAGCTAGTGAGAATGTCAGTATGATATTAATACCTCCTATTAAAAAGTATGAATAAAGTGAAATATTACTGCTGGGAAGAAGGGGTTGTGCCTGACAAGGGTCAGGGAAAGACAGAAAGAAACCGACATATTCTTAGGGTATATAAGATGTATAGTACATGATGAGGAAAGTATGCAGATGTAAGTAGTTTGGACAAAGTGAAATAGAACAACAGTTTTCTTTGGAAGATGAGATTTATGTGTTTGTTGAGATTAACTAGAGATGTGGTTGAAGACACAGTCTTGGATCAGAATTAAAGATCTAATAATTTATCCTAACAAGTATTGGATTCATTTTAATATAAGCAATGTAAATTATAAGCACGTCCAGAATAGAACATTTGAATTACACCCTCAACTGTCAAATTTGTTCCACCTCCTGAGCTCCCCCATCTAAGCTTCTCCGTCTCTTTCAGTGCACCATAATATGCTGAGTTCGTCAAACAAAACATCTTAGTCATTCTCAAGTACTCATTTCCTTCACACTCCATATTCAATACATTAAAAATCTCTGATGGTTATACCTCCAAAGTATATTCTAGTTTCTTATCTGAATCTGGAATACTACTTCTATTCTCTTTCTAGCCACAATCATTCAAGCCAAAATCATTCCTTGTCTGAACTATTTCAGTAGTCTCCTTATTGGTCTCCCTGCTTCTGTTCGGACTACTTTTCCCAGGAATCCATTTGCTATATAGCAGTTAGAGTGATCTTTTTAAATCTAAATCAGAGCATTTAATTCCCATGCTCAATATCCTCCTAAGAGTTCTCCACTGAATTTAGAATAAAATGAAAAGGCCTAATGTTCTTACAAGACCCTATATGATTCAACTTCATCTCTGGTGGCTTTTCTTACTCTTCCTAAACTCAAATATTTTCTTCAAACACAATAACATTATTTTTGCATTGGGGTTTTTGCACTATCCTAGAATGCTCTCCCTCAGATATTTGCATGACAGTCTCATTATTGTCATTTTCATCTCAGATCTAAGTGTCACTGACTCTTGACCTAAAGTCATCCTTCAGGCATACACTATCACAGTGCTCTTCTAAATAAGATCTTCTTTCTGAGTGTGGTAGTTGAAAATAGAAATAAGGAATGTGAGCCAAAATGTAAAACAAGGCATTGCTTTCTTTACTGAGAAAGTCTTGTTGTATAACAAAAAATGTCATATGTAGTATCCTGTGTCTAACAGTCATACTTGTTTTATTCAGAAACTACAGAAGCCAGTATGCTGAGGGATAGATCTATCTTGTGCAGAAAACAGATTTGAGAAGCTGATAAAGAATCTGTTTGGGCATCTTATTTTGATATTTTGCCTTTTGTTATTCCCTCCCCTTATATCTTATCAATGGGAAGAAGAAGGGAGTATGTTTAGGTCATGTTAAAGGACTTATGTCTGGGTGTAGTTATGATACCAAAATGTTGGTGCTTCTTTTCCATTATTTCCCGAGATAGGGAAATGGTATGGGCTTTAAGCAGGTCCTAACTTCCATTTTATCTATTCCAACAACCTAGGATATAGATATATTCAGATATTGTTGAAGCAAACTATAAGTAACCATGTTAACATTTTTTTATAGAAAAGAATATAAATTGCATTTGCATACAAGAAGTCCTATTGGCTATTTTTATCTCCTGTAAAAGAATCAATGCCTTGGTTGATATCCCAGAATTCTGCATCACAGAACATAGAAGAGCCATTTGGGTCTGGAAATGTTAAGGGTGGGTGCTACTGGTCATTGAAGAACTTTGGTAGAACTCTTTTCCAGTGTAAAATTTTGAGTAGCATTGCCTTCATGGGTCTTCCAGGATTAGTTATCAGTAAAATAAATGCTGCTCCAAGAAGGTGAAGATATTAACATGTTGGATGGAGTTGTTTAGGATTATCCTTTCTAATAGTGAACAAAAGCAACAGTATGGGTATTGAGTTTTTATTGCATTATTTTCTCCTGAGAATAATTAAACAACAGTATTTGCTGCCTTTTAAAATTAAATTTTATTATTTTTTTGAATAGGCAATATATACACTTGCTATAAAGTATAAAAGGCACACAAATACAGAACATGAGAAATCATTCTCATTCCCACATCTGTATTATAGCTATTCAGTTCCTTCTCCAGAGGCATTCTCTGTCATACTTTTTAAATGTATGGCTCCAGAGATAATCCATGCATACTCAAACATATATATTATACATATTGTTTTTAAAGAGAAATCATACTACATCTATATTATGTACATTAATCTGTTCTAATTTTTACAATCTTGGAGATTTATCCATATCAGCACAAAAAGAGTTACCCCATCTAACTGCTGCATATTCTGTTTTATGAATAAACCAAATTAACTTAAATTATTAGCTAGTGGTAGACATTTAGATGGTTTTATTATTTTTTTAATAAAGAACTGTTTAAAGTCAAGTCGTGTTCCTCAGATATGTGTAATATTCTGAAACTTTTTTTCCCTTGAGAAATGGTGCTCTTTTTAAATTCACAGACAAAAAGTTTTATTTAATATACTTTCTCTTGAATTATATCTTTAATGCTTTTTTTGTCCTATTAATTCAGTTTTCAGATTTTAACCTGCCGATTTTTATTGGATTTCCTTTTAAATATTTCCTACTTACTTTATATCTATTTTTATTTTTTTGTTTTCATTTCAATAAATTTAGTAGATACAAGTGGTTTGTTGTTACATGGGTGAATCGTATAGTGGTGAAGTCTGGGATTTTAGTGTATAAATCAAGCGAATAGTGTGCATCGTACCCTATAGGCAATTTTTCATCCCTCAGACCTTCTCCTTCCCTCCTACTTCTGAGTCTCCAATGTTTGCCATGTCACTCTGTATCACCATGCATACCAATGGCTTAGCTCCCATTTATAAGTAAGAATATATGGCATTCAATTTTCTTCTCCTGAGTTACTTCACTTAGGATAATGACCTTCAGTTCCATCCAAATTGCTGCAAAAGACATTATTTCATTCATTTTTTATGGCTGAGTAGAATTCCACAGTATATAATACCAATTTTTTTTTATCCATTCATCTGTTAAGTTGATTATATATCTTTGCAATTTTGAATGGTGCTGCGATAAACATATGAATGCAGTTGTATTTTTGATATAATGACTCTTTTTCCTTTGGGTAAATACCCAGTAGCAGGATTGCTGGATCAAATGGTAGCTCCAGTTTTGGTTCATTGAGAAATCTCCCTATGGTTTTCCATAGAGTTTGTACTAATTTGCATTCCCTCCAACAGTGTACAACCATTCTCTTGTCACCACATCCACACCAACGGGTATCATTTTTTGACTTTTTAGTAATGGCCATTCTGATAGAGGTAAGATGGTATGTCTTTGTGGTTTTAATTTGCACGTGCCTGACGATTAGTAATGTTAAGCATTTCTTCACGTTTGTTGGCCATTTGCATCTCTTCTTTTGAAAAATGTCTGTTTATGTAGTTTACCTACTTTTTAATGAGATTGTTTGCTATTTTTTATTGCTAATTTTTTTCATTTCCTTGTAGATTCTGGATATTAGTCCTTTGCCAGAAAATAATTGGCAAATATCTTCTTCCATTATCTAGGTTGTCTGTTTACTCTTTTGACTATTCCTTTTGCTGTGCAGAAGCTTTCTAAATATAGCTATGTCATATTTGTCTATTTTTGGTTTTGTTGGATTTACTTTTGTAGTCAGAAAAGTTTTTCCTAAGTTTTCTTCTAGAATTTTTATGGCTTTAGGACTTCAGTCTTTAATCCATCTTGAGTTAATTTTATATAGAGTGATAGATAGGGATCTGGTTTCATTCTTCTGAATGCGCCTCTCCAATTTTCCCAGCACCATTTATTGAATAGGGTGTTCTTTACCCAGTGTATGTTTTTGTGTGCTTTTTCAAAGACCCATTGGTTGTAGGTATGTGAATGTATTTCTGGGTTCTTTATTCTGTCCTAATGATCTGTGTGTCTATATCTATATGATCACCATGCTGTTATGGTTACTATAGCTTTGTAGTATAATTTGAAGTCAGATAATGTGATGCCACCAGATTTGTGCATTTTGCTTAGGCTTGCTTTGCTTATTTGGGCTCTTTTTTGGTTCCATATAAAATTTAGCATGTTTTTTTCTAATTCTGTGAAAAATGACATTGTTATTTCAGTAGCAATTACATTGAATCTTTAGATTACTTTGGGCAGTATGGTCATTTTAACAATATTGATTTTTCCCATTTATGAGCATGGGATATTTTTCATTTGTATCATCCACAATTTCTTTTATCAGTGATTTGTAGTTTTCTTTGTAGAGATGTTTTACCTCCTTGGTTAAACATATTCCTAGGTATTTTATTTTATTTTTTCAGCTATCATAAATGGTTTTGAGTTGATGATTTGATTTTTAGCTTGACTGTCATGAGTGTATAGAAATGCTACTCATTTGTGTATGTTGATTTTGTAACCTGAGTTACAAATCATTTATTTATCAAATCTAGAAGTCTTTTGGAGGAGTTTTTAGAGTTTTTTAGGTATAAGATTATATCATCAGCAAACAGAGATAGTTTGACTTCCTCTTTTCCAATTTGGATGCCTTTATTTCTTTTTCTTGCCTGATTGCTCTAGATAGCACTCCCAGTACTACTTTGAATAGAAGTGGCAAAAGTGGGTATCCTTGTCTTGTTCCAGTTCTTAGGAAGAAAGCTTTCAACTTTTCCCTAGTCAGCATAATGTTGGCTGTGCATTTGTCTTATATAACTTTCATTATTTTGAAGTATGTTCCTGTATGCCTAGTTTGTTTGAAGGGATGCTGGATTTTATCAAATGCTTTTCTACATATATTGAAATCAAATTATTTTTGTCTTTAATTCTATTTATGTGTCTTTAATTCTATTATGAATCACATTAATTGATTTGCATATGTTGAATCTTCCTGTTATGGGCTTTTGTTGTTATTGTTGTTTTTGGGAGATGCTTTATTACTGAATAAATCTTGCTACTCATTATTGGGCTATTCAGGTTTTCTATTTCTTTCTGATTCAAAATTGGGGGGTTGTATGTTTCCAGGAATCTTTCCATTTCTTCTGGATTTTATAGTTTGTGTGTATAGAGGTGTCCATAGTAGTGTTGCATGATCTTTTGTATTTCTGCGGTATCAATTGTAATGTCTTGTTTTTCATTTCTGATTGAGTTTCTTTGAATTCTCTCCCTTCTTTTCTTGGTTAACTTAGCTAGTGGTCTATCAGTTTTATTTATCTTCCCAAAGAATTTTTTTCATTGATACATTGAATTGGTTTTGTTGTGTTGTTATTGTTTCAATTTCATTTAGTTCTGCTCTAATCTTTGTTATTTCTTATTTTCTTCTATCTTTAGGTTTGGTTTGTTCTAGTTTTTCTATTTTCTTGCTGTTATTTTTTCAATGCTATAATATTTTCATTTTGTTTTCATCCAAGATTGTGCTTGTATTCCTCCTTATGTAAGCTTTATAACTGAGAGTTTATTTTTTCCCTTTTACTTCTTTCATGTGCTCTGCTAATTCATGCATTGTCTCTGTTATCTACCATATCTTTCCTGAAATCTTGTGTCTGTGCTTTGACTACTGATTTATGTCATATCTTGTTTCATTATTAATAGTTTCTAATTAAATGACATATATTTGGTTGCAATTTTTATCTCTTCCTTTAAATTATTTTTCTTTTCTACCAAGTACTTTATGTCTCTTCTTTAGTTTCCTATTTTCTTCCTTCTTATTCCAGTATTTTCCTGTAAATCCTGTGCTGGTTTCTTAATTTGAGTTGAAATTTTGGACCAACAATTTGCAGAAATATTGTGTAAGACAGGATTTTTTTAGGACATATTGAATTAAGAATCATTCCTTAGTTTGTTATTGAAATAAATTATCATATGCTAAAGACATTCTACAATTATAGCTTTTAAAATCTCTTAGCTTAGGCATCCCTACTTATTCACCTTGTCCTTCATCAACCGACGCTGTCTTAAAATAATATAAAGAAGTATCATTGGTAACTTGAATATCTCTGAGCAAAAAGAGTTGATTTATTCTAATTCAGGGTTAGCAACATTCTACCTAACTCTTAATTGAAAAAAAAAAAAAAACACACGCACTTCAATAAATAACAAAGGAAGTCTTTAAATGCAACTTAACATATAAACATATTATGACTAAATATGTCAGAATTATTAAGTGTAGTATAGGGAAATAAAATCCTTGGTAGAATTCTACTTGAACAGAACTATATTGATGTGATTCAGTAAAAATAATTTTAGAATTCTTGTAACTTTTGTCAGATTGTGCTAACAGACATTTTTCATGTCTTTTTAATAGAACAATTAATAACAATATTATGATCACCATAATATATCACTGTAACTATGTTATTTACATGGTAGCTGTGTTATTTACCTTTGAGATTCTGATGAAAAATTTCTGACACACTGATTTTTCTATAACTTCTGAGGATATACAGGGTTTTTTTCTTTTTTCGGGATAGGAATTTCTTAGTTGAAGTCACATATAATTCCAACCTATACTCCTTTATATTTTTAAGATTTGAAAAATATGTACCACTGCAGGTGAAAAGAATTTGAACTCTACCATTTAAACTAATCATATTCCTGGGATTGAAAACTGAGTTAGGAAAAGGGTGAACAGACCTCTGAAGGTAACTCTCAATGACCATGGTCATTAGAGGCTGAAATAAAATTAAATAGAACAAATAAGCACAAACTAACATGAAATGGAGCATTACTAAGGCAATTTTCTGTCTATGACACCTGTCTTGGAGAAGAAACTCTCTGGAACCCAGAAAAATATCTTTTCTGCGGCAGAGCCCTCCACTAGAATATTTTCTTAGAGCCTTCAAGATGTTGAATTTCCACATTGATAAATTAAAGTCATATTTAAATATAATCTGTTTCTCTTTCTTTTCCCTATGTCTGGAGAATTTGACCAGGAATTTCTGCCAAAACTTATCTCCATGTTTATATAATACTGTACTAACACAGACTGATAGAAAAAAATGATACATTTAAAAGGAATGACTATAACCAAAAATTACCTTCCTCTGAAATTCTTTTAGTCCAAAAATAATGGGACATTTTAGAATATTAATTAATTTATGAGAATTTATTTTTAAAGAGCTAAAGAATTTTTTTGAGATTTATGAAACTGTAACAGTGAGTCATAAATAAAAAATAAGTTGAAATAAGGAAACCTATATGAAATGTAAATAAAATTATTAAATTACAAAACATATTTTGATAATAATGATGGATTAGATATACAAGACAAATTTGGAAGGAGGAGCAGACACTGAAGAAAATTTTCCCAAATTAGGATATTTCTGAGGAAAAGAATAAAGAAAAATTAAAATGAGGCTAAAATAGGACAAATTCAGCTAATCTGACCTGACCCATTTATAATGGACTAATGTAGTTGAGAACAGAGCAGGGCAAAAATAAAAGACATATATCTGAAAACTCACCAAATAATATATTTGAAACTTCAGATTGGAAATCTCTTTGAAAACCTAGGCAAAATTATTTCAGATAAATAATATTTAGATATATCATGGTGAAATTATATATATATATATATATATATATATACACATTAGTTCCTATGGCTGCTATAACAAAACAACACAAACTTGATGGATTAAACAATATAAATGTATTCTCTCACAGTTTCGGAGGTCAGAAGTTTGAAATCAGTTTCAGTGGGTTGAAACCAAGGTGTTAGGGTCATCCTCCCTCCTTAAGCTCTAGGGAAAAATTCATTCCTTGCCTCTTTTAGCATCTGGTGGCTGTTAGCATTCCTTGGCTTGTGGCTGCATCACTCTGATCCTGCCTCTGTAGTCTCATTGCCTTCTTTTCTTCTTTTGCCACATCTCCCTCTGTCTTCCTCTTATAAGTTTACATGTGATTGAACTTAGTGCCTACCTGGGTAATCCAGGATTGTCTCCCCCTCTCAAGATCTTTAACTTAATCACTTCTTAAAAATTCTATTTACAATGTAACACAAATTCCAGGGATTAGGAATGGGATTTTTTTAGGGGAGCCATTATTCAGTATACACAATGTATGTACATGCTCATGCATAAATCCTGAAAGCATTTGAACAGAAGTTGTGGATTAAATGAGTAAGAACAAAACTCCAGTTGCTCTTAGACTTTGATTCTTTGAGAATTTTATGGATTTGAGAGAATATTTTAATAGAAATAAATTCAACCAAGTATTCATAAATTTCTGAAGGCAACCAAAAGATTTTCTCTGCTAAAAAAAGAATTGGTTTAACTTTCCTGAAAACTAAATTTTTTGAATTACAGGTGAATGAGATGTGAGTCAAAGTTAAAAACTAAAGAGGGAAGTTGTTTTATAAAAGTCTGTCAATAAGCACTGAAGTCTTAACAGAGAGTTAAACACTACATTGAGTTTCAGTGCTGGAGGGCTGGCTCTGCTCAGTCCAGATTCACACTCAATCTCTAGGTAATTTCCTTTGCTCCTGTGGCTTTATGTACCCTCTTTATGCTGGAGACTCCCTAATCTGTATCTCTAATACAGATATCTGCCCTCAACTCCACTCTTATTTAACAAAGTATTTTCTCTCTTTCTTAGATATTTAATAGCCATCTTAAAGTTAACATGCTCTGAACCAAACTCTTGTTTCTCTATTTAAACCTGCTGAGCTAACGGCTTTCCCTGTCTCAGAAAATAATAACTCCATTCAACCAGTTATTTAGGCAGAAAATCTTGCATTCACTATTTATTCCTCTCTCTCTTGGCCAATCCTGTTAGCTGTTGCTTAGAAATATAAGGAATGTAGTACCTCTCAATTTTCCACAGGTAGCTCAAGCCACTATCCTCTCTTGCCTAAAATAGTTAACTAGTTTACTCCCAAACTTGCCGCTCTGTAGTCTAATCTACAAAGAGCCAGAGTGACCCTTCTAAAATGAAGTATGATCATGATCATGTTATTCATCTGTTCAAAGCCCCACAATGGCTTCCAATCTGTCCCTCTCCTCACTCCAGACTCTATTTCCTGCATTTCCTATCAGCCTTCCTTGTTTCTTCCAGCAGCATAGGCCTCTGTGCTATTTTCTAAACACAATAAAGGAGGAGAAGCACCTTCAGGGCCTTCTCATTTGTTACCTCTGTCTGAACGGATTTTCACCAATATATTTGCATTGCTCGCTGCCTCATTTCCTTCAGGTTTGGCTGACATATCATCTGTTATCAGACAGGCCTTGCTCCACTGTAAATTTCTGTTTCCTTACTCTGTCATATTTTATTCATGGTCCCGACAATATGTGATTATATAGCTCTTTGTTTTTTCGTTGTGTATCCCTACCACTAGAATGTAAGCTCCAAGAGAGCAGATTTTTCTGTTTTGAGCACTGCTGTATCCCAGGTGCCTAAAACTATACATGGAAAATAATAATAATAGGTGCTAAATGGCAAATGAAAATATATCCTGGTGTATCCTGAGACATATTTTGAAATATATATGTATGTATATAAATATGCATTATATATAGTATGTATTTGTATAATATATAAAAGTTGATTAATAAATGTATATGGAAATACACCCCCAAAATAAAGATTATTTCTGATCAGTATGATTACAAGATTTTTTCTTTTTTCATATTGATATTTGTAAGGTTTTTTTAATGAACACATATTTTTAAAATAAGGACCTATATTAGTAACATTTTTTTTACAGATAAAGAAAAGAGAAGGAGAGAGGATAATTAAGTGTGGTACAGATATATAACCACCAAATTGTTTTGAAGATAAAGGGCTTCAGGTACCTGTCCTCCTATATGGTGCAAAGGAGTTCTCCTCTAAGGCTGTTTTTAAAATCTGTTTGGTACTAGTACCTTAAATGAAAAAAAAATCCCCAAAGATTCTGCCACTGAGTATCTTTAAATGAGATCCAAGCTAGACTCACTTTACTGAAATTGACATCCTATGCATTGAAGTGATTATAGTGATATGATAAATAAAATATCTTTCATTAGGACTTTAGCACAGAATAGTTTACATTTTTCTTTTTCCATCGGATAATGACAGTTAAAAAGAGGTTGAAAAGACAGTTAAAAGAGATCCTATACAAAGTTACAAAAGTTAGAATATATTTCAGGCACTGAGAAATGCATGTAAATGTGGAATTCCATATAGAAGTGCCAACCAATGATCAACCTTAACCTTAGGTGATTTGAGATTTGAGGCTTTCCTTGATAACCTTCAGTTCACTATAAGTAAAAGGCTGCCTCTCTAACCGGCTGGAGCACCAAGTTAACTGGGAGGGAGGACACAGCACTCACTCTCTGCCTTTGAAAACGTCCAAAATCTGAAAAGAGAGAAGGAACAGTGTTCTGTTATAATTCTCATTTAATATATTGCACATGACTTCAAGAGATAACTCCAAAGGAGATTATTAAAATTTTATCTTTCATAGTTATGTGAAAATGTTAATTCACTTACCAATGAGAATATTGTGCACAGATTTGGTTTAAAGTTGAAATGGCACTGCAGATGTTAGCATTTGAGATTTTCATTTACTTATTACCTTGCACAAAGATAGTAACTTAAAAATTATCATATTACAATGTTGTGAAACAAAGATAGCACATTTTAACAATAGAAAACCAAGGCGATATCTTTAAGAGCAGTATGAGAAGCAGCTTCTAGGACTTAAAATGTTGTTTTGTGCCTGGAGCAATAAACTAAAGGTACATTCACATGGATGTATTGAAAAACAACAGATAAACCAAGTTTTGTGAATCCTGAAACTCAGACCCTTTTGGGAACTCTGTTAATAAAAATAATATAAAATTACAAATACAAAATTGCATACAGTACCTTCAAAGGGGTCCTTACAAGTGAGGATCTCTGAAGCTTAAGTTATATGAGCCTTATGATAAATATTTCTCCAGGAGAATGTTATTTTCTAGAGCCTGTTACCAAAGGACTAAGAGTATAATGAAAAATTGCATTACAGATGTAAATGTAATCCTTTAAATCACCAATGACTTCTAGACTACTACATAGAGATCTCTAGTGATTCTTTGCATTTCTCTCTTTGAAAAAAGAAAGAAAAGGAACACTTTATGCAAAATGAAAGAATCCATTTACTCAGAGCCATCCCATAAGGAAAATAGTATAACCATGTAAACTTAAATTGGATGTAAAAGAGAAGAAAAAAATACAAGAACTCTAAAAAACTAAGAAATACTAAAAATGAAAATGCCAACAATTTAACATTAACACTGCTATGCAAATTATTACCTCCTTGGGGGTCTAAAAGATATTAGGAAAAGATTACCAAAAAATCAAGTATTCAAAACTTGTAAGTTCAAGTTCTGCTACCTACTTCATGAAATTGTCAAAGGAATCACTTTCTGAAGGAACTCTGCTACAGCAAATACTTTTATTTTACTGATATGGTAATAGAAAATTGGTAGAACTTAGAGTATGTCTTAGGCACTTTTTAAATGTTGGATTTTGGTTCCTGTCAAAGTAAAAATTGCACCAAAGTTAAACAGGCAAAGAAGACTTTATTCAAGACATTTGCAATAGGAGGGAGACTGAACTCAACTCCACTGAAACAAAAGATGTGGTTTTTAAGTGTCCAGGTGAGCTAGTGAAAAAGTACTGGAGGGCCTTAGGGAAAGGTTGAGCAATGGGAAATGTGGACCACATTGAGTTATCCCTGAGTTTGCAAATTTTTTCCTTGTGATTGGGCCATCTGTGTTTGGAAATTGGTGTCCACTGAAGTCAATCTTTTATCTTTTCACTTAAACTGGGAGATGGGAACACTATCTCTTTCAATGTTTACATTTCAAAATGGTAGTTCCCAGGTCCTTGAGATTTCAAAATGATAGTTCCCAGGTCCTTGAGAAAGACATAATTGTCTGGGTAGTAAAAATGGCTAGAGGCTGGGGAAGATTTATATAAGTTTCAAAGGGGAACACAAAGAATTTATAAGTGCAAGTTTTCTGAAGTAACTGTTCTAAAAAAGGTGAAATCAAAGGCCTATAGTCAGGAAAAATCTGTCTAAACTTCAGCCAAGCTGAGAGGGAAATTAAGACTATCCTGGTCAAGGTTAATAATTTTGAATGTACATTCTAGATTGGTTTAGATCTATTAGTAACATTCCTCTATGATTTTTTTTTCTTCTGCTAAAATTGGGAATGGCTATTCTAGGTAGATACATGATAGACAGATTTTATTTGCCTACTCATTTTTAATGATTTTAGGATGATTTACCTTTTAAATACATTTACATTCTTAAACACACGTTTACAATTTATTCTCCAGAGACTTCTTTAATAAGTTTTTCTTTTTGTCTTCTTTTTCCTGAACTGTTGAAGAAAATAAAAAACAATTAAAGAAGGTTGGGCATGGTGGCTCAAGTCTGTAATCCCAGCACTCTCGGAGGCCAAGGTGGGAGGATTGCTCGAGGCCAGGAGTTCAAGATTAGCCTGGGTAACAAAGTGAGACCATATTTTTACAAAAAAATTTTAAAAAATATCTTAGTGTGGTGGTGTGCAGCTATAGTCCCAGCTACTCCAGAGGCTGAGGCAGGAAGATCTTTTGAACCCAGGAGTTTGAAGTTGCAGTGAGCTGTGATGGCACCACTGCTCTCCAGCCTGGGTAACAGTGTGAGACTGTCTCAAAAAATAAATAAAATGAAATAAAAAAAAAAAAAACAGAGAAAAAAGAAAAAAGAGAATGAAAGATCTTACTTCAGGAAAACAAGGTAATACAGTTATTGCCTCAAGCAAAAACTTCTAATGCTTTTTAGATTAAAAAAAATCTTAGTACTCACCTACTTAGTCCTATAATCATTAAGTAATTAATCCTAACATTTCTTTATGAACTTCTTTAGAAGGATTATTCATATTTGTGACAGATCACAAAGATAGTCGATATTTAACACAAGTACATGAGAAAATAGGAATTAAATTTGTAATTCCTTATCTTGAATCTGAATTATTGCTATTAACTATAGTCAAGTGAGCAAATTCCAGATTAGCTCAAAGTAAATGATGAACTTCTGTAATAACTGCTGTTATATAAACCACCATAAAATATTATGTATATATTTCAATTACTCTTTCTTATTTTTCAAACATACCTATCCTCAAAGCATATATCGATTGGTAAAAATAATATTCTGGTGTTGAACTCCTGAGCTCAAACAATCCGCCTACCTCGGCCTCCCAGAGTGCTAGGATTACAGGCGTGAGCCACCACGCCCGGCCAAAAATAATATTCTGAAAAGACAACTTTCTAGTGTAGAAGTCTTGGAAAATAAGTGTGTACCTCAAATTTATTCTGAACATTCAATAATCTCTGTTATAGTTCCTTGTTCAGAGAAAAACAATTAGTTTCCAGATATCAGTAACAAGTGCATTTCCTTCTCACATATAATTGCACATTTTATAGTTATGTGCTTGTGAGTACTACAGCGGTATGAATATTACTCCAATTCTTTAAATTAACCATCTAGAATGGGTCATTGGTTCCCAAACTACATTGCACGTTGGAACTAACTAGGGATCATTAAAAAATACTGATGTCTTGCTCCTACTCTCACATTGTGATTTAATTACTATGAGGTGTGGCTTGAATATTGGAATTTTTAATAACTTCTCAAGTTATTAACCTTCGAGTGCCTAGATAGCCCATTTCGATAAACTCAGTTCCAAGTGGCCACAGTGATAGCTCTTCCTCGTCTTCCTCCTCCTTCTCCTCTACCTCTTCCTCTTTCTCACCCTTTTTACCTTATGCTTCCTCCTCGCTCCCCAAAGATTCACAGTGCAATTTTGTTCTCATGTAGCATAAGTGAACTCTGCTATATCTCAGCATCCCATTCTTCTACTCAATCAACAAACAACAAACACACAATGAGAGCGCTGTGCAAGCAGTTACTAACTGGAAATCCAGAGTTGAATCTTACAATATCAAGGCATTGAAAGCTAATTGCCTTAAAAATTCAGGTTTTTTTTCACCTTTAGGGTCACAATAAAGGATAAAACTAAGGTAAGAAAATGGGCAATGTCTCGATGAAAAATCAGCCTTCTTTTGGTGAGATATTTGAATTTTTGTGTGGTATGTGTATGGCAGTTTGTGTTAGGATTCACCTCTAAAATCATTATACCACTTCTGTTGCCTTGTCATCTCATTTATTGGTAATTCTAATGGTGAAATTTTGGATCAGGGACAAGAGAGATCAGAATAAGCTAACCCATGGAAGCTGGAGGCTAATTGTGGAAGAAAATCTCTCCCTGTTTTCAAAAATTTGTGAATTTTTGATGTTGTTCACATTTGATATAGTATTAAATTTGTGGGGTGGCTATATAGAGGTTTTTATCATTTTTGCCCCTCCAATCCAAACCTGTAATGCCTTCCTTGTATTTCGGTTGACAATATTCTTCAATAAATTACTGACAATATAATGTAATATTTCTCTTTAATTAATTTATAAATACAGTGTTTTCTAAATACAGTAGCACTTCCCAAGTATGTATCAAAAATGACAACTGGCCCTAATATATACTATTTTTAATATTATTTGATAATTACTAATGCATAAGTATATGTAATAAATATGTTTATAAAATATTTTTTTTTATTTTACTTTAGTTTTTGATGCTTAATTAGATGATCACCATATGATCATCATGGATTCTCCCTTTGTAGTATTCAAAACAGCCTGATGTTTTCCTGCAGCAATGGTGCTGGACATAGTAGATTCACGATAGCTTATTTATAGAACAAACACAGAGGAGTTTATGGGTTGGCTAAAACTTCTTGATGTTTTCAGATAAATGATTCAGAGTAAGTCAAGGAGTGTGTAGGTATGATTCAGGAGCAAATAAATTGGTTGTCCAAGGTTGGAAAAAGTAGTTTGTGGAATCTTTTCATACGGCCAGGACTGGCCATGTGAGGGAAATTACAGGTGTTCTACAAATAATAGTTCCCTTTCTAATTCTTGATCTGACCAAGTGTATTTTAAAGGAGTCTTTAATGCTGTTGAACAGGCATCAACCTGTTGTTTTATATATCAGAGGATTCTACTTCAAAAGGAGACTAAAGTGATTCAGAAAAACATACTGGAATCTTGGAAGAAATCTTGGAAGAAAACTTGGAATCTTGGAAGAAATCTTGGAAAAATCTTGGAAAAATCTTGGCATTTGAAACCAAGATAGTGGTGTAGAACGGAGAGCCTGGTAATTCATCTACCCTTTGTGTGGTTGTTTTATTTCAGAATAAGGGACAAATAATAAAGCAAAAACCTTTATTTATAGTATTTAAGTGATATCAAAACTGACTTGGCTTTTATCACAACTATCTCCAAAGTACCAAGAACTTAGAGAGACTCTTTGAGTGAGGATGGTAGACCCATACTGTATTTAACTGTAGACAGATTTATGGCCAATGAACAACGGCACATGCTTTAACCATCAGCATATGGACCTACAGAATACTTTGTCCCATCCTGAGTGCAAATTTTCAATGCTTAATTAGCATAATCAACATGCAATCCCCTGTTCTGGAACTTAAAATCCCCTGACTTCTTCCTTTGAATGAAGTACTCAGTGAATTTATTCACTGGTATGTGTTACATTGCCAGACATGCTAATAAATGTAGCTTTGTAATTTTTTAAATTGCAAAAGTAATATAATTTATCTGCAGAAAGTATAACCATTTGTCTCCTGGAATTAAACAATTTCTCTATTAAAATTCTAATATTTCTGGGTCCAGGTATGGGGTACCCCATACCAGTTAGTATATGACTTGTAACTTTAGACTTCTGCTTATCCATCTTTTTTATTTTTGGGTTATGGGAAGGGTAATTCACATATGTACATGTTTGGGAAAAGTTGGGGTTGGGAGAAGAGAGGAAGAGCAAGAGTTGAATGAATGAGGAATATAATTTGAGGACTGTAACCATACATATTTTTTGAAAATACATAACAAATATAATTACATTCTTTTATATTTTATCTCTTGGTAGCAACATGTTGTTTCTATCCTAAGGTGTTTGTTTCCAAGTGGGTGAATCTCTTATTTTAAGATCCTTTCTTTCTTTTATATATAAAAAAGGGGCCAATGATTGTATGTGTTTATTTTATATCCCATATTGACATTAAATTTATAAGTTAATTAGATGACATAATATTTAAATTATAATATCCAGTGTTTCAAGATTTAATTCATTTAAAAAATATCTTTTTATGAGTGATGATGAAAATACATATGTGCCTAAAAGTAGAACACTGATAAGTTTTAGAAAAAAATCTTAAAGTTACTCAGAAAAGAGAAATTGAAGCAAGACATTGTTTTAATATGCATATAATTAACAGTTGAACTTTATATTGTGAAATTTAATTAAACATGTTGTAGCCATTTGGGTTTTGACATGCTAGGTAAAATACTAAGTGAAAGTTGTGAGGAATCAATATTATCCTCCTGGCATTATTGTTTCAGCTATATAATAGCTTTTTTATTAGGTGTGTAAGAGAGCTACTGATATTTTTGTCTTGATCTACAGGAAAATGGACATTCTATAAAGGGTAAATCTATTAATTAGAGACCCACACAGCTTTCCTTCTTGCTAGTGTAATCGTTAAATTGATTTTTCCAGTCCATCATGTAATTGCTCCAGCGATGAAATCCTGCTTTCCACTCTCGTTCTGCTTCATCAATATTTCCTGTAAAACATGAAATAAGTTGTATTAATCAAAATTTTAATCTCTGTTTACATTAATTGAAAAATAATTTTGATTATAGATGTCAGTTTCTCCAAGTATACTGCACAGCAAATTTTTCCTTTTTTATTTAGTCTTCATTATTCATTAATAATTTCCCCCTCTGCTTGAAAAGCTTTTAATAAATTTTTATATATTACATTTAAATGCAAATAATATACATGTGTAAAATGTATATGAAGTGTACAAACACATAAAATGAAAAATTAGTTTATATATTATAGTATGGAAAATTACATTACACATATTTTCTTTAGTTTCCAAGAAGATACATAGATATTACTCTTTTTTCTTGACCCCTTTTAACACAACAAAAACCTTATTAAATGCATCTCATTCACATATATAATTATATAGCAGGGTATTATTTCTGATGAAAACTTTACATGAATACAATGGAACCTTGGTACCCATGGGGAGTTGGTTCCAGAACCTCTCAGAAATACCAAAAGCCATGGATGCTCAAGTTCCTGATATAAAATAACATAATATTTGCATATAATCTATGCACATCCTTCTCTATACTTTAAAACATCTCTAGATCATTGATATCTAATATGATGTAAATGCTATGTAAATAGTTGTTATATTGTGTAGGGAATAATGACAAGGGAAAAAAGTCTGCATATGTCCAGCATAGATGCAACTTTTAATCAAATATTTTCAATCTGTGGTTGGCTGAATCTATGGATGTGGAACTCACAAATACAAAGGGCCCTCTGTATTTATTAATGCATAAGGATAACTTTATAATTTTCATTCCATATAGATTTTACCCTAATTACAATATATCTTAATTTCAAATAATGTTTAGGCTTTGTTTCAGTCACCTACTGTGTGAAAGCAGTTTATTGATTGCTTTGTAAAATACAAAGATGACTAAAACAATATCCGTTTCAAGTAGTTTTGCAAAGTGTATGCATGTGTCTGGATGAAGGAGTGTTTAGCCAGAAATAATGTGAGGCAGTGAACCAAAAAAGGTGTATAAACTTTAAGAACCTTGAAAGGCTGATTTACTTAAAAGTGTATTATATTAAAGAATAAAGTTTGTGAGTAATAGAAACTATTAAATTACAAAGTTTTAAAACATATATTTCTGGTCCTGATATAAATATGTACAATAAGGCTAGAAAATGATTAAAATCACTTAAATCTATAAGCATTTTATACATTTGTGGTTCTCCTATTTTAAAAACTTTTAGAATACTAAGCTATAGTCACTAAACTAAAATCAAAATTTTAAG
>CM052436.1:79460396-79477917 GCA_028533085.1 Varecia variegata | reverse complement strand
AGAAAGTGAGGAAGGGAAGACGATGTAAGGAAAAGCTTCTGATTTTCTTTAAATTGATCTAGTATTCAGTGCAGTTCATTTTATAGGGTTGAAGAAGGCCAAACATTGCCTGGTATTCCTCTCTAACTCGCCAGCTAATTATGCAAACCCTTCTGTCCAAACAATGTAGAGGAAAGAAGAAAGAATAATCTTCCAGACCATGAAAGCTTTGTTCATCCATCATACCAACAGTATACTAAAGATCTTAGAGATCTTTTGTCTGGCAACACTTTGCCCTTTCAGCTGATGAACAACTGAAAATGCGCAATACAAACTAATTACTAAAAGAGAACTGTGCACGGGAATCAATTTGTTTTCATGACTCTATCCAACGACTTTAGTGAAGTATTTAGGAGAGTGGATTAAGTATACAAACCTCTTTTAAATACTTATTAAGATTTAAATGTTTTCACAAAATGTAGAAAATGTGCTTTAAAGTGGGCACTCAATTCCCAGTTATAAATTTAGGATTTAAAAGAAAAAAACACTACATCTAAGCAATGGTGAAAATGTATTATAAGATTTCAATCTAAATTAAAAAGAGAACACTTTTTTGTGTGTTTAAGGCATTTTTTTACCCATTTTATTTCTTGAATAGAGGTTGACAATAATGATTGACAATATATGCAAGGCTCTTTGTTGAGATCTAGTAATTAAAAAAATGATTAGAGTAAAATAAGCTTCCTAACACCAGAATCACTCAAGAAGTCTCATCCTATATACCTACATGTTTTAGTTTTATGTTGGGTTTTTGTTGTTGTTGTTGTTCTTCTTCTTCTTCTTACTTACAAGGCATTTACTTTCATAGTGAGTATCTAGCTATGTTATATCATAATTGGCCTTTGCTTATTGCTAGTGGTGAAACCTCATCCCATATTTTGCATGCCTCCATTTGCTATAGCTGCTAATTATCCTTAATGTTTGAAGATGATGTGCAGCTAAATATATGTCATCTAGTAGTTATTTAACTGAAATATAATTTGTTCCTCTTAGTGCTGAGGGAAAATAAATCTTTTTTTTTTTTTTTTTTTTATTTCCTAGAAAGTTTAGCACATTGGTGTGTTTTACTTTTTGAACAAATTTATTAATGGGATCATGCAGGTGATAGATTTCCTTTGGGAATCTCTTCTGTTTCTCTCATAAAAGCCTTATCCCTATTTCTCTGTAAACTTGAGAATGTATTTCAGTCCACTAGCTAGGAATGACAAAACGGTAAAAATTTAATAACCCACTTGACCATGGATTCTAATCAAGCAATGCAGTTAGATCAAAGTAATCATCATTAGTGAATTTCTGAAGTTTCACAGATTTCTAAGGTATGCTATTACAATTCTATCCCTCTGAGTACTTAGGTTCCTGCCTAGAAAAACAAAAATTATTATTTAACTAAGAAAAAAAAATTAACAAACTAATGAATCTAGGTAATTCTTCTTCAATAATTATTTTTCTCATCTCCACAGGTTGTCATAGAAATATCAGAAGGTAGGAGGAAGCAGCTAATAAAAGCGAACTAGATTTAGATATATGCATTAAATATAATCTAAATTGCAAACAATCCACCTCTAAAAATTCTCTGTGCACAACTGCATTATTAAACAGTTAATATTGCTTTAGTAACTAATTTTTTTGCCCTTATTACATCTTTCAGAAAGTAAAGATATAATTATAAAAACTTTCCTAACAAACTGTAGTAAGTCAAGAATGAGGACATAAGTAGATCTTGAAAAATCTAAGTTTTGGTTTTTGAACAGGTTTAAGAGAAACTCATGTCTATGAGGATTCCTCATCCATTGATGTAGATGATTGAAATCAAATACGTTACTATTTCAGGGCACTCAAAGAATCAATGTGATTTTTCAGGTTTTTAATCTTAGAAGAATAATATTTGCTAGAATTTTTTTCAATTTAACACATGAGAATAAAGTTAATTTCTCTCTTCTAATACTGTGAAAATTTATGTTTATTTATAACTAATACTAAATTGATAACAACATATATCCAAAGTTCTGAAGGTTATTCACTTAGTTCTCATTTCAACAAGCATTTCTTGAGCATATGCCTTATGTCTGAGCATTAAAAAATACATAAGATGTGATTTCCTGTAAAGCTCAAAATATAATTTTTATGTATATAATTTGGCACTTACAGTGAATTGTATTAATATATTATGATGTAAAATACATTTTTGTATAAATAATATTTAACTGTTCTTGGTATTGCTAATTTTCAAGTTTCAGAATACACACACATATATACCTGTTTCTGTTTATGTTTGTGTGTTCTATAGACAAAAAGTTTGTGTTCCTCTAAAACTCAAAACCCTAATTCCCAATGTGATGCTTTTAGGAGACAGAGTCATTAGGAGGTAATTAGGTCATGAGGACAGAGCTCTCCTGAATGGAATTAGTGTTCTTATATAAGAGACCTCAAACAGCCCCCTTCCCTTTCCCACTATGTGAAGACACAGCTAGAAAATAGCTGTCTATAAATCAAGAAGAGGACCCTCACCAGACACCTAATCTGCCAATGCCTTGATCTGGAACTTCCTAGCTTCCAGAATTGTGAGAAATCAATTTGTGTTGTTTATAAGCCACCCAGTTTATGGTATTCTGTCATATTAGCAGAATATAATAGCATCTCAAATACACTAAAACTGTGTGTGTGCATGTACATATGTAAAAAATTATTTGAATTATTCCTTTATCTTTAAAAATTAATTCTGGAAGCTTGTAGAAAGCCATGAATTTCATTATGAGACATTTCATAAAACTACTCAATCAACTTAGATCATTGCCTTGTAGATTAAAATGGAGCCAGTATGATTAAATTATTGGTAATGTATTCATGAATGAATACTAAGTTGCTTTAATAGAATTCAGTAGATATTAAACTCATTTTATTTGGCTATCTGATTAAGAATAAATGTTATAATTAATTTATTTAATTTAAGAAAGCTATCTTTGGTCAGTTTTAAAGATCACACAGATTATTTTTAGAACACTTAATTAAATAAAATCAATAATGGAACTTGGTCAAATTTAAAAATATATTATGGTCACAGAAAAATGCCTCTAGAAGAAATAAAACAATACTTTGAAATTTGTTTAATGCCCACATTTAGCCTAAAGACCTTCCTGTATGCAAAATGAAGAAGAAAACATATCTTAAAAGAAATAGAATTTTATTTATCCTTTTCTGTTTATGTGGTGTCACTGTTTCACCTGTGTCATCATATTTTCCTAAAACAGATTTTGCTATGAATCCATGTTCATCATATGCTTAAATATAAAGATTAAATTTATTTACATGTAAAAATTGTTTTGTCTGTCTTTATATAAATATGTCAAGATAGGGCTGTGTGAGGTGGGTATTTATACCTATAATCCTAGCACTTTGGGAGGCAGAGGCAGGAGAATCATTTGAAGTCAGGAGTTGGAGACCAGGCTGAGTAAAATCTCATCACTACAAAAAGTAAAAAAAAATTAATCGGGCATGATGGCATATGCCTGTAGTCCCAGCCACTAAGGAGACTGAGGCAGGAGGATCTCTTGAGCCCAGGAGTTTGAAGTTGCAATGAGCTGTTATGACGCCACTGCATTCTTGACTGGGCAGTAGAGTGAAATTCTGTATCAAAAATAAACTAACTAAATAAATAAATCAAAATAAGAGAAGTAACTTGTGAATATCTTCATTTTCTGCCACCACTACTAATCATGGTAACAATTGAATATATCTTTTTTATTTCCTTTTTGTTCAATTTTGCTCAATTGGTTCCTAATTTTTTCTAATGGTACAATAAGAAATCTTCACATCTCACTTTTTGAGTGTTGGTCCGTTAGCCACAGATTATATGTTGTGTTATCAATTATTTTTATTTAAATGTTAAACTTTCATAGTAAAAATTAGCTTACACATGAGGCATATGTTAAAATTGTCCCAGGGTGTCTGATAGCCCCAGTAAATAGTTGTTTGAAGCAGAATTTAACATTATTTGGCTAAGAATTCTGATTTTCCTGAAAATTGCCTACCCAATCCTAACACAGGAATTAAGATTCTCTGATTAAGAATTCAAAGGCACTTTTTTCTAAAGTAAGCTATATAGTAATTTTAAAGTGAATATATTTCAATGTGCTTTAAAATCTAGTAAAATGAATCCATGGTTAGTAGTCATAAATTGAAAGGCCAGCAGAAATATTTCACTGGCATAAGAGGGTTGAGCAGAAACAGTTTATATTGGGTAATTTTTAAAATATGCAAATATTCATAAATTCATATTCATGTTGTGTCTCACTTAATAAAGGCAAGACTGGGATCCTATGATCCTAAGAAAACTTTATTTGTGAATTTAATCCATATTTTTCTTCATAGAAAGGCTTACTGAATCAATTAATGTTTTTCTCTAATATGTTCATAAAATGAGTTATCAAATATGTGCTCAAATATCAATGACAAGCAAGTTATTTTCTGTAACGCAGATGTTAGGGAAAGATACTCTATGACTTTTTTTGTTAAATAAGCCATGTCTGAAAACCTCTCAACCCTATGTAAGAGAAAAATTTTAGTGAATGGTTTTTAGACTATTTTGGCATATCAAAAAGTAGAAAAAGAACCTCATAGTAAAAATAAAGCATAGACTTCTCTATTTGTTAGGTTTTTAGTCTGAGACCGTCGGTTCTTGGCGCACCCATGGTAGAAGAATGACCAGACATGCCAAAGTTAGGCAAGTACGAAAATGAGGTTTATTGAGGAGAGAAAGATAGGATTAAAGGGCAAGAGCAAGATAATAGGTTTACAGAGCATGGCACATACACCATGGATGACCAGACCCATTGTCACAGCAGGGCAGACAAAAGGAAGGGCAAAAAGAGAGAGCTTCTCTATGGTCTGCATCTTAATTTATAGTGTCCAGATAGAGACCTCCCTTGTAGTTCAAAGGTCACCATGGAACCACTTTGATTAGACAGTTGGGAGTCACATGACCTGAGCCTTAACCAGGCATGTGGGTTCTAGGTCATTTTCCATACTGTATGGTGCCCATGCGGCTTGGCTTGGCCTGTGGGCTAGAGAGTCGTCTGCATTCTTTTGCAGCTGGTGTGCCAAATTATGACTGGCAGATTCATAGGGTATTCCCTCCTCCCTTAGGTATGGAGAATTAGGGTGGGACAGGAACAAGATGTGGGCAACAGCACCCACTTTCATCCCTAGGAGACCCTGAATCCCTCACGATCTACCTAACATATTTCATAGAAAATTTTAGGTATTACCACTTTAAAATCTTTATTTTGTGACAAGAACAGAAGATGTTTTTGAGAAATAGCAAAGTCAAGATGTTTGAATGTATTTTATAATTTTGAGACCAGAATCATATTGTGTTTTGGAATGGTGTATCTGGGAAATATGTTGTATTTCACAAAGTTTTTAATTGATACAGACAGGAAGAGAATTATCTTTCTTGTTGTATTTTAAAGTCTTTGGAGATTTCTTCAAATTATAGAGTAAAATGCTCCTTCACTTCAATAGCTATTTCAATCATTTTTTGAAAACTATATCTGCATCTGTAGGCAAAGGAATTTTATTATATCTAAATTATAATCTGGAATGTCATAAGTTATTTCCTAGGACAAAGTTTGTTAAATGAACACTGGCAGTGTCATTATCTCTTTGCTCTTGGATTCCAGTACAAGTCAGCTCTGTTTAAGTCACCATCTGCAGAAGCCAGAAATGAATGTGCAGATAAAATGGTGCCATAAGTAAATTAGAGTAGAATTAGAAGAAAAGTGGGCAATTTAGGAACATAAGGATTGCTGTACCGAATCAGACCAAAGGTTCTCCTGGTTTAATGTCCAGCCTCCAGCAGCTGTACTTGTTAGTTTCTACAGCTTTAAAAGAAAGGAAAAAGATGACACAATTCACCTAGACAAGTGTGCCATCTGTGATCTCGAGAAATTTTCTTTTGGAGCTCTCTCAAATAATACCCTAATTCAGGAGGTTTCAACCCTGCTAAGACATTGGTTTAGCTTGAATAGCTTTGGTTATTAATAATTCTTATTAAATCATCCAATTCCTACATAAAATCAACTAGTCCATCAGGAAGCTATTTATCTATAAAGCTTCTGAATTCATGATTGGGCATGTCTGCATCTACGATAAAATATGAATTTATGGTGCTTATTCAGTACAAGTTCTTGATGACAAAATCTGCCTCTAGATAATCATGCTGGATGAATATCTGCTTCTCTTTTCTCTTTCCAAGTACCACTGAATTTAAAGACTTTGACAAAAAAAAAAAAAAAAAAAGCCCTTGTGTCTACTAACACGATCCCAAATTTCTAGCTATTAATATTCTATAAAAACTATTTGAATTATGAAGAATTTTATGTGCTGAATTTTTAGAAAAGTTCAACTAGAGTTTTTCTTATACAGTTTTCTTAAGGTATAATGAATGTAAGAAAAAGGAATGAATTAACTTATCCTATCACTTTAGTCTTTTATGTTAAAAGTACTTGTGACTACTTTATAGTTTCTTGATTATTCTAAATACAACCTTCATATCAGTATTTCTAAAATACGATGTTCTCAATAACCATTTTAAAAAGTTCCTCAAGAATAGTAAAGCCCTCCAAGTTCAAGTCTAAACCAATTTCCTAGGCTGTCAGATCTTAATATAACACTAATATCCTAAACCTATAACTCTAATAGTATCTCCTTCTATCCTAGAATCCAAGAAAAGTAGATTCTTCATCATTATTTGAACTAAGAAGCAGACTCATTATTAATGTCCATGTTAATTCTATCCTCTTTTCCTAGTTTTCTCAACTTTCCTTTCTGGTTCAGTTCCTTATTTACTCTCCTTACTTCAGCCAGAATCCCATCCCTTCAGGTAATTTTCTTTCAAGTATGTAGTGATTGCTCTCTTTTCTGACAATCTGTGGTCCTTTGTTTAAACTTAGTTTAGGCTATCTTATATTGTTGGTTCTTTGTTTTCATGAGTGAGTGTTCTTGGTTATACATTCCCTGAGGGAGACTGTGTCCCATAAGCTTTTATAAATTAAATTAAATTTATTTATTTTTTGTATTTCAATAACCTAGATTAGTGTCTAACTCATAATAATAACATGAAGATATAGGAAAATCTATAGACTTGTCAGTGACTGACTACTTAGAACAGCTTTAAAAAACTCTAAGTTTCTGTGACTTTGGTAATAATATATTATTGAGTGCTACAAAGGTATAAAGGAACCCAAAACTATAAATGTCTAAAAAATAGAGTCAATTCTTATTGGCTTTCAAACCACAATTATAAATATGGGAAATATCATCAAAAAATAATATGAAAGTTCTGACTGGTCTCAGACCCATGAGATTGGAGAATAAAGGAATTCCAAGCAGAAGTAATATTTGGAGCAAAGGCAAGGAAATGAAATAGACTAAATGAATTAGTAGGAAGTCATTCCTATTGGCTGGCTAATAAAGAGAATATCTGAATCCAGGAGCGGTGGGTGGCTCAAGCCTGTAATACTAGCACTTTAGGAGGCTCAGGCAAAAGGACTGCTTGAGCTCAGGAGTTTGAGGTTGCAGTGCACTATGATGACACCACTGCACTCCAGCCTGGGCAACAGAGCATGACCCTGTCTCAAAATAAATAAACAAATAAAAAAGAGAATATTTGAAAATAAACTTATAAATGGGGGTGACACCATGTTCATTAACCTTAATCTGAACTCAGTGGGGAATTATTAAAATATTTTTAATGAGTATACAGAACTATAAGAATGTAAGATGAACTTAAAAGTGGGACTGAAAGCAGTTTCCTAGAGGGATGAGGTTATTACACGATATGGAGATGTGCAATCATTCCTAAACACAAGCAGTATTGATAAGAACATATAGAATAAAATATATGCAAGAGATATCGAGTAGGTGATATTTTTGTTTATTATGAAAAGACTGGGTCCAGGACAAGGGAAGAGAAGAAAACGAAGGCAACACTGCCCCTTATTTAAGTGTGAATGAAGAAACATTTTATTGAAATAAAAATATATTTTGTTTCTAAATGTTAAATAGAAACATATGTAAAAATTTGTCTTTAAATTTTGATTCCTGCAATTTTAACTAACGTAGTGCTTCAAGATACTAAAACCACTGAACCCAGTTCACTTATATTTTACATCATCGATATATATCCCCCTTTTTTCCCCTGTTTAAAAGATCTTGTTAACAGTTTTAGAGAATAATATTCTTTTTTATCTAACAATGATTTCAATATAACTATAATGCCTCTTATTTAATTATTTAGAAATCCAAATGGGACTCAGAGCAATAGCACAAGATGGCCAGTCTTCAAAATCCCTGAACAAAAATTTCTAACCTTGAATACGGAGTCACCAAGAATATACACTAAACTACGTGCTCAACAATGCCGATTCTGGATACTTTTTTTCCCCAAAGTCTTGGAAATTACAGGTGTGTGTTTTCTAGTGTTTGGTTATTTAATAGATTGTGGGTTATATGTATAAGAGGAAAAAGGCAGACTATCCAAGGCCTGTGACAGTGGTGATATATGTATCTTTGACTTTACAGTTACTTCATTCCAATGAATACATTATTTTAATGTTCTTCGAGCTTACTCTATGAGCAGCACTTTAGTAGCTAAATAAAGAAACTAAAATATAAATTCCCCCCTGGAGGAGGATAAAACATAGTAAGGGACTGAAAAGGAGTCTCTACTTGTTATTCAGACAATGTTTGTGGAATTAATGGATAAATAAATAAAGAAATGTATAAAATAAACATAATATATAGAATTAAAACAAATACTGAAAAATAGGTAAACACAAATTTATTGATAAACAGTAGAACCCTTTATTTCTAGACAGGAAAAAACTCCAAAACTGAAATATTTAAAAATACAATTGAGATACTTCTAAATAATTCTGAGCGTGGAAATATTTATCTAAGAACACATATACACACATATTTATATATAAATTACATAATATCATAAACAAATAGTAATTTAGTTGGCTAATTTTCAGGAAGTGATTGCTTACAATTATGTAAGGAAATACTAAGAAAATTAGTTTATATTGTCATATTTTATACTCATTAAAAAACATTTTAATCAACTTGAGTGATCAAATGTATATTATCTTAAACTGACAAAAATGACATACGTATCCAACTGACTGCCTAGTTTTAAAAAGTCCAGCTGTTTATAACCCATGTGGTTTCTCAAGTCTATTTACTACTTTTATTTTTCAAATAAAAGTAATTGACTTTCAACCATCAGACATATTGCTGGCTAGTTCCTCTAGAGTTTCCCGTTCTGTTTACCGTGGCACTCTGGCACTCTGTAATTTTCAGGTTATATGTTAGATTTTATAATACAACATAGTAAATGCTTTAATTTCTTGTTCAGAGAACTTGGGAGTTAGTTTCAGGTAAATATGGACATCTCAGAGATGTATTTGATTGTTTAATATGTCTTTTGATTATCAGACAGCACTCACCAAAATTATAATTATGTACTCCATCTGTTTGGGAAATGTTTCTGATATACTGTGCTTGGTGTATCACCAAATGTTCTGTGACATGATATATATCCAGAGATGGGCTTCTGCATCCTTTGGCAGAGCAACAGTGCAGTTTGTGTGTCCCCTGGATGTGAATAACAATGAAGTAACTCATTTAATCTGCTGAGATACCCAAAGAGGTACCATTTAACATATTACACATTATATACTCTTAATCTTTATTTAAAATATTTTTAAATGAGAGAGTCATAATTTAAGGGAAAATAGTGGTTGCTTTTAAATGACTCTTTTATTATAAGCCAAACTGAGTCCTTCTGGTTCAAGCACATATGATATATTGCTATTTATTTGTTGATAAAATAAAATTTGAATACCAGCAATTTTTGAAAATGTGCTTTAAAAAAATCTCCATTTCTAATTATTTACCTGCCATACAGCAAGTTAAAAAATAAACTCCAGAGTTTTGGGCCAGCTTTTGCTCTTTCTTATACAATGCTAAACAACTTTCTAGCTTGAGCAACACTGAGCTCTATGAAAATAGCATACCTAGCTCTGGGATATTACCATGCTTAGGCTTAGTTCCAGTGTGTCTTGAAAACATTTAATTTCTTGAATAATTCTCCCACAAAAGTCTTTATATTAGATATATTTTCTAATTTTAAAATAAACATGTGATATAATTATAGCAGCAACAATGTATTCATCAATAACCAAAAATTATTACATTTAAACAAACAAAACCAGTTTAAAGATACAGTTTTTAGGCTTTACAAGTAAAAGATGTTGGAGGATTAAAAAGATTAAGAACAGATGTTCTTGCCATACCTTATATTTTTCAAGTCTCAAAACTTCAAATATTTCAATATTTAGTGTTTTAAAAATAGAGGTTATTCAGATAACTTGGACTAACCAAGATCACTTGGAATTTTTTTTTTTTTTTTTTTACGGTGACTCCAAAAGTAAAGGAAAATTTCAAAGAGTAACTACTGGCTGACTTTCTTAAAAAGAGAAAAGTTTACTTCACTCAAAATGGAAGCCCAATAAGCTTTATAAGAACCACTTATTCAGTATTTTACATTTAAACAATAAATGTTCTCAAATAAAATGATTCTTAAGACTTGCTTAAACACACACATTTCTAGCACTTCACTTTCAGACTACAGCACATGCTTATGCTGTTAGTGCATGTACCTGCTTCAAATGTTATCTAACTCAATTTTTTATTAACAATATATCTGCACAGTATCTCATACTTATTTGAAAAAAGAAAGAAAGGAAGTTAAAGAAATGACTCATTCATTGTCAAGGATGTCAATATATTTTCACAGAAAGTGAAAGAATAAATTTATTTAAAGGATAAAAGTCTTTGACCTTCATATCACCCCAATAAAGAAAAAAAAATTAGATCTGGTAGTTCCTTCACTAACCTTGGAACAAATTATGGAACATTGTTATTTGCCAAAGCTAAACAAGATCACATATAAATTTAAGAGCTCAGATACCTTTTGGATTGGTCACTTTAGTGAATCATTTACCACTATTTACTAATCAGTTAACAAGAGTGGCAACCAGAGGTGGGAAAATAATGAAACTAGTTTTGATGTCTTCATATGTCTGAATTCTCCATTCCTTGTTAAAGGCAAAACAATACAAATAAACAGGCAGCTTTAAGTAACTTTGCTTTTAAATTTATTATTTATTAATAATGTAATTATAATTTTATTGTTATTTGTTTCATTTTAAAATTACATGAAGTCTTCTGAAAACCTAGCCTGTGTTTATTCTAGTCCACTCTACTATTTCACCACCCACTCAAAATTATAACAGGACAATTAAAAATTTGGTATTTATTGCATAAAGAATTATACATTCCTGATAATTTTAATAGCTGGTCTAAAAACAGAATAAGCACACCATTGAGACAGAAGAGATTTTCAGTGAACTCTCAAATATAAAAATTATGGTGTTTTTTATATTATGATATTCAGCACAGTTAAGAATCAGTTTAATCTTTTCTAATTTCACTTCCATTAGCAAATTTGGGTTGATTCACCTCTTGTGTTCTCTCCTGCTATTGTCTGAACATTTGTATTTCCCCAAAATTCATATGTTGAAATCCTAACCCCCAAGGTAATGATATTAGAAGGTGGAGCCTTTGGGAGGTCATGAGGCATGAGGGCAGAGTCCTCACAAATGAGATTAACACTCTTGTTAGAAAGAACTGAGAGAACTCCCCCATTCCTCCAAATGAGGACTTGGCAATAAGACTGCCCTCTATGAGCCAGACAGCAGGCCCTCACCAGACACCAAATATGCTAGTGCCTTGATTTTGGACTTTCTGCCTCTACAACTGTGAAAAATAAATTTCTGTGGTTTAAAGCCACCTAATGTGTGGTATTTTGTTATAGTAGCCCGAACAGACTCAAATGTCTAATTCCTCAGATTTGACTAAATTTCTTGTGAAAATTTGCTTACTTATTTATTGGCAAGAGAAAAAAATAATTTTAGTTTTTCTTTCTCATAGCGATGAAAACCTGATTTTTTTCCCCCACATGAGACAACAATGTGGCCAAAACAAAAATCAGAAAAAAGTGAAGTAAAAAGGTTAAGTCAATATGTTTATGAACTTACTATTTCATCTATTGCTTCCCATAACTATTTCTTTCTCTTTACCCTGTGAATCATCAAATCTAAAAAAAAATGGATTCCCTTCTTTTATATTTCCCCAAAACCCACATGCACAAAACAGGTTGTCTCAGTCTTAAATTCAGAAAAAGGCTTTGTACCATTTTAACTAATTTTAAAGTAGTTAAATCCCTCATATAACTGAGATGGTTACAAATTAAGTTTAATCTCATTGATTTAATACTAGGCATAAGAAGCTAAATAATAATAATAACAAATTAATAGGTTATATGTGTCAAGGTACATATATATCTATTTTAATTTATTCAAATTTATAGATAGCACCTCTAACCTCTTATTAGATTTATGTCCTATATATATGCCTTAAAAATTTATACTAAAATTGCTAGCCTAAGTAAAAGGACTACCCTTTTCCCAAGGAATACTCAGGTCAAAATATGAGTTAAATTAAATTTATTTATGCATATTATATCATAAATATTCATATATTCTATGTGTATGTGCCACTCTACCATTAGGAATTTTTTTAGAAAATAAAAACTTTATTATTTATAATTTTTCATGTCACATATGATTTATAATCTTCCAGAATTTAACTTTATTTATGCATACCTAGTTATTGATTCTTTAAAGAATTTTAAACAGTTTCTTTTTCTGCAGAGTACAAAATATACTTGTATTATAGTATAAGATTAACATATTGTTAAAATTACTTGAGTATAAGGAATGCTAGTACAACCCTCTCTCCAAAATATCACTTAACACTCTTCTTAAAGCTAACGTAAGTATTTTCTGGGAGGAGAATGACTGGGTTGCTTTTGAAATCACATTTTCAATTTTTATTTAAAATGTTTTTGACAACAACTCAATGTTTTATTTTCTTCATAGCTTGCTCCTTTTCTCAGCCTTTGTATTTCATTGCAAACAGATGATCTATGTATGGGAAAATACAGAGCTGACACATTGACTGTTCAGAGGTTTCTCCTTTAAAAACCCATATCTTCCACAAGAACCTACTTCATGGGCGAGTCCTGTGTTGTCAAATGGGGCCCTATGCTCAAAAGAGTCCCACTGTTGGCTTAATGTTCTGGTGTCATTGTCTTGAAGTTATTAATATTTATTTATTTATTTTTATTTCAATTTCATTTAGTCATTTTTAAAAGAAATTAAATAACACAAAACATAAAAATGTTATTAATGTAAATAAAAGTAAAATTTTCCTAATTTAAATTAGGAAATGAGAAGAGGAAAATAATTTGTAGACAACTAGACATTTGTGGTGGTTTTCAGTGGATTATCTTTCCTAGTAGTTAACAGTTAACTAATTTCTCAACATTTTTAGGACATGTTATCAGATCTACAGCAAGATACCTGGTAGAAATACAATTTATCTTGTTATAAGATTTTTTCATCAATTAATTTGATAAACCTTTATAGAGCCTATACTCTGCTACTGTGCAGTAGGAACTGTACCAGCAGCTAAAGCTACCCAAATAAGCAAGATACCTAGTAGAAATATAATTTATCTTTTTAGAAATTTTTTTCATCAATTAATTTGATAAACCTTTACAGATTCTATACTCTGTGACTATGCACTAGAAACTGCACCAGCAGCTAAAGCTACTCAGATGGAAATGACAAGGTCTGCTCACACACAGAGAGGTGGCGGAGTCAGGGCACAGGACAATGGGAAGCTTATAAGAGAAGTACTTGCACTGAATCTTAATATGAAGGCAAAATGGAGAGAAGCCAGATAAGCAGGAATCAGAAATGAAGTGTCTTGTGTGTCATGCTAAGGATTTTAATTTCTACCTTAAGCAAAGCCACTTAGTAATTTTAAATGGGAGACTGACATGTTCTGGTTATTAGCCAGAACATATATGTATTAGCTTTCACTGCAAACAAGAGTTTTTCTACCTAGTCTCTTTAGAGTTTTTAAGAGTAGTACATGCCATCAACATAATAATTTCATTTCTGAGGTAGCACCATTCATCCAAATAGCAACTTTTGTTTGCTGATTTGTTTGTATTAGGAATATGCTAGCTTCTCTTATTTTATTCATATTTTATATTTTATTTATATTTATTTTTTCTTTTAAAATTATTCTAAGATTGCTTTTTCTTTTTTCACTATGAAATTATTTAACAATAAATTTGCCTCTGAATGTAAATTTGGAAATATCCCATAAGTTTGCAAATACAGTTAGCCTTTAACAACAAAGAAGTTAGGGACACGAGGCCCTACGCAGTTGAAAACCTGCATATAACATTTGACTCCCCCAAAACTTAACTACTAATAGCTTACTCTTGAGCAGAAGCCTTACTGACATATAAATATGTAATTAACACATATTTGATATGTTACATGTATTATATACTGTATTCTTACAATAAAGTATGTTAGAAAAAAGTTATTAAGAAATCATAAGGAATAGAAAATATATTTACTATTCATTAAATGGAAGTGGATCATCATGAAGGTCTTCATCCTTGTTGTTTTCATGGGGAATAGGCTGAGGGAGAGGAGGAAAAGTAGAGGTTGGTCTTGCTGTCTTGGGGGTGGCAGATGAAGAAGATAATCTGCATAAAAGTGTACCTGCACAGTTCAAATCTCCATTGTTCAAGGGCCAACTGTGTATATAATTTTTACATTTTCTTCTAAAATATGTGCGATTGCAAGTTTGCTTTTCCCTTATACACAGAGATTTGCTTTGGGGAAATTTATTGTTTTTTTAGTATTTTTATATATCTATGAACATATGTTATAAATATTCACACACTTTCTTAACTATTAGAGAAACTTTTAGCTTACATATCTATGTGATCATTTGCAATTTTTGACATAAATTATATGTTATAAAAATAGATTATACAGATTCCTATTACAAAAATACAAATTTAATGAATTGGGGGGGGCAGTAGATAATACAACACTTTTTAAAACACATTTTTTTGGCAAAAGTTAAATTAACTCTCTCTAAGGTTAAATATTTTTTTAAATCAACTAAGTTCTTACTACATAGCTATGTGAATAAGGTTCTTAATATTCTCATTTATTTCTGCTCTATTTTTATTCAAGATATAATAGAGATGAGTTACTTTTATGTATGTTTGTGCTACATATTTGCACTTGTTCTTTTACTTTTCACTTTTCTGTATTACTGTGTGTTACATATAGTATTTAAAAGCTATAAGCTGAGGATAATGGGCACATAGCATGTGCTCCATTGTTAATATTATAAATAAAGAGAAGAAACTTTTTCATACATATTATATAGTATGGGCATTATAGGATATGAATAAAGAGGGCCTTATATACATTCTTTACATAGGAAATGTCAATTGATTCACAATTTTTCTTCATAAAAATTAATTAAAATCATAGTATATTTTGCTAATCATTCCATTATGTTCACAGTGTCCAAAACACAAAATATTACCAACTAGAAAGAAGATAAAATGATCATAATAAAACTCTTTCTACAAGTTAAAGGTCTTTCCAAAACAAATTACAAGGTGTCAAGTGTTAACCTATTTGAAGAAAATGTTGCCTCAATATTTGATGAGATTGATCCATATTTGAGGTTTGAATTTAGTGTCAACCCTCCACTTTCTTTTTCTCATTTCTACACATTTTCTTTTCCTCTTTCAGTCATTCAGCATTTTATTCTTTTTTTTCAATTCCCACAAGAAATATCTACACTTAGGGAATGATGATCACTCTTATTATCACCACATCTATGGATTTTGAGAAACTACTGGGCATGAAGACAGACATTTTATGGCAAGGTTATTATTCCTTGGTGTCTCTAAATTTATACAAAATATATGTTGATGCCCTCAACAATAAGCACATTTAGTTAAAATTGTGCATTTTGTTTAAGATTACAATCTAGGAAACCCACATTTTCTAAGCATTATGATTCTGTTCTAAGATATAATTACATTTTAATTATTCAACCATAGAGTAGATGAATTGTCTACTATAATGGTCTTTTCTTCCTCAAATTTTAAATAAATTAAAATTTTTAATCCAGTTTAATACTTGTTTGTGATGTTCCACCCCTAATGTTTTTGTTTATGATATAGCAGCCATTTAAGTTACATGATTTTTGATCACTACCATTGCTAGTGTTAATAATAATGTAAACATTGACTGGTGACTAACTTTTGTATTATTAACAATAAAGAAGCCAATATAAAATGAGGGAAAAAAAGAAAGTGAAGAGGATGAAGAGGAGAAGGAGGGGAAAGGGAAAAAACTTCTAGCTTTGGATTTGATTTGTTTAATGGGATTCAAAACTTTTATTTTCTTATTATGGTGTATTTGCTTCCTCCAGATTTTGTTAAAAACAATTAAATGTTTCATATTTTATTATTTCAATCATTGTCCATTACTTGTAAAGGAGAAAAGAACCCATATTTACAGAGCATTTGTGTACTAAAAAGTATTTCAAACACTAAATTGTATAGGCATTTGATTATGACACATAGATAATGAGTCTACATTCATATGAATAAATGAATTTGATATTATCTCATTTTCCAACAAGAAAAGAACATCAGCTCTTTTCTATAAGTATTAAAATTCATGGTCTAAGTGCTAAATTACCAATAATTTATTTGTTATTTCAAAAATATTTTTTCTGAACTTTAGAGTTCTTATTTTGTATATCATTTAAGATAATATTTAATTATCATTTGAAAAGAGCATAAAAGTGAATAATTTGGCATGATATTTAACATTTTTATTCCACATCTAATGCTTTTTGACCCATTAGAAAAGTTCTATTATTCTCAAAAATATTATAGTCATTGACCTTTGTAAAACCCATTTTTATATAAAAGTAGGACTTTTATACTCAAATATTTGTTCAATGTCCAAGCATTCTGAACATTTCAAACCTAAATATATCCTAAATTACAAAGGATATTTTAATGGCTATACAAATGTTTTAAATATTTTTATTCCATATAAACTTAAAATGAATCATTGATTCTCCAAATTAATATCTTACAAAGTTATAATTAATTTCAAAGATTTCTAACTGAAAATATATATTAAAAAAAGTTGCCATTCCCTATTTTCAGGATACTTGAAATTACTTAAAATTTTGATTTTAGTTTAGTGACTATAGCTTAGTATTCTAAAAGTTTTTAAAATAGGAGAACCACAAATGTATAAAATGCTTATAGATTTAAGTGATTTTAATCATTTTCTAGCCTTATTGTACATATTTATATCAGGACCAGAAATATATGTTTTAAAACTTTGTAATTTAATAGTTTCTATTACTCACAAAC
>CM052436.1:79436031-79459896 GCA_028533085.1 Varecia variegata | reverse complement strand
ATATCTACATGATGAGTGCGATGCGCACTGTCTGGGGAATGGACACTCTTGAAGCTCAGACTTGGGGGGTTGGGAGGGGCATGGGCAATATATTTAACCAGAACGGTTGTACCCCCATAATAAGCTATAATAAATAAAAAAAAAAAAGTGTTACAAACCCTAACGCAGGACGGACACACACATACATATATACATGCATATACACGTGTAAAAAAAAAAGTTAATCATATTTCTCCTTTTAACATTATTAATTTATTCATTACATATAAGTGATCTTCATTGTTCTAAAGGAAGAACAAGAATGTAATTTAAATAAAGATAGAAAACAACGGATCTAAGGTATAGATTAAAAAATATTAAATTTACACATAGTCTAATATAAGCCTGACTAAATAATAGAAAGTCTGAACCCAAAATTCATGGAGAAGATAAGACTGGGATTTATACAACCTTGAAACTTTACTTTTTTTTTTTTTTATAATTGTTAGGTTTCTTTGTATTAACACATGGACTGCCACACTAGAAAAAAAAACCTTTTTTTTTACCTTGGGGCCATGGTGTTTTGTTATGAAAATACAATAAAAACATCAAAACAAAGTGATTCTTTCTAATTTAATCAAAAATGTGTTATATTTTATTGTTTTCTATGGTTTTTTAAATAAAAAAGTCATGTAAAAAGTTGAAAATTAGTAATGTGAAAAGTAATATGAAAACTTGAAAAATAGTTCATAAGGGTAAGATGTTTTTCTTGACTTGTCAGGCTTAGGTGTAACTTAAAGGTAAATATAAATAGAAAAACAAAATTTATTGACTTCTATTCATTTAATTCACATTTTTAGAATTAAATTGTCAATATTAATTGTAACAATATGAACACCAACAAGATTTTCATGAACCAACTACAGGGTTTTGCCCAGGTTTTGCTTCACAAGGCCCCGGGATCAAAACTAGTGTGAGTTAAATACATCTCGCATGACAGTTAATGTGTTAAATATAGGTACTATCCCTTATATTACAAGATCTGAATAAATTGTTTTCTAAGTAATTAAGAGCATTGCAAATAGTTATTTATAGTAATAGATCATTTGAAAATGAAATCTGAGATTGCAAAGTGTAGTGGTATAAATAGAATTAGTTTGAAGGTTCTGCAAATAACATATTTTCTGGTTTATGTTATTCTTCCCTCATTTTTTATTTCACAGTTCATTAATATGATTCAAAGTCTTTATGAATACATTTTACGAAACATTTATTTCTCAGAGGTTATTTTTTTAAGTAGAAAATAAAATAAAAGTAAAATCCAAATATAAAAAATAAAATAAATCCAAATACATATTCAGAATTTTAGAGTTTTAGGCTAAGTGAGAAGGAAATCTTATTTTTATCATACTGTCAATACTTTAGATTAGTTTTTGCCCTTATGATGTTAATCCTTACTTTTCTCATCTCACTAATCCTTAGCAGAAACCTGAAATGTGTATGCTGAGCCCTGCCTAGCCCCACAGCCAATTTTCAGGAATGTAGCCAATACCTTGTAAATGCAGTCTGTTCCTTTAGACTCCCTATTCTCCAATCCCTGCTGGCCTGATCCAGTTGTCAAAACTAGCATTAACTTCAGTGTCCTGATTTTTACTTCTGTTCTGCCTACCAACCTGTGGGACCTTTCCTGAACTTTCCTTAATTTCCCTCTGACATATTTCTCAGCTATTGCCAAACCCCTGCTCCTTGGGGATACTTCCTGTTCTCTGTAGGCTGTTAAACTGCAGCAGGATTAGCAGATTTACCGAAAGCAAAGCAAAACAAAACACCTAGTTTAATGTGAATTTCAGCTAAACAACAAATATATTTTAGGTAAGTATGGCCCATGCAGACTTATGGGACATAGTTATACTAAGAAAAAAACATATTCCTTATTTAGCTGAAATTCACATTTAACTGAGTGTCCTGTATTTTATCTGGCAACCCTACTTAGAGTACATGTCTGGAATAATGTCAGGTATTTTACATGTAGTTTCTCAAATTTCCATAAAGACCCAGGAAATAGGTATTAGCACTTTAATTTTAGAGATAAAGAAACTAAACACAAAAGAAATATAATTTTTATCCTTTTCTTTCCTCAGTGATATGCAAAAATTCTAATGGAGAGGGAGCAAAGTTTAGGGAAAATGTTCCTGGGTTTCTCCATCAGACCACAAAAGTCAATTTAGAACTCTGGTTTTTAATAACAGCTGTGGAATTTCGAACAGTTTCAGTCTTTAAGCCTCAATATCTTTATCATCACCTGTTGATGATGATAATACATCCTTAGAGTGTTGCTATGATAATGGAAGTGAAGTCCTCTGCAGGGAGCTAGCACATGTTAGCAGTTAATAAATTTAATTGATGCTATTATTACTACTAACAACACTATAGGTTTAAAATTATGAGTCCAAAAATTACTTGTTCAATACTTTCTTAAGAATATTCTGATCTCATGAGAGATTAAATTATTATTGTTTATATTTATTTTTATTTATATTGTTTACATGAGAAGTATATATTCCTTAAGGGCTCAATTATATTTATTATAATAATATTCATTTTATTTTAACAAATTAATTTTCTATTAGACATTACAGAATACTTCCCTGAATATTCAAGGACACATAGAGGGCAGTACATGACACACTTTGTCACTACATGAACCAGCTTGCATATGAAAAGTTATTTCGCCAATCCCACCCCAGCTTCTTGTCTTGCTGTTAGTCTGTGACCTGTCAGTTCTATTGTAAAGTTGCTTGCCTCCTGCCTATGCCTCCTTAGAAAACTGGTGTTTCTGAGTTGTCTCTCATCTTAAAAAATAAAGAAGAAATTCTCTTAGAATTTAGAGCACACTGTAAGTCAATAGGTTCCAATATGATCTTTTCTGTGAAATAAATATCAAAGAAACATTTCTGTGATAGCTATTTTTGATGTTCAGAATATCTAGGGGGTTGTCATGTTTATTTTGCCTTTGCTTCTTGTCTCCTGAATCCCCTTATTTGAGCTCCACATAGTCCAAGTTATTAATGGCCTAAGTTCTAACCAAGTGGCTTGTATTATATTTATGAGCATTGTTCCCTAAAAAGAAAATAAACAAACAAAATTAGGTAGATAGTTATGATGATTACACAAAACCAAATTAATCACATTAATCACTGTATCATTCCCATAAGCACACAAATATATTGCAATATTTCTCACAAAAAAGCAAAACAATCAAAAACCTCCAACCTCTTTTGGTCCAACATCCCCTGACTTGAGTTCCCTGTTTCACTTCAGAGTAAAACTCTTCGGAAGAATTCCCTCAAATTTCAATTTCTAATTGCTCTACTTCCATTCTCATTTGAATGTCCATTAAAGTTTTAGTTCCTACTATCCCATAAAAATATCACTTCTTTGCTACCAATAATATCCACATTTTCAAACCCACAATTAAACACAGTTTCATATAGTTTTCACTCTATATTTGATGCAAATATTCACTCCTTCCTTGAAATGTTTTCTTTATTTGGTCTTGAGTGGATACCATGTTTTTCCAACTCATTTGGCTACTCCATTCTTCATGCTGGTTCCTGTTTCTCCTCTTGTCCACTAAACTTGGAGCGCTCAGACATCTACTCTATCTACAACCTCCATGAGTGATATAATTCTGTCTCATGGTATTATCATCTTCATGCTGTTAGACACAATTTATATTTCTCTAACCCCTACTTTTCCCTTGAATTCCAGATGTCTATGTCAGAATAGCAATTTAAATTCTCCATATGTCTCCAAAATAGGCCCCTTAAACTTGAAATGTCTAAAATAGCACTTTTGATCACGCTATCCCAAGCAGATCCTCCCATAGTTATCACTGCCGCTGAAAATGTAACCTCTACTCTTCTGGTGGCTCAAGTCAAAAACTTTGGAGCATCTTTGTCATCATTTATTCTCTCATATCACACATCCAATATATGAGCAACTCTTGTCAGATCTTTCAAAGTATATCCTGAATCTGACCATTTTTTTCCACTTTTACCTAATCCAACACACCATCATTTCCCACCTGGATTGCTGCAATGGCCTACTCACTCTTCTGCTTCATCCTTGGACACCTATCAGTCAGAGATTTCTTTATGAAGTTTGAGTCAAATTATGCCACTTGATTGCCCTGAATTATTCATGGCTTAACATCTCACTCAGGTTAGACTCCAAAGACTTACCCAAGCATCAAATCTTAATATCTTGGCCTTGGACCTCTGTACTTCTCTGACCTTACCTCCTTCACATACCTATTCCAGCCACACTAGCTTTTTTGCTGTTTTGCAACATCCTTAATACTTTAGTAGAAACTTTTCTCCCAGATACTCATGATTTACTCTCTTACCCTGCTCTAATATAACTTGGTCTGAGGCTTTTTATGACCACCCTACAAATAATATCACATTCCATCTACGTCATGCTCTAGGCTCTTATGTTTAATATTTTTTCAGAGTTCTCATCACTATAAGACACATTATTTATGTATTCATTTATTGTCTTTTTCCTTCTATTAGATTGTAAGGCCCTTGAAGGTGGAGAATTCTCTGTTCCCTAACCCCCAGTGTTTTTCATTTGCTTTTTCCTCTTTCCCATGTTTTGTTTACTGCTAAATCTCTATTACCTCAGTAATGCTTGATGCATATGGGCTTTCAAAAATATTTGTTGAATGAATAAATGGAAAAATGAATAAACAAATCACCACATATTTGACCCAATCATACAAAAAAAATTTAACTTGAAATTAGGAAGCATTCTATAAAAACTACAGAGTTTTATTTTGAGGAGTTTGAGAAAATATATAATTTTCATGCTTTTAGAAACCATATCAACAAAGCATGTTTAGTGTTATGGCTTTTAAGCATAACCTGAAATTTGAACACTTATGACATGATTGAAGTATTTTTATATTTAATTATTTATTAGAAAAACTATATTTTCCCAATTAATATTTTAACTCTAGTAATAGAAAATTATTTTGATGTCAATTCTTAGAGACTGATATGTCAAAAATAATTCAATTTAGTGTGCGTAAGATAAAAATTCAATTGTTTTTACATAACAGAGTTCTATGGATAAGTTAATATTCATATTTAATTTACAATGTCTATAGATCATCTCATCAGGTTAACAGTACTTATTATGATAATATAAATGAGTATAGGCAAAATATTAAAATATAGAAAATACAGGGGTGGAGTGATACTTTTTAGTACTCTGATCTTGAGTGTTATTGACTGGGAAGAAAAATTGGAGCAAGAATAACTTCCTGGAAATCATGAATCTGTCCAAACATATTTTAATCATATCTAATTGAGGAACAGTCAGAAAAACTTTATGTAGGAAAATATTTAAATTCACATTTTGGTTACTGTATTTTGTTATTTTGCCATATTTAAGATATTACTTTGTACATGGAAGGTCTTTTGAAGCATTACATTAAGTGTGCATTCCTGAAATTATAACATTGATTTCTAAAATATAATTGATTTATTAATTCTCACATTAGACTAAACTTAATATGTCCAAGTGGACTGAATGCTATAATTTTTCCAAATAAAGAAGCCATTTGGCTGGATGCAGTGGCTCACGCCTGTGATCCTAGCACTCTGGGAGGCCGAGGTGGGAGGATTGCTTGAGGTCAGGAGTTGGAGACCAGCCTGAGCAAGAGCGAGACCCCGTCTCTACTAAAAATAGAAAAAAATAGCTGGTCAACTAAAAATAGAAACAAACAAAAAAATTAGACAAGCATGGTGGCTTGCGGCTGTAGTTCCAGCTACTCGAGAAGCTGAGGTAGGAGAATCGCTTGAGCCCAGGAGTTTGAGGTTGCTGTGAGCTAGGCTGATGCCATGGCACTCACTCTAGCCCAGGCAACAAAGCAAGACTCTGTCTCAAAAAAAAAAAAAAAAAAAAGAAAAGAAAAGAAAAGTAAAGAAAAGAAAAGTTTTGAGGAAACATAGAAAACAAATCACATTAAATTTTTCCAAGAAAATGAATCCTATAAAGATGATTTTCCATGTTTTAATGAGCCCTCTTATACTAAATATGCATTCGTTTTTTTCTTCTGCACTGTGATAGAGTATGCTGAAATATTTGGTCAAACATATCTTAGTTTTATAGCTCTCTTTATGGATTTGGCACTTTCAGGGACATCTGTTTTCTTCATCTTATTCCACTGTCATTGATGGTAAAATACTGCTGCACTCTGAAATTGTTCTTTAAGTGATCTTATGTACACTTTAAATTGTCCCATAATGTAATTTTTCCTTTTCAAATGCATTACACTAATGCATATCAGGTTTTTTTTTTTTTTAAACCAACATTTACATTCTATCTGTTAAATTTAAGGTAAGTTACAGGAATGCTACAGTTTGCATTTCTTGCTTTATTCATTTCTGAGTAATTCCTCACTTAATCCCTAAGGGGAAAAATGATTTGAATTGATGGAACATTGATGCTGTTATGATAACAATAAAATAAGTCCAACGGGATTTGAGTCCTGACCCTTCTGCAAAGTCATCAAAATGTTCCAGTTGGGGTAATTATGATAATATAAACCAAATAATTATAGAATCAGGGGGTAAGAATTTTTTCCTTCACTTTGGAAACTACATGAACTGTTATCTGTCAGAAAATCTAATTATAAATCTGAGAATAATTTGACTAGATGGCCAGATGACAGTCTTTCACAAACTTAAACTTGTCTCTAAATCTCATGCTATCTAATTTTAGTCTTCTCTCTGCCCTTACCTCTGTAACATTAACCAGGCAGGTATAAGCATGCTAACATGTTACAAGTCTGCAACAAAATGAATTTTCTAAGCATACTTAATGACTGTGTTTAATAATTCATAATGAAGGCAATCTAGCAAATATATAATACAAAAAAATAAAAGTTAATAGTCTTGAGTCACAGTTAATCTTTGTTCTGTCACCTATTAGCTGCAATTCACTTTTCCTCTATGGCCACAATTTTCTTGTCTAAAAATATTAGATAGTCTCATCATTTCAGTATTTTCTCATTCTAATAATAGAAACCATCTACCTCATACCTTGTCATTTTGATGATACTGTTCATGTTAAGAGCATCTCTATCTGGCATTCTTTTGGTATATAAAGGAGACCTCTGATTAAGAAATATATTGCAATGAGGTTCTAGAATATTTATTTTATTAATTTGTAAAATGCATTAATAAAAAAGTAAATTCAAATGTAATTTGAAAATTAATTTCTTGGTGAAGGAATTTGCACATATGCTATATAATGAGTACAGATATGGGCTAAATTCCTATACAGAAATTTAGAATGAATTAGCACAGCTTCTCCATCCATAATTTCTTTAACTTTTTCAGTTTTTCTGTTGCCATTTGAAAACAAATAATGATTCCAAGAGAGAGAAAAAAAGAGCCCATCAAGAAAACAAACCCATTTGGGAAATAAGTGAAGTTGAAATATTATTTCAATCACTTTGTTTCTTGTGTAATATATGAGTAAGATAGAAATATTCCAATTAAATGTAAATATTATTAAATTAACTTCACCTTAAAAGTATTAGAAATACATTATTGAATGCATTTCTAGTACTATAATGAAGTTATGGCTGTCTCCATGAACCACCCTTCCCTTGGGGAGGGGGTGTGCGTGTGTGTATGTCAAATCAGAGCAAATTTTCACCTTTAGAAATCTGTCACATATGCACTTTCAGATGATTACAATTACAATTTGGGATAGAGAAGCTTGCCTATTTTCAAATTGTCCAAATTATTTTTAAAAATCATGTGCATTAACAAAATATGGCTTAGCATTTAATTTAATCTCATCTACTCCCCATTATGAAAGTTAAGAACTGCTTTTATTTATTTTTTCCAGATCAGTTAACCATGGCATTGAAAAGTTTAATAATACATTTTTGTTCCCATTTAATAAATTGTTCCTTTTGTGATAAATTTCCTTAAAGTGTAACATCCTTAAAAGTAACATCCTTCTGTGATGTTATTTTTAAATTACTTTGTTAGTAACCTTTTGGTTTTATGATACTAAAATAGAACAAAATAAAAGTGATGTGTCATAACATTTATTTCTGCCAAAAGGCATTAGGAAATATTAACCATTTCAGAGAAGCTCTGAATAAATGAATTATCACTAAAAATATAGAAGTTAATTGCCTCAATTTTGAAGTTTACCTTTATTTGTTTGAAAACTTAATTGATTAATTAATTAGCTTGAGCCAGGAAATTAAACAATTGTACACTTTTGGGAGGAAGCCAAATTTAATCTAGATGAGATTAAATGATGAGAATAGACTGAAGTAGTCTGTGCCTGACATGGGGAAGAATTGAATTATTATTTTTTTTACTGGCGAGGAGTCCCTGTTGATAAGGTATATTTTAATATGTCAACAAGGTAGGTATATTTATATTCCCATTTTACAGGTAAGTAAAAAATCAGGGGATTTTTAGTAACTTGCATAAATTACATATACAAAGGATCTGTAGAAAGATTAACACTGGGCACATCGAGGTGGCTTTTGCACAGGATCTGGAAGACTGTGTAACTGCTCTGTGAATGGCTCACTCTGAGACTGTACACTGAAAAGCTCTGAACAGAGCACCCAGTGAGGAAATCATAAAGAAGAGGCTGTCTGCAAGAGTAGGAAGCAATCTGAGGAGGCTTGAAATAATGATCTCCTCTATTTTACATTATGCTACTAAATGTATTCTGACTTATTTTCCTTTTTTAGTATTTTGGTCTCTCTAGTAAACCAAGTTTGATTTTACCAATTTCTTCTACCATTGGAATAGTGCTGATAATATGTCACTAAGTGCTGTTTAATTTAATTTTTTGGCCATCAAGTTATTGCTTAGATGAATGACTGGTGGCTAACATTTATGTTGTATTGATAGTTCAGCATATTATGATAGGATATTGGATATAATGCACATAGACCTGTGTGCTATTTGGGTAAGCTTTTAAGTTCATTTTTATAGATGGGATTAGAGAAAGAGCAGGAGCAAATAAAGTATATATAGGGAGCAAATCCAGTTTAAAAAGGCCTAAATTGTACTGTGGCTTCTATTTTGTAAGCAATCTTAAACACTGTAGCTAAAGATAACAAATTTGAATATCATTTAGTGTCATCAAAGAATAACTTTTAATTTTTGCTAAGAAATCAAATTAAAACAATTTTCATACATTTTTAACAAAACCTTCTAAAGTAACTGAAAAATGAATTTTGTATAACTGAATGAGATATATAAAGGTTAAGATGCCCTTAAAATACAAATAAGAGGGTGTGTTAGGTTTTCACCTTCATCAATGATGGTGTGATTAAAACCAGATCACCATTTTCTTCAGAGACAATTATAATACTGGACAAAATAAGCAAGACAGTGAATTTCAGGAACTGTATAATAGGCAGCCCAAAGCTATGACATTGAGAGAAGAAGAACTAAAGGTGAGTCCATGCTTACTGTGTTTTTGTTTTGTTTTGTTTTGTTTAGCTTTTTACTTGAGGATACTTTCTTGGCTAAGTTGTGAGGAGCTTGAGCTTAGGCAGAGTAAGGCAGCTCCACTGAGGTAAAGTGCCAGCAATCAGAGTTCTGGGCTACTAAAGAAACTGGAAACTAGGCTCCAGAAAGAAAGAGCTGAGGTTTCCTGGAGATCTTTGGTCGGTGCCTGGGCTGAATATATACCTATATACAAAGTGAGAGTATGAGAGGCTGACCAGAGCGAGGATGTTGCAGGACTGAGAGCAGAAAGGAGATGACAAGCAATATTGGAAAAAGTTGGAGGGTGAAAAGATTTCATTCTTTTGTGAGTGTTTTTTTAACATGACGATAATACTCAGCATTCAACTGAGTGGAAAACATAGTAAATAATGCAAATGGATTAATCACATCAACTATAAGAAAGGATTTATTAAAAATATAGATGGATTGAAAATAAAAAGATGAAGCAAAATATATTATTCAAGCATAAGTTTGAGAAACTTGGTGTGTCTATCTTACTATTAGACAAAGCTAACTTTAGGGCAAAGAGAGATATTTTATAATGATAAAACAGTAAATTAATCAGGAATAAATAAATGTAAATGTGCACAGAATATATAGCATAAACAAAATACTAACAGAAAAATTAGCAGGGCTAGATGAAGAAAATAATTATAGTTAGGGATGTTAACACTTTACTTTCAGTATTTTAAACAAGTAACAAAAATATTAGAAAGAATATTAGAAGACCTGATAACTATGAACTAACTAATTTACAGAACGCATCATATCAAATAACTGAAGAACACATATTTTAAAGGGTATATTAACAATTTTTATTTTTATTTTTTTGTTTTATTGCAGCATATTACCGGGGTACAAATGTTTAGGTTACATATATTGCCTTTGTCCCACCCGAGTCAGATCTTCAAGTGTGTCCATCCCCCAGATGATGTGGACCGCACCCATTAGGTGTGAGTATACCCTTCCTCTCCTCCCCCCTCCCATCTGCCTGACACCTGATGAATGTTACTACTATATGTGCACTTAAGTGTTGATCAGTTAATACCAATTTGATGGTGAGTACATGTGGTGCTTGTTTTTCCTAATGGTACTAATTGGGCAGTTGGAACCGGGAGAAGGGGATGGGTGAATTCACACCTAACAGATGCAGTGTGCAGTGTGCGCTGTCTGGGGGTTGGGCACACTTGTAGCTCCGACTTGGGAGGTGCAAAGGCAATATATGTAACCAAAGGATTTGTATCCCCCATAATATTCTGAAATAAAAAATTAAAAATGCAAAATAAAAATAAAGACCTCTATATTTATTTATACATATACTTTGAAAGTAGATAATGAGCACCAAGAGCTATCATTATGTTTGCCATTGAGTCAGCTCTTAATACATATGATGTACTATTATTTCTATTCAACTGTGCAAATAGGGACTGTAAAGAAAGTCATTTACTAAAATAATATGCTGTTATGGCTACACTGCTTTATAAAGTTTATTTTAACCCTTTAAGGTTTATAATCTCTATCATATGAATTTATTATTGTAATTAAAATGCTTTTATTTGTTTTCCATTAAAATGTTAATCATAGAAGTACTAGATTAGAATTAAATAATTTATTCTATTAAGTGTCAAAGATTCTCTTTTTTGATCTGTTGTTGCCTGTGTGCCATAAACAAGACATTTAACATGTCTTATTCTCGATATTCCCTACTGTGACATGAGAAAATATAAATTACTTCATGATTTCAATATGCAAAACATAAACTCCATTGACAATTTCAGGCATCAACAACTTTAAGAAACATTTCTACTTAATTATTTATAATCTCTAGAATTTTAAGAAAGAATTAAAACCATTCAAATGATTCAATATAGACATAGTCTCTAGGGAGAGAACAGAATGATAAAAAAGTAATTTTAATGCAGCTCTAAAATTGTGATGATCCTTCTTTTCTTGAGCAGAAATTTAGACTGATGTTGAGAAGGCATAAAATATTTCATAGCTATGTGTAATATAATAACCCACATATCTTAAAGAAATAATAAAATTTTATTTTTTACTCACACTAGCTTTTACCAGCTCTCATTCAATCACTAGTCAAATATTTGTTAAGTATGATAAATACTCAGCTCAGTACTTAAATGAATATCCAAAAAAAAATCACAGTTTCTATTTCAAGAGCTTGTTTAGTATAGTTTAGGAGGTTCAGCTTACAACGAAAGATAGAATATAGACAAGTTACCGTAAATAACTCCTGTGAGAATGAAAAAGAGGTTTGAAGTAATTGTAACTCTAGGAATTAAATATATGCTACATTGATGTGTAGTTGGTCAAGACCTTAAAAGAAGGAGGACTATGTCATTAAAGGGGAGAGGGTTAGGTGTTCTAAACAGGGCACATAAGAAGCACAAAACTCTAAAGTTCAGTTAGGCTTCAAATCTTTGGCATTAGTGAAATAAGTGGTTTACCCTGCAGTTAGGTGTTGTTGGGTAACGTGGACTGCAGCAAGATTGTAGGGGATCCTTAATGCTAGGTGGAAGAATTTTAACTTTATATACAGTGGATAAGTATCAAACAATATTGAGAAGAATTATATCCTACAACTGATATTGTAAAAATATACATAAAATAACATGGAGTATAAGGCATTCCAGTTGGAGGGTAGAAAAGAAAACCAGAAAGCAATAAAATCACTAACAGCATTGTGTTTAATTATAAAAGGCAGCATGACAGATTGAATTACTACATCAATCAATTTGTGACTGATATAAGCAATTCTTTTAAAAATAAATTTTGAATTTCTATTTTTTTATTATTCCATTGGTACAAATTACTCTGATGCATAAAATTTGTTTTTAGGTTACAAATGTAGCGAAAAAAGGATCTTATTCTGTGTAGATATATGCATATATTTAGAAAATACATTCCAAATGCTTATTTTCTTTTGACTCTTGAGGACATATTATCACAATATTTATAACATATGTTGGGAAATATGTGTTTTTGTAATGTCTCTGATTATCTAATGTCAGCCATAAGACTGCTCAAGCGGACAATAGTTTAATTAAACATGAGGACCCTCATATTTCCGGTCAAACACAGGTTATCTGAGAGCTCTGAACAAACCCATTAGGGGAAAAAAAGAAAAAATGGCAAGTGTTGTGTATATGGGTAATCTGAGGGCAAACCCCATCACCATTATGCCTCTTCATTTTCCTGAGCAGAGATGTGTTTCTTGATGTATCAGGTACAACTTTACCAAGCTTAAGAGCATGAGAAGATATATTTTTACTCTTTCCTAAGTCTGTGAACATTATAAACTTGCATGTTAAACAGCACCATCACAATACTTTCAGTTCTCAAGATGAGCATCTATTTCCATACAAACTTTGACTAAGATTGTTAAGTACTTTGAAATATTTTGGAGATGAAATAAGAAAATATCTGTCATCAAGTTTTATGATAATGATTTCTTTTAAGCACTCTGACACAAGGTGTTGAAATTCACTTAATAATAAAAAACAAAGCCAGCTTAGGTACACAGAGAATAAACAATTAGATCTTTTCTGTGCCTTTAATAAACTCTACACTACAGACCAAGTAAAGCGAAGCAAAACAAAACAAACAAAACCAGAGAAGAACAATTACAAAAGTCGGCACTCACCCATATTTTGCAAAATTTGCCCAGCGTTTCATTATAGATCTACTCAAAATTTCCTCTGCTTTTGTGTAATTGACTCTTCTTTCCAGAGGTAAACCAAAGACAAATTCAATTTCATAGCCATGCATCACTCCCATCCATTCTGGCCAAGGAAGTTTGGAGGAGCGATGTTCAAAATAGTAGAAAAAGGCATCATTTCCCAATTCTGAGTACCTCTTGGTGAACTCCAAAGCAGGGCATATGATATTGTAATCTCCAACTACATCATCTAAGGCCTCACGGTAGTTTTCAGGTCTCTGATCATCTAACCAGTCTGCGTAATGAAAAAGGATTGATTCCTTTCCAAATTCACTTACTCCTGGAAAAAATATTTTTAAACCTTCTTGAAATTCTTTTCGAGTTATGATACTGTTGTTATCTTTGCTGAAACCAGGAGCACCATATACTAGAAAAGCTGTCCCTTCGTCTTTATTAACACCCACCAAGATCTGGGTTTTTTTGAATTGTCCAAGTTGGAGTAGTATGTCTGGCATGTCTGTGAGAAAATCACCATCCACGATTGGACCAAAGTTTACTGACAAGAGAGTACCATAGGGAACAACAAATACTTCGTTCAGAAGAATTTCTTGGGGATCTTTATTTCGAAGGCACTTTATTATCTCAGTCTCATTCTCTCTAGAGCAACCAAGAAATTTAGCTAAGGTTAATGTTCTGTTCCTAGCTTCATAAAGAGATGTTACTGCCCAAGGGGCATTAGACGATCCACTTTGCAGAATGGCTCTGGTGAACAATGGGTGGCTTCTTGGGGAAAGCAGATGAAGGCTAACTGAAACTGCTCCTGCACTTTCTCCAAAGAGAGTTACACTTTTAGGATTTCCACCAAAGGCTGCTATATTTTTTTGGACCCACTGAAGTGCCAACTGTTGATCAAATAAACCCATGTTCCCTGGTACCTCAAGATTTCCTGGTAAAGATAAGAATCCTAGGGCACCAACTCTATAGTTCATTGAAACTACAATAACTCTTTCAACACGAGACAAAAATTTGCCATCATAAACATGTAAAGATGATGTTCCAGTTTGAAAACCACCACCATAAATCCATATCATTACAGTGGCATTTTTTGGTTTAGGTGCTGGAATCCATACATTTAGATATAAACAGTCTTCACTGAGGTCAGTGTTTGGGTTCCACATTTCTGATCCCTGAAAGCCTGGAAAACTCTGATCAATGTTCTGAAAGCAAGAATTTGCGTATTTTGTGGCATTCCAAATATCAGACCACTTGGTCAGGGATTGTGGCTTTTTGAATCGAAGTCTGCCAAGAGGTGGCTGTGCATAGGGGATTCCAAGAAAGGCTGTTACCGTACCACCAAGAACTGGCAAGTTTATACCTCGGACTTTTCCATTTTTGGTTGTAATTATGATGTCATCTTCATTTTGTGACTTCCCAATAAGCATGCAGAGCAGAAGAAACCACAAGAGAAATCTGATGTATATGATTGTGTCCTTGTTATGCATATTGATTTCTGAAAGACAGGTAAGTAGGAAGTTTTGTCAGCCCCATGCATATATAGTATTATACTTTATTGCTGGTAATTAACTAAAATATAATTATTAATTATAATTATATTAATATAATAACTATATTATTAATATAGTTATTAATAATAAAAATTATGAAAACAAATGCACCACCACTATAAAGGCCTATTGTAGAAAGAAAACAGAAAATAGTGGAAGAAATTTCAGTTTTCAATTTAGAAAATAAATAGGTGACATAGAAACTAAAAAATATTTCATTTTAGAGATATTTACTATCAAATCTCTGTAAGGAAGAACTAGTAGTTTAAATAAAAAGTTTGTTCTAGGCTTGTATAATATTACTTCTGACTATATACACATCTCTACCAAAAAAACAAATAAGTGATAGTCTACTTATGTCAGATATAATTTCTATCTTTGTTGGAGGAGAAATTATAAACTCATTTATTATCGGAAATATGGTTGGCTGGCTCTTGACAGAATTGTGAAGTAGGTTAAGAACTTTTAAGAATCTATAGACTTCCATTATTGTCATTGTCTGTTTTCATTGTCTTCTCTGTGATCCTTTTGGCCTAGTGATATTTTCCTCTATCTAATCTTAGTCTATAATCAGAAGAGAATTTAGTCAGTCTATTCATAGAATGTTAGGCAAAATATATATATATATAGTAGCTATTATTCATCCTACAAATTGTAAAAACTAACAAGCCTGCTACCACTAAAAAGACCTATGGAGAAATATAAAAAGCAAAACTTGGTATATATATGAGGAAATTTCTCTAAAATTTAATAACCATGAGAGACTTCTCTACCTGAATTACAATGTCAATGGCGAGAATCAGTGGCTGGTATTATAATGCATAGGAGAAGATAGTGGTTTAAAATTTTTTTACGCTCTGGGTTTACTCAATGTACATCTGTTACACTAATTTGTTAATTGATTAAAGTATAGGAAACTAATGAAATTAAATAGCATAGCCAGAGTTACTTGTATTTTTACAGTGGACAAAATAACTGAAATTTGACAATATGGGGACAATGGAGGAAGCAAAAGTAATATTTGTGAGCTACAAAATCTTAAGTGTTTGGTATTTTATTAAACAATATTTATTTAATAACATAAAGAGACTATGGGGGAGATCAAAGTTTTATCAAAAACTTATAAGGCAGACCTGAGTTTCTTTTAAATAACAAAAAATTTTAAAAACATTCTGAAACTGTATGTGACAAAGAGGGACAAAAAATGTAATGCAAATATTATTTAAAAGAACTGACATCTTTATGTAACTGGAAGAAACTTCAATTAAAATGGTCAAGTACAAATGCTGATTCTTGTCCACATAATTATAGCAAAGGTCCATAAATGTACAAAATTTTTATTATTTTTTCATATGCTGTAATTGTAAATCCAACCTATGCAACCAAGCACTAACCCTATGAGCATCAAACATTTGTATTACTTGTTTGTTTGATTGATTTAGATTGTCTTACAAGGCAGAGAATAAGGAATTATCATGATACCTATGTCCTACACACAGGATATTCAGATTTTGGATCAGCTTCATTCACCAATGCTCATAGAATAGCTAGTGATCAAGAAGTACTTTTGGATTCCAACAAATATCTGAATCAATTAATCCATGGTGTATAGCATTTTGTTCAGGGCTGGATACTTAATGGATATATCTATATCTGTGTCTATATTTAATTTTATCAATATTCATATATATGCAAATATATCTATCCATAAAATGCTATAATATTTTATCAAGCCACAGATTATTATTTTTTATTCTCAGTTTTGATATAATTGGATGTGTAAGATCAATAAAATATATTATTAAAGTATATAATATTTTAACATTATTTCTATACTCATATTTAGGTTTTTTTATAATAAATATTAATTTCAATGTCATGCATTGCTTAAGGACAGCAATACGTTCTAAGAAATGCACTGTTAGGTGATTTCTCATTGTGCAAACATCATAGAGTGTATTATACTTATACAAGTGTAGATGGCATAGCCTACTACACCCTTACGCTATATGGTATAGCTTATTGCTTCTAGGCTACAAACCTGTACAGCATGTTATTGTACTGAATACTGTAGGCAGTTGCAACACAATGGTATGTTATATCTGTATCTAAACCTATCTAAACATAGAAAAGTTACAGTAAAAATAGGGTGAATTGTTGACCAAAATGTCATTATGCAGTGCATGATTAGGAATAATAATAAATAAATAAAATGTAACAATGCTTTAATGTTTCCTGAAACCTGATATTTACTAATGATTTTTTTTTTTTTTTTGAGACAGGGTCTCATTCTGTTGCTTGGGATAGAGTGAAGTGGAATGATGATAGCTCACTGCAACATCATACTCCTGGCTTCAAGCGATTCTCCTGCCTCAGCCTCCCTAGTAGCTGGAACTATAGGTGTACGCCACTGCACCCAGCTAATTTTTCTATTTTTTTGTAGAGACAAGGTCTCACTCTTGCTCAGGCTGGTCTCCAATTCCTGACCTCAAGAAATCCTCCTTCCTCCTGCCTCAGCCTCCCAAAGTGCTAGGATTACAGGTGTGATCCACCATGCTTGGCCAGATGAAATTTTTCATTCCTGACAGAATCAAAGTTTCAGAGGCACTGCTGCTACTACAATCCTTTTTTTTTTCTTGGTAATTAATAAGTTTTTTCTCTTAAATAAATGGAAGTGGGCATTTGGAGAAGAAAATGTTATGATAATTTTTTTTTTCTTTTTTGAAAACCTGCTTTGGAAGGGAAAAAGGAATAAGGTACAAAGCTGGTTTGCTTTCAACTGCATTTTAATAAATTAATTGCAGCATCCCAGGTTGTACTCAGCTCTCTCCCTTGACTAGATCAGTCAGTATTCTTCTGAGTCTAAAGCAAAGATCATCTATTCTCCCTTCCTTGGTTTTATTTAAATATTATTTTTCTTTAAAAAACAAACATCAAATATTTGGTTTCTGAACCTTTTGTTATAGAGATAGCTTGTTACTGTTATTGCAAAGCAAGTACTGTAACTACTACCAAAATATATTTGTTTTGTGTGTAATCAATAAATGTAATTGTCATTGTATATGTTTTAAAACAACGGCTATGACATCTAAAAGGTTGTAATATCATTGTCATGTCACCTAGTTTGATTTAATAAGAATTTCTTACATGTTTTATTTATATTTTGTGATACATAGATCTTAAGGTTATATAATACTAATTATATGAATTAAAATCTTACTTTTTCAGTAGTGATATCTGAGTTATCACCTTGTAAATAATGTAATTAGTAACATTCAAAACAATCCTTGTAAGAATGCATTCATTGCAAAAGTGATAATATAATTCAAACTCATCTGTACCTGTTGCAGTGTTATAAACCATGTTATTAAATCTGTACTTCAACATGAAAATATGCAGATGTTCACATACTCATTGTTAGTGTAGGCTAATATATTAATATTGAGCTGCAATACTTTATTTAAAGAGGCATCATATTGCCCTTTTCATAATCTGGTATTCTCTATTCTCACATGTTACTTGTAGTTTTTCCATTAAAAAAACTTGAAAAGTTTCAATATGTTTATCGTATAATTAAATAATCAAAAGATAAATAAAAAAGGAGACTAAGAATCTTGCTAATCTATACCTCAAATTTTTTATCAATTATTAAAATATTTAATAAGACTTCATTGTTTTTCCTTCCATAAATTCTGATACAATTGGCTACTGTCATATTAAATAAGCAATTAAACTCTGAAAGTATATAATATGTTTATCATAAAGTGTTGGGGGTCGGGGAGGGGACGGGTGTTTACCTACATGATGAGTGCGATGTGCACTGTTGGGGGAATGGACACCCTTGAGGCTCAGTCTCGGGGGGTTGGGAGGGGCATGGGCAATATACTTAACCAGAACGGTTGTACCCCCATAATAAGCTATAATAAATAAAAAATAAAAAAAAAAAGAATGGGGGAAATTTTCACCTCTAAGTACAACTGAGTATCTGAATTTAGATCAATTAGCTTATTAAAATACTATTTAATATTTGAAAGAAAGGTGGGAGTTTTGTTTGGAATTGCAAACGAAAATGAATGATGGGAGTAGAAGGGGAAATATCTGAAGGATAAATGAGTACTATTGTGTTCCAAGTTTATCAAATGCTCCAGGATATCAAACTTTATTGGCAATTTGTGGAAAACTCTAAACTTTAAAAAATATAACATTTAAAATTAAAAAAAACCATAAAATTATTTTCTTTCTATTTTGCATTTTTAATTCAATTGTGAAAGAAGTATCAAAATTCCCCAGCCAATTTAAAAAAGAAATGTACAATGCTATGATATAAAATATGAGTGTGCTAAAATAGTTGATATAAAGAGCTATTTATTTGCCATCTATTTGCCATACTTGGGTAGTAATCAAATTTTCAAAATAATGGGCCAGCCAGGAATTTCTTAAAGGATAGTCAAGCAAGTATTCATAACAATTTTCTTTGGGTGTAGAATAATTTTCCTATCTTTTAAGAAGTTATAATAAAATGCATAAATCTACTTAAAAACAAAGCCTCTTAAAATGATAGAGAAAGCACTATCTAGAAAATATTAATATGGTCTAGAACAAGCACCACTAAATGTATTTTGGTAAATTAAAAAAAAAAAAATAAGTCTTTATACCAAACCTAAAATGTATTTTTATTTGTGGCAAGCTAAGTAGGATATCGAGGAAATCTGTTTATAAATAGACTATCCCACTGTTTTTCAGGGATCCATCAGATACCCATGAGTCCTAAAAGGACATGTACAGATAGAAAACATTACATTAGGTATGAGAAGCATAAGATCTGTATCTGTCTAGTCAGAAAGAACATTCACAAACTTGTCATTGTGTAAATGATTTGAGCATAAATTGTTAGAGTCTTGGGTCTTCTTTGAAAGATGAATCTGCTCCTAGGTTGATATTTACTCAAGTACAGTTTTCTAACATCTGGGACCGTCTAGTGTTGGTAAGAATAAGCAGATTTTGGCAAGAAAGCATCAAAATGAAGACAACACATAATTTAAATATGTATTATTGTCGCAGAAATGAATCAAAGCAGGAACAAAATTTGTAGATAAGATGTGACTTATGAAGAGATTATCTTCTACTTTATAAAAATGAAATATAGAGTAGATCTCAAACATATTTTTATAATTAAAGCACAATATTGCAAACAAACAAAATCTAGGAGACTAAATAGAACTTTGAAAATCCAGTAAGAAAATTTAAGTGCCATCCAAAAGGCTCTGCTATTTCATAATCAGAGAGAATTCTAAAAATTTTCATTTAAGTTACAAAGTCACACTTTAAAAATTCATTCTTTTCCTTAAACAAAGTAGCTATTTAAATAAATTAACTTTGCATTTATCATAATTATGAGATAGTTTATATTAAGGAAGGCATTACACAAACTAATGATAGTAACTCCTAATTGAGTTTATTATCATGAAACATAGTAATACGATACACTCATAAAATAAAAACATAGAAATCATAAACAATGAAATTATTTTGCTCATATTCCAGTTTACTCTTAATCACTCATATATTTTATACTCTTTAATGCTTAATTCTCTGGTTAAATTGGAACCAATGTCATCAAAATAATACATGATGAGCAGAAAGTCTATATTTGCTTATTTCTATAATAATAAAACTAATAGCAAATGTAAGATATTTTGTTACAATTTAAACACACATATAAAAGGAAAAGAACAAACAGGGCAAAGAGGACAAGTTTGTAAACCATTAGGAAATAGATTTTCCTTTACAAAAAAGAAACTTTTATTTGTCAGTGGATTTTGTTAAAGTTCCAGCTGACAAAATGTTGAATAAGAAACTTACTCTGCTTAGCAAAACAACAAGAAAATTATTAATTTCATGCCACTTAAAAAAAAGGAAAGAAAAAGAGAGCAAGACTGGTGAAAGACTACTTTTGTTATTCATAGGGAGAGATTAACTAAACAATGCATTTAAGATTAAACCACTATAAAATGTTTCCCCTTAGAAAGCTCACTAAGAATGTATATCACAGTGATTCCACAAGTGCTACAGTTCTTTTTACAAAGTGAAATACATTCATTATTTCCTCAGCAGTTAAATGAACTGAGTCTGCTTTCCCTGAATAATAGGAAGATTTGATGCATCTGCCTGTTCGCTTGCTTCCTCCGTCCCACATGCAAGCTTCGGTGACTGTTTCCCACAGAGCACCCAAGGGGCACAGCAAACACGTGAAGAGATCACACTCCTTCCACAGAAGGAGCTTCACAGTAACTTGGATCTTTACACGAAAGTGTAAATTCAGAGCAACTTACCCAACTTACCCACAAAGATGATAAAGTTTGCAAGGAGTGAAAATCATGTAATACTTCAGAGAAATACAGGATGCAGCTGCTGCTCCAGCCTGTAAATTGGAGCGCACTGACATTACAATCAACTGTTACTGACAAAGCTCGCGAGAGTTGGCAGCAGCAACTTGATCTAGAGGCAGCCGATCTTTACTTTCTGACATCTGTTCAGAGGCTAATGGGATGAATGCAATAGTGATTCATTTACAGAAGTATTACCGGATTCATGTTTTACAACTGCAGGTGCTCTTCTAAGAGTGAAGAAAAAAAGTAGAGAAGCTTGCTTAATTGAAAGAAGTTGAAATTTAACAGAAAATTCACAAGACTTTTTTTGGTAACACTATCAGAACTTTAAAGATTTTTTTTCTTTTTTATATAATACACATTTTTCCTACGGTTGTCTTAAGATTTGAAGATGTACATATTTTTTATAAAAAAAATGTTGTTATTAAATTCCAGTATACTGTGAAAATGGTGCAGTTAGAAAAGATAGTAAAAGAGAAAATAGGAAACAAAATGATTACCCTGTTGAGGTAAGCTATGCAAATCAAAAGAGTAATTCTATTAACTGAGTGAGTGTTTCTGATATGTATCCCCCTACCAACTCCCACACCCAAACACTTATTTAAGTCATACAAGTCTCAGCCAGCACTGGTAATTTCGTACTCTGTGGGCCCTGCCGGAAGTCATACATATTAAGCCACAACTTTCTAGTCAAGCCAGGAAAAATACAGTGAATGATATTTGCCAAATTCTATAGAAAAGACACATTTGTCAACCGGCAGTGCCCGTGCTATGGAAGACATATTTGTCTTCCAGGCTTATTTTCCTTGAAATAGATATTTGGGGAAAAATAAAACCTTACAATAACTCATTAATGTTTGCTCAATGCAGTACATTATTAACATTTTGTAAATGATAGCTTTCACTTTTAAATCTTTCATTTTTGGGCTCACTATGGACTAATAAGATGGCAGATATTTATATGTAAGCCCATTTTTGGTTCTTAATAGTGTGTTAAAATTTCAAACAAGGAAATATAAGAACTGGCATTTGTTGTAATTCTACCTTGCGACAATCATTATAACTGACAATTTACATGAACTATTTTATATTCTTTCAACAAATATATTAGTTAAATATTATTAGCCACATTTTCAGATGAGAAAGCTAAAGCTTATAAAAATCAGAAACTTGTAGGTTTTGGAAACAGAATTTTAACCAAGATTAGTCTGATACCATTTCATGTTCACTGCTTCCAAGATAATAGCCATTTTGGTCTTTTAAAATTATCTTTTCTGTGAAAATTGCTACTTATGCAGTATTGACTTAATAATAAACCTCACAATCACAATAATTTATAATGTATTTAGATTATGGTTTATTTAATAGCCTAGTTATGTAAAAGTACAAAATGCACATATAAAAGGAGGAAAGGCTTTTTAAAAGGAAGTACTGAAAATTTTGCGATGGTTTGTAAAGTGATGGATTTCTGTTTAAAATATAGTCATTCTGATGGCCCACATGAGAGTCCATACGTTAAATTCATAGGATTTTTTAAATCCAAATGTCAAAATTTTTCTCTCCAATATAAGTCCACTGTATTGTTTTCTGTGCTAGCATGTAGTTGGTTTTATTGTCAAACCCTACAATTGTTGAGAGATGCTTTTTGATATTAGTGAATTCAGCAGAACATTTTACGTGCTCCCAATATTCACTCACAACTATAAAAAATGTATCACATATATACACATTTAATTTTCATCATTAAGCAGGAAGATAAACAATGAAATAATCAGTTAAGGTAGATTTTTATTTTTAATACATGTTGTTTAAACTGACTGATTATAAAAACTGATAATTTTTCCTCTACTCAATGTTTTTAGTTCAGTGAACCACTTTTAGTTCTTTTTCTCACAAGATTTCTCAGCTATGCCACATTATTAGATGCATTATTTCAGTGCATCCTTAAGGCATTCCTTCTTCCTGTCTTACTTGAGAGTTTCTTCCTTTGTGGCTCAACATACAGCAGCTGCTTTGCGTCTGTGGTGTAATCATTTTCTCATACACATCCAGCGGGAGGATGTAGGTCACACACAGCGAGCTTGTTTCCGGGTTAGTAGGCAAGTGCTATTCCATTACCTCACAGCCTGGATGGTTAATGATCCTGCTGTTAACTGTTGAGTATGCCTTGTAAGTGACACTGGTGAAATACCACAAGACACTTGACACGGCATTAACACTGCTCACATTTTGCAACCATATATGCTGAAGCTAGTGGAGGACACCCATCCTAGTCTTGGCTCTAGGATCGCTTTCAGTTAGCCAGTCACAGTGGCTTTTTGCTTTTAAGGTTTCACTGCAACTCATTTACCACTGGGCTGGCTTTTCTCTTGTTAGCAGCACTCAAGGAGATTTGAAATGATGTGGGAAACATTAGTCCTATATTATACATTAATCTTCCTTAGGCATACTAATGCCACAGCAGTGCTCTAAACTTATCTTTGATTAATTCTTTCTTTCTTATTTTTACAAGAGCAATGCATTCTCTGAAAAAAATATGGATTAGAAAAAGAAGTATATTTCTACATTTTACATATCACAGAGGGAAAAGATCATTTGGTATATTGCATTCAATTTTTGAAAATCTATGTATATGGTTATAGTAATATAGTTATATGTAGCAATAATCAAATCATTTGCATATTTTT
>CM052436.1:79403070-79435531 GCA_028533085.1 Varecia variegata | reverse complement strand
TCAAGTTTCTTGTAGTTGGCTCTCTTTATCTGTAGGTTCCATATCCGTAGATACCGAAGGCCCACTGGAATGTATACTGTTATATTTTCAGATCTAATGTCACAGTTTCATTCTAGGTCTCATTTATTAACATTTGAAATGTGTGGCTTTTGATTGCAACATTAATTTTAATCAGGGCCAAGTTCAATATATTTGGGATATACAGTATTTCTGTGGGCGTGAAATATTTGGCAAAAGGTACTAACTAGGCTTTATTCACCTCTTTATCAGTGGCACCTGTCATCTTCTATAATAAGTACTACTCAATAATTTTTATTATAATAAATAAAGCAGATACACTATGTCACTACTATTAAGGAAGCCTGAATGTGGATTTCCATAAGGCTAATCATAACAAAATTATAAATTTACTTTTCTGTACCTTCAATACTATTTTTGTACAACCATTTTGCTACTAACACACTTTTACACTTCACAAAATTCAGAGCCCCTATGCTGTCTTTGCTGCTTCTCATCACCAACAATACTGATTTAAAAAGTTCCCAGTAGAGAGTGTTTAATATAAAGGGATACATCACCAAAGATTTTTTTTTTAAAATCCACCTAACATAGAAATGTCAACATAACCTAGAAGGGGTAAATGTAAATCCATGTTGACTACACTTGACATTTAGGTATCTTTTATTGAAATCATAATTACAATAAAATGTTAATAGCTTATACGCGAGTAGAGCTGCACATTAGAATAAACACATCCACATACACTCTCAGAATTTATCCACTTCCCCAAAATCTGTGGGACGTTTAGGGCAGTTCTTAGTTTCAACTACATAGAGAAAATCTAATTAGTCTAGTTCAATTTTCAAGTACGTTCACCAAGGTCATAACATCTCTTAGTTCAATAACTGGCAGTTGGCCAATCCTCGTATAATAAAATGTGCTTGAGAAAGTAGAAAATATGATCTCATTTGGTAAAATCAGGGTTCCTGTTGGAGATGTTGATATGACAACATCCTTTAAATTTTGGGGGCATGGGGAAGCCACTAGGTTTCTGTTGTTGTATAAGAAATTACCACAACCCCCCAAAAGACTTAACAAACATTTATTATTTCTAAGTTTCTATGGGTTGGGAATCTAGGCCCAGCCTAACTAGCTTGTTTGCTTGGGGTACCATAAGTTTGCTGTATAGGTCAGCCAGGGCTGCATTCTCATCTGGAGGCTTGACTAGAAAAGGATCTGCTTTCAAGCTCACTCAGGTTTTTGGCAAAACTTATTTCCTTGCAGCTGTAAGACTGAGTACCCCAGCTTAAAGTTGACTAGAGGCTGGTGTTCACCCACAGCTGCAAGATGCTGCCGCCAGTTCCTGTAGGCTGCTGCATTACTTGTCATGTTGGCTTTCTCAACATGTCTGTTTACTTCATCAAGCCAGTAAGAAGTGTCTCTAAAGTAAGTTTGTGAGCAAGACAGAGTCCTATATAACATAACATAACCATACAAGTGACATCCTTTCACCACCCTTTGGCACATTCTGTGGATTAGAAGCAAGCCACAGTTTCTACCCATAATCAAGGGGAGAGTATTACACAAAGATGTGGACCCCAGGAGAATGGGATCATGGCAGGGGAGCAGGAGGATCTCAGTGTCTGTGGGTTGTGTGTATTCAGTATAAGCAGGTTTTATCTGTCCCAGATGAAAACAGCAGAAGTAAAGTTCTTTCAAGGCATAACAGCCCTTGCAAATGATGATAGTAAGACTTAAAAATAAACTGTTCTTGTTCGCAGAATTAAAACCTCAATATGACAAGAAGTTATATCTGGCTCTTTTTCTTGGCTCCTTGGCTTCTGTTGCACAGCTCAGCAACACGAGCCAGTTCAGCTCTGGCTCCAGTCCCCTTCCCAGCTTCATCCCTGGCCTCCACTCAGGATTCACCACTGCACCTTTTTGGCAGATTATGCACTTCATACGCCTGCACTCTACACCTGCTTCTGAAATTTAACGTATAGAGAGGTAAGGCACGGAACATAGGCCCACAGGATACTGTCTGGGAAGACCCCCAAGGCAAGCAGAAAGTAACTCAATAGAAAGCAGAGGAAAATCAACTGAAGAACAGAGAAAATAAGATGATAAAATGAAGGAAATGGCCAGGGGAGTCTCTTCTCCTTATGTTCCACATTTTATATCTGGGATTTTTAAAAAAAAAATTGCAGACATGGCTATAAGTGCAAAATTGTAGGTGGTAAATTGCTACTCTGAGGGCTGAGTATTTTAAGAATGTAAATGTGCTTTCTGCACCTCATCCATTAGGAAGGATGGCAGAGGTGATTCTGGATGGACGGCGAGCAAGGATGTAACATAGAGACATAGATGAGAGGGTAAGAAGTTCAACTGTGGCCTAAACCAATCATCAACATGAAGGGACCAGAAACTGAGGAAGAATCCTGAGGTATAAGGGCAAGAATCAAAGAGACAGAATCAGAGAGATAGCCGAGCAGTGAACTCTTTGGAGTATTACTGTAGGCAAATAGCTAACACAGGGGTTGTTCTTGAGGATAAACCCTGCTGCCAGATGCGCTGGCTGTATGTGTCAGGAGTGTAACAGACTGCAGCAGACAGAAGCTATGTATCCCGTAGCATCAAGAAATCCTGAATGCCCTTTGCTTTAATCATTTTATGTGAGGCTACTCATTCATTCATCAGATAAAACAATGAATAAAAGAGACAAAAATAGTTACTCTCGTGATGTTCATATTTTAGGGGAATCAGCCTCTATCATAATAAAGATATATATTACATAATGATAGGTGATAAGTTCCATAGAAAACAACGAATAGGGCAAGGCAGTGCAAATGATTTGAATTAATTATTAGTCTTCTCTGGGAGGGTGACATTTAAACAAATTCTTGAAGAAAGTGAATGTACGAGCTTTACAGGTATGTTCAGGAATACCAAAAAGACAAGTGCTCTGGGGTGGACTGAACAAGAGGATAGGTAGTTGCAGATGAGAACAGAAAAGTAAGGGGGACTTTATTGTGTAGGACCTTCTAGGCCATTAACAGAGCTTTGGTTTTTACCCTGAGTGGAATGAGAAGCCTTTGGAGAGTTTAGACAGGAAACAGGAGACCTAGGAGTTTCATTAGTAAGATGCTACACCTACTAGCAGAATTTAGTGTCCTCCCCTGTGACTGATTTCTGTCTCTACTCTTTCTTACTTCCAAATAGTAATAATTATATCAAACGTATAGAAGTCTCCTGACCCTGTATTTACCCTTAATTTCAGCAGCAGATAACCCCTTGTATTCTTTTAAAATGGTCTAGAAAACAATATACATAGATTGACCCTTTTAGCTAAGAAATATCTGAGAGGTGTGCTTTATAACTTTATTTTTCATGCTAAAGTTTTAGTATAGTAGGAACTTTAAAAAAAATCTAAGTCTACAAAGGACTCTTTTGATGTATTTGCAGATCACTAACATTCAATGATAATGATGTGTTACATCAGGTCAGGGACTGAGATCAGTGATGCCTACCAATCATATCCTAATTTCACATATTTTTAGCATGTGGCTTTTACTTCTTTGTTAAATAGGAAATGACATGCCTCCATACTTCTGATTTTAATGTTCTCTAAACATCCCTTTACTCTTTCTCCACTCCTCATATTTTTAATTCATTTTTTGAAGATAAATTAATATAATTTATTCATACCAATTTTTGCATTATTTTAATTCACACATAATAATTGTACATATTTATGGGGTACAGTGTCACCTTTCAATGTGTGTATACAATGTGTAATGATGAAATGAGAGTAATTAGCATACTCATCACCTCATTTATCATTTCTTTGTGTTGGGAACACTCAAAATCCTCTCTTTTTGCTATTTGAAAATATAGAATAAATTGTTAACTACAGCCACACTACAGTGCTATAGAGAACTAGAACGCATTGCTCCAATCTATCCACAACCTGCCTCCACGTTTTTGATATCAGTGTTCCCTAACACTCTTTTCTTCTCTCTCCGCCCTGTACTTTTATCCACACAGATGTAAGCAATTGGTTGCTGGACAGAAGCTCTTTGTATTCACTTTTCCATATGACATGGCTAATCTACCAAAAGATACAAGCACTGAGGATTTTGTCTCTTCTTCCATCTCCATCTCAAGCCAGTGTATGAGAGAAAACAGCATAGGATGTTTGCTTTACAGATTTAAACTCCTCCCCAGAGGACTTTGCCAGGCCTGGACTGAAGGTCAAGAGATACTAAGCCCATGTGACTGTGACTTAAAGTGTATCCATCAAGGTAGCCTTGTAAAACTGACATTTTGTCCTTTTTATCTTTTTCTCAATTGATTATGAATGTTGGGTGTGGTGAGAAATGTTTATCAGGTCTCTTCAAACTTTAGATACTCTTCATAGATTAAATCAGACATTGATCTAAGATAGCACAAGCATTTGAAACTGGTAATTAAAAGAAGGGGATATCATTATGAAACCATGATTTTCCATTGTTTTCAGCTTTGTGCTGGAATTTTCCTTGTAAATCCTATTCTTGAAAGGGCAATGTGCTGCTGTGAGGGGACAATGGTGCCATATATTCCAGACTTCAGGCATAATCCTTTAGATTTAGCTAGAAGTAAGCATTATTGATGTCTCATCGAAAAAATGACCAGTGTAAAATTCTCTTAAAATGCAAATTAAAAAACACATACAAAAATCATTCTTTTTTTAACTGAAGAATATTTATGTACAGGACATTAATGCATAATATTAATAGTATAGTTAAATGAGTTTTGACCAATATGCATATCCCATAAAACCAACATCCAATCAAGATTGATAAAATTTCTATTACCTCAGGATGTTTCAGTTATCTTTTACAAAATATGATTTTCAAGGGGATCAGGTAAAGATGTGAGTCGGGAAAACCCAATTTAGAAGATTATCAGGATACGGAGTACCCCTGCAAACACGGCTCTGCGAGCGGCGCAGATCCTGCGGACTGTGGCCTGCAGCTGGGAGCCGGCGCCTTCCTGACGCTGCGCTAGGAACCCGCTCTGCTCTCAGCGCGTAAATTCAGAGAGAAACAGGAACGGGTAACACCAGAAAATGGTGTTGGAACAGTGGGAATCAGCAATTTTGCACAGGAAGCTTTGGGAGATGTTGTTTACTGTAGTCTGCCTGAAGTTGGTACAAAATTAGACAAACAAGATGAATTTGGTGCTTTGGAAAGTTTGAAAGCTGCTAACTCTCTTTTTCAGGAGAAGTAACTGACATTTATGAAGCTCTGGCAGAAAACTCAGGACTTGTTAAAAAATCTTGTTATGAAGATGGTTGGCTGATTAAGATGACACTGAGTAACCCTTCAGAACTAGATGAACTAATGAGTGAAGAAGAATATGAGAAATACTTAAACTCTTTTGAGTAGTGAAAATCGAACCCCTAAATAGTGTGAAATAACTTAATCTAGCATAGTTGTCTTAAATTAGTGGTGGATAGACAACTTAAAATAGCAACTACTCTCAACACTGCTAATGAAAGAAAATACTATTTAACATTTTAATGATTGTAGGTAACAAAATATGCATCTTTATCACAATACCCTATGATTTTTAGACTAGACTCTACTATGCAGAATTCATGAAATTATCTGTGGTAAAAAAACTGGTTATAAAAGCTATGTAATTCAAGGATAACATTATCTTAAGCCTTATAATACTGTAACTTGCTTACATCTATATCAGGATTTGGGTTGAAAAACTTAAATGGTCTTTCCATTGGAAGTAACTGGGAGTGGAGAAGTTTTTCTTGGTTGTACAGTATCAAATGAGGAAGGATATTATCTTAATTTTGCAATATACTGCATTTACTGGTGCTCTTTTTATACAGTGAGCAACAGCTTTGCAGCAAAATAATAAAATATTCAACTGCTTTATTAAAAATATATAAAAAAGATTATCAGGATATCCAGGTTTAGCTATAGTTCAAAAATCAGCTCTCCTCACAAATCACGTGGAAAGGTGGGAGTGGATGTCTTACCTCTGCCTTTAGAGTGTCACTTATGAGAATGTGTTGTGTAACTGAATGTCCTGAGAGTTGGGAAAATGGGTAAAAAGCCTAAAGCATTTAATGACATAAGCCTCTAGAGGCAATATGGTACCAAGTTTAGGGTTTCTCAAGCAGGGTTTCAACAAGCATGCCTTGTTGAAACATCAATCTTAAGCACTCATTTACCCACTGTTGATTTGAAGGCAAAAGTTTTTCCCTTCAAAAAAGGGAAAGTGGGGCCGGGCGCGGTGGCTCACGCCTGTAATCCTAGCACTCTGGGAGGCCGAGGCGGGCGGATTGTTTGAGCTCAGGAGTTCGAGACCAGCCTGAGCAAGAGCGAGACCCTGCGTCTACTAAAAAATAGAAAGAAATGATCTGACAGCTAAAAATATATATATATATATATATATATATATATATATATATATAAAATTAGCCGGGCATGGTGGTGCATGCTTGTAGTCCCAGCTACTTGGGAGGCTGAGGCAGTAGGATCGCTTAAGCCCAGGAGTTTGAGGTTGCTGTGAGCTAGGCTGACCCCACGGCACTCTAGCCCGGGCAACAGAGTGACACTCTGTCTCAAAAAAAAAAAAAAAAAAAAAAAAAAGGAAAGTGGGACCTATGATTAAGTCCACTTTTTGCCTCACTGGTAGAACAAACTGCTGGATATACACAGTTTAGTTCAGTAATCAGAGTATCTCTCCAAATTTTTAATTGCCTCATTTGTGACAGAATTAGAAAGTAAAGAGCTATCTATGTGGGCCCTCCCTGTAGGAGAGCTTCTACCAGCCTGGGAATGTTTGTTTTTATCATAAGAAAAGAAATATAAATTTACTCCTAAAGATAAGCGAATTATCCATTCTTCTTAGACATTTCAGCTGGATTTTTCCAGATAGATATAATTTGTTATTTTATTTTTTGCAATCTGCTAAGTCATTTCCAAAACACAAATTGCTTAGTAAAATAGCTTTAAAGATTTTATGTCTTAAAAAAAAAAAAACAATCTACCAAAGAAGAAACTCAAACAAAACATAAAAGCAAATGGAATTTTAAATAATATCTTTTCAAAATATAAATGAAATTGGTATACTATCAAAAGGAATAGTAAGCATTAAGGGAAACTTCTTAAATATCTTTAATATGGAATTTTATACTATGTTTATTATTTCAGGATGATGATGATGATGATGATAGCAGAACTTAATAGCTCTCTTCTAGTATCAGCCTCTGGGATAAATACTTTGCATGCATAACCTCACTGCATTCTCACTATAACTCTAGGAAATAGAAACCTTATTGTCAGGTTCAGTCTCTTGGTGGACTGTTGTCCTGGTTCTTTGGCTCCTTGCTTGGAAAATTCACAAGCAGGGCCAGTGTGACGGAATGATCACAGACAGGAAGCAATTCCACACAAACAGATTTTATTGCAGAAAAGAAAGGAGCTATATAAAGTAAGAGTACATTCCAGAGAGGAACAGTTTAATTTCCACAAGTGAAGAAAGATGTTAAGGATGCCCAGGTGGTTTCCTTTTGTTGGCCTGGCCTGGGGGCAGGCTTATGGGAGATGTGGGATGTTACCAGGTGATTGATATACATGATTGACAGGTGTCCTTATAACAAAGTTGCAGCTATAGAGATGTGTATGTCTCAAAACCTTAGTTCCTGCTCTTTGTGATAGTTAGCTGTGTTTTCCTGCAGTCCGTTCCCAGCTTCTCTGTCCCTAAAAACTGCTCTCCTGGCCTGTATCTGCCACCTGTAGATTTGGTCCCTGCTTAACATTATTCCTGGCCTGAAGTTAGGTATACTGAGACTTAGCTACATTAAATAGGTAATACCTAAGTTGGCTCATCTGAAAAAAATGGCAGACTCAGGGTTCAAAACCCAACAGTATGAATTGAAAGTCCTCAGTTCAGCTCCCATGACAATATTTCTCCAGGTATGATCCATGAAACTTCTACAACAGAGTCAATGGAAAATTCAGGTTTTGATTCTCATACCAACTCTTCTATTGTATGCCAATGCTAATCAATTAAATTTGACCATGCTCATGATAATTCTTAAAACACAATTCCAGTATCTATGTTTTCCTAACAGCCAAACATATCTGTAAATGCAAAGAATGAATTAAAAAGAACAATTTTATCTATATAACCAATTTTTGGAATGGGATAGAAATATTGTGTCTACTTTTATTTTCTATGAAAATTGCCTAAATATTATGGCATCATAAGAAATTGAATTATTTCTACTAAATATGAAATTCTTTTTAATGTATTATAATGCAATGATTCTCAGCCATTTGCCCTTATCTCCACACAAAACAAGTAAGGAATAAAATGCACTCCTGTCAGTAAGAGTGGCTGACTAAAGCAGTGATCTAAAAATGGGAAGGAAGAGGGAATGTGTAGTTAATTAAAAAATTATTAACCCATGGTTTAGTTGAGAATCTTTAATGTCATTTTTGTCAAACATTACTATCGCTAATTTTGACAATGTGCTGTTTTAAGACTTGGTGAAAAAAATTACAGAATATTATTACTGGCAATACTCATAAAATATTTATTTATTGATCAAATATATTTATAGATATAGATATAGATAGCAATGAAAGCACACCATTTTCAGAAATTAGCCAAGAGGAGAATCAATTTTATCTTGTTTTACTAAGGAAGAATCAAAAAGCTATGTGCAATTCAGTGAGGGGCAAAATATATTCTTTCAACCTAAAATTATGGGTAATACATTTTATTGTACAGTCAATATTTGTAAGAAAAAAGGTTTATAATATACTGCCCATGCTGATATGGCATATTCTTTTTGACATGAACACATAATTTATAGAAAATGAGTAAATTATTTCAAAGATTATTTTACATTCTACCACTCCAAGCTCCAAATATTTTGATGCCAAAAAATCTATGATCAGTTCTAGCTTAGACTGACAGATGTCCCCAAATTAAGATGTCAGATATTTGAGTTATTCATTCTGAGTAAACCCACAGCGCCAAATGTCCCTACAGAGTGTAAAGGGAATTGTCATATCAATTAAGATAAAATCAGTAATGATCCATATGTTAAAAAGTCAAATTGTGAAGGCTGAGTCATTTTTTAGGAATTTAAATTTTATATGATCATGAATACATCATTGACATATTAACTATTTTCCTTTTTGTGGATCTATAGACTATAATGATAAAAATAATCTTTTTTGTTTGTCATCCAATTTTAAGCATATTTTGAATTTTTAAAAACTCCAAACTTATTGCAAATTGATGTCCTATGCACATCCCTGTATAATCATGGCTCTACATCTTTACAGGTGTGCAAAGATTGTCACAATGGAGCATTCAAAACCATTATTTTCTTTGTAACTTTTGTATAGCACACCACCTTTTGAAATCTTATCTGTATTTCAGCTCTCTGTGTTCATCTTTTATTATCCCTACTGAAGTATAAGCTATTTGAAGGTAGAGTCATAGTGTTCATCTTTGATTCCATGCTTGTAGATTAGAGATTTAACAGAAGTAGATTTTCAGTAAAAAAAAAAAAAAAAAAAAGGACTTTCCCAATTCTACTCTTGCCATAAATGACCTGAACAGAGAGCTTATGAAAACAGGTTTTCTATTTCCATCATATAAACCATGGGAGATCCAGGACCTGTGGTTTCTCTAAGCTGCTATCATAGAAGTAGGCCATTTTTAGATGTCATAAACATTTGTCTCAACAATAGAAAATATCAAAAGCATATTCTCATGTGGATATGACTGCATTATGATTTTACAAGTCTCTTTTCTCCCAATACATTGTAAAAATAAAAAATACTTATTTATCACCTACTACATGATGCTGGGGGATGTGTGGGATGGAGAGGCAGAGGGGTAGTAAATAAACTATGTCTCATCTGACCATGCATCTATGTGTCCAAAATCAGGTAACCAGGCCACAGTCAGGAAATCTCAAGAAAATTCATATATCTAAATCTAGTTCAGAGACAAGGGATATGTAAGTACAAAGATGGACTCAATAAATAGCATAAATTATGTAAACATCCTCAAATTTCATTAATTTAGCTTTATTATTTTATTTATCACACCCAAATTGAACTAAAACTTTATATATTAGTGATATCAAATCATAATTCTATTCTATGCAAATAGATATTAACATGCAAATAATCAGTATCTTCTTACATTGATTGAAAATTGTGAATCCAAATACATGCTCTTACATTTCTGTTAACATTAATACTTTGAATTATTAAACTCAAACAGCTAGACATTTCTATTAAATAAAATTTTGTTTCTTTGACAAAAAGAGATGTCAAGGAATATATAGTAAAAATACATGCTTTTTAATACCAAACTACTAAATAATTGTATATTCAGCCCATTTACTAAAAATAACACAGAATGTGAAACCACGTGCTCAGAAATGTGAACCTAAGCTACTGGTATAACCTAAATTATTATATACAAATACATTTTCTTCACAATATTTTACTTACAAAGATGAAAATGTGGTTTGATGTAATTTAGAAGTATGTTCCATGAGTGCTGAAACAACAAAAATTTCTATTCAAATAAATGTTTCCAGAGGTAAAAAAGAGTAGGGGTCATTTTTTCTTATAAAGAGGAACTGAAATGAGAGAATTTTCTAGTGCTGCTCCTAGGGCAAGAGCTCACCTCATTTGTACTGATAGTTTTCTGCATTGGTTATATATGTTGTGTCTGAATACAAGAAAAGAGAGACATAATATGGAATTCTACATTTGTCACTCTCAAAGTTTCCTATGATTTAAATTTTTAAAATTTCCTTAATTGAAATTTATTTTTTTTTGTTCCTGTGCCCCATTTAATTCATTCAACACTTCGCTACTATGCACGTTTTACTGTAACAAATATTCCTCATATTCCACCTTTCCCTTCAATGTTGTTAGCATTTAGAAGTCAGACTTGAGAAGCTGTCTTGCTGCCCCTTATATTTCTCACATAATTTATTTTGGGCTTATTTGAGACCTCATGATTGTTAACATTAAGTGAAAGAATTCTCAGCAGTTGGTGAGTGTGGGGACAAGGGTGAGAGGTAAAGAAAATAATGCTCTCATGAACTGAATATTGTCATTACCTGAAATGATCCTCAATTTTCAAAGAAGAACAAAATGGTTAACAAAATTAAATTGAACATTTTCTCCTTACTTGGAGGCAGAACCTTAGAATGAACTAAATAGAGCCTATTAATTGTTTTAATCTTTGATTAATCAATAGGGTTGAGCTAGAGAATCACTGTGAGTCTACTGGTGAATTAGGCAATTCTGCTAAATAAATGTATAATATAATCATGCTTTGTAGTAGTCTACATTATTTGCATTGTAGAAGCACTCATTCATTCCAATGTTTCACCATTATATACCCAATATGTTAGGATAGAAAATGGGTGTTGAAGTTTTAGCCACATTGAAAAAATTTAGTCAGATTTAGAACTTAGATGATGGAATCAGCCTACATTAAATATCTGCTGTTGATATGAGTGTTTTCATAAATCTGGACACGGAAAACAAAATTATCTTCTCCAGTAAAATGGTAGATTCTAAATATACTAAATTAAAATAGAGTTATGCTCTGTCATGTTAAAAGGGAAGGGAGTGTCAAGATCTGGTAACCAGATTAAGATCCCTGAATAAAGAAAAAAGTGGGAGGTGGGTGCTAAAGGAAGAACAGAAAATCACCAAAGCAAATTGATTAATTTATTTATATTTTCTATGTTCTAAAGGCTCTGCTAATTTCTGAGAATATAGCAGCAAATTATATCCTTGTGCTTCTCAAGTTGAATAAGAAACAAAATTGAATGATTAAACAAACACATAATAAATAAATATATTAATAAAATAAGAATATGCATAGAATAATAATGAATGTATATAATAAATGTATATTCAAATAAGATTATGCATGTGTGTATATACTAGAAGGCAAAGTGTGTGGAGATAACAGGTAACTGAGTGCTCCACTTCAGATTGGGCATTCAAGCAGATCACAGCCCTTGGGGGTTACTATTCATGTTAATATCTGAAGAGCGACCTAAAGAGAGCCCAAGGGATGGGGGGAGCATATCAGGCAAATAAAACAGAAAGTACAAAAGCTCTGAAGTGAGATAGAGATTTACTTGTTGGAAAAATGGAAAGCAAGTCAGTGTGGCTGGAACTCAGCAAGTAAGGGTGAGACCAATGAAAGATACTTTTGTGATACATTTGTGAAAGCTGATGGACACTTCTCTCTGTCCATCTCATGCATATACTCTCCTTTGTGTTGCTTTCATTTTCAGGCAGCTTCCTTCACATGGCAGTAAACATTAGCAGCTCCAGTCTTTAGGGTTCAGAACGTCATGGACATGACCTATCTTCACAAACCTGTCCCTTTGAAGTCTTTCCCAACCAATTTAAAGGTAATCCCCTCCTTCTAATTATTTTGGAGCAAAAAACATTGGTGTCACCTTTGAATTTTTTCCTCCCACACTCCAAATATAAGTTATCAGTAATTCTTGTAGGACATACCTTCAAAATATTTCCAAATATCTGCCCATTTTTATCAGACATGCCCCATCTATCATCATCTTTCACTTGAACTATTACAATAGCCTTCTCAGTGATTTCTCTCTACTTGTTCTGCTTCAGTCTATTTTTAATCCAAAAGCTACTTCTCTGACCTCATCTCTACCTTATCTACTATCCTTTCTCTTTACTCATACATCTACAGTCACATTAAAAAGCCACAATAGTTTTATGACTTTTTCTAAGCTTTAATTTGTGGGATCTATCTCGTGAAATTATTTAAAGAATTATATGAACACATGCATGTAAATGAATCCTACCATGATTTCTAAAAGTTATAATTAAATATTACCAGGTATTAATATTATTATTGATGATTGTAAATTTGGCTTCTCAATAGGGGCAAAAAAACATGCCATTCAGAGACTTTTACTTTCATTGTTCTGTTTCTAGTTGTCACCATAAATTAATACCATTAGAATTTACACAGTGCATTTTCTTTTGTAAGGCACCAAGTTTAAAAAAAATGTTTTTAATTTTGTGTTAATTTTTCTGTAAATTTGGACCAAGTGAGCAAATAATATTATGGATACTCAATATTTATATTTGGGGTGACTATAAAGGTACAAAGGTAGCATCCTTAAGGAAAGATGAACTATAGGCTGTATTAGCGCAGGGACTTGACATACTGTGTGATTTCTTTGTGTGTCTGTGGAATAAGGGAATAGTAACATTAAGCTCCTTATCTCTGCAAACACTGAAACTAAAGGGTGTAATCAAGAGGACATTGAAAAAATCTGTGTCTTTTCTTTATTACTTATTTGCAATTTTTCACTTTGAGTCTGTTATCCTTGCATCTGTGGGACTTGGAGAAAATAACTTAGTCCAGAGTGAGTTTCCATATCTTACTTTTGGACTCTTTCTTGATATCTAGTTTACTTTTTGATGGTATTTTTATTCCTACTACTTAAACAACAGATAGAAGGCAGTTCATGATAAGGGAACACATTTAAAAAAATAATGCCCTGTGTATAGTAGTAAGAATACTATTTCACTTGCTGCACTACTTACTTGAGAAAAGGTTGGTGGAAATTATTGTCTCATCCAGTTAATTTTAAAACTGGTGAAATATCTCCAGTCTCTATGTACTTAAAGAACAATGAGACATCTCATATACTTTATATTCAAATTAATCAATTATTTATAAAATGATAGCATAATGACTGAAAAAGTGAAATATGCATAACAATTTATCTAAACCCCTTTCAGGAGGAGTCTTCTGCCAAGAAAAAATTGAACTCTATGTATAATATTATAAAATATGCATTTCTGTAAAGGTCTTTAAGCTCTGCAAAAGGAAAGGTACACTCTTGATAAATAATAATAGAAATACATTATCATTTAAAACCCTAATTAAAAGACATTCCTAATCTTGGGTACTTTATGTGAATTAATGTTCTTTTTCTGGCAAAAATGGAATTTAGTAGATAAAATCTAAGTTTTATAATACATAAATGTAAAATATGTCTATTGTAAGGCAGACTACTTTTTCCAATGTGATTCATAAAATTTACCACAACAAAAGTCAAATCTTAGTTAATTACTGAGTCTGTTTCTCTATCCTTAATAAAACTTATATTTTTAAAAATAAATTAAGCTAGGGTTGAATGGCATACTTGTCATTAATAAATGAAACCATCCTTTATTTGTTAGTGCAATTGAGAGTATTATGTAATGAGAACATAACAAGAGTATAAAAAATATAATAAAAATAATTGATATCAGTATTTATCAATGTTAGCATGTTACACAATTTCCTACAGTGTTTCAGTATGCTGTCATTAATTTAAAAGAAATATGACCATAGGACAATGTGTAAACTTAATTAAGACAAATTATTGTATTCTACAGGAAAGTGCATATCTTTTAATAACAGATATTTTTATATTAAAATTCTTAACGAAGCATTAACTGACTAGATACTTTAACTGGGAAGTCAGTAAGAATATAAATATTTGTTCAACTTGAAACACTATAAGTAAATTATAGACTGTTTCACATATAGATATAAGTATAAATATATATATACACACTCCTAAAATGATAAAGATATTTAATAATTTTGTGGTATCCCTTTACCTAAAGATGTAGCAGATTTAGCAGAAATATATTTTGTCATTTTGTTGTTTGTTAACAGAATTGATGATAATACTTCATTATACTATTGACAAAATAATTAATTAAAACCTAGCTAATCTGGGTTTTGTGTTACGCGATGATGTTAAATGCAGTATAATACTTGATCCTAGACTTCAAAGTTCTCATAATCAGGTTGTGAAAGCAAGATAAATATAAGTGTAACGAACCTAAAGTCAAGTTTGTTACAGAGAAGACCAAGCTGGTAAAACTGTCAACTGGGCTATGATCCATGTGGAAGCTGAATCCAAATAGAAACATTGGATACTATCTGGATTATTTTAATTCTCTTCCTCTGGAGATGTGGTGATAAGGACAGGCATTTGGAAGTAGAACTGAAAAATAAACAGAAGTTTCAGTGCACAGACATGTGCATCAGTGAAAACCATAAGGGATTAAGGCAAGTCATGCATAAATAGAAGCTAAAATGAGGCAAAAGTCATGGAGTAGAGAAAAGATGTGCAGAGTAAAAGAAGAAGAGTTAATAGAGGTCACAGGAAGGGTGTAGACAGAGACAAAAAAGAATTGATTTATTTTAATAATGAAGTATGACATATTCCCACTGTTGGAGAGATGCTTGAAATATATTCAAAAGTCCATGAGGCAATTAATTCAAGCTCTGGGGTTTGGTGGCTTTCTTGCTCCTAGATGCCACGATGTGAGATAAGGCTTTGTGGTTGATCCTTCCATCCTTTCTATTTCCATGTACATCCTTAAAATGAAGCACCTATCTCCCTATTATATGATCTAAGAATCTAATTTAAGAATCTAATACTTAATGTGTTAGATTTTTATTGCTGCTGTAACAAATTACCACAAATGGAATGACTTAAAACAACACAAATTTATGTCTCCTAGTTCTACAGGATAACAGTCCTAAAATGGGTCTTACAGGGGTAAAATCATGGTGTTAGCCAGTCTGCATTCCTTCTGAAAGGAAGGCTCTAGGGGATAATTCATTCCCTTACCTTTTCCAGCTTCTACTTTTCCAATCTCTCTTTCTGACTCTGACCCTTCTGCCTGTCTTTTATAAAAATTCTTGTGATTACATTAGATCCACCTGGATTAGCCACTATAATCTTCTGTATTAAGACACTTAATCACTTCTGCAAAGTCCCTTTTGACATGTAATGTAACATATTCACAGATTTTGAGGATTAGGTGGACATCTTTGGAAGGCCATTATTCTTCTGCCTACCACACCTCAAATAATGAAACTTCAAGGAACTAGTTGACAAATGGTTTTACAGAAGCTATGCCATGACAGTTTATTAGCAGGAGAAAAATTTTTGGATTTGGCCTGCCAAGGAAGTCATTACAGAAAAGAATAAAGTTGTGTAGAATTTTGAAGATTAGATGTTTTTTTTTTAATTATCAAAGAAAAGTATTAATTCAGTTCCAGGATGACATAGAGGAAAAAAAAAAAAAAACACATAAACAAAGATGTGAAAGAAGAAATAGGTTCAGAAGAAAGGGATTTTGGTTGATTGATGGTAATAGAATACTCACATAAGCAAATAAAGGACAGTTTGAAAATTTATCTTTGGAGAAAATGTGGAAAGTTTTGAAATTCTAACAAAAAGGTTTTCCTATCAGCCCATAATCATTGGTTTTTCAGTATGACAATAGTGATAGGCTGTGATAAAGAATGGGTTGGAGAGAGGATTCCAGGCAGCTATTGCTGTGTGAAGTCATGAAGTTCTAAGTATCTACCTCTACTTAAGAGGTAAGAAATAGAAAAATAGAAAAGTGCTGACTTTTACTTCAAATTTGAAGAAAAATTTTTATTTGGTGAATATAGATATACAAAAATATTGTATTTGGTGAGTTAGATAGATATTAAAACACATTTTATTGTTAGTATCATTTGTCAACATTTGTTGTTAATATAAAGAAGTAATTGTAGGCACAAATAGTAGCAACAAATACAAATGAATATTTATGTCTAATTATAATTTATATTTAGGCATAAATATAATTTTACATCTTTCATGCTTACATCTAAATATGAGTAAATATTCGTGAAATTCAAGATAAAAAGTGAAGTCTTACAAAGAAAAAGAATTGTCTTGCTTTTACATTTTGCCCCTATTTAGAAGGCTTTATTGTTCTTCTTGGCTTGGTATTGATAGTTTCATCTTCACATACAGCCTAAATCAGAGCTTGTTCATGTTGCTATGAAAGTGATATTATCACAAGAGTGACAAGTCATATTATCACAAGAGTGAGAAGGAAAGAAATACAGAATTCTGTTTGTTTTAGGAAGCCCTCTTTTGGAGCAATTCTTGTATTACTAATAAACAAGTGATATGTTCCTGTTGACCAAAGACACATAACTCCAAATGTAAGAAAATAACAGTGACTATTTGAAAACAAAATATATCAAGAATACTTCTGTTTTTTAAAATTACATAATAAGTGATAAGATACTCACTGTAAGAAATGATGGGGAGCAGTTCAAAGAATAACTTACTGTGTGCCATGTACTTTACATGATTTCATTCTCATAATTATACTATATTTTGACATTATTTAGAAGGCTTTATTGTTCTTCTAGACATGGTATTGATAGTTTCATCTTCATATATAGCATAAATCAGATTGTGAGATTAGTCTAAATCTATTGTGAGATTACAGATTCAGAAAGGTTAAATGTCTGTGTAATTGGTGGTTGGGTGGAGATGATCAAACACCGTATTTCTATTCTTGCTACCTAGTTGCTAAAACTCTTTATATTAAACAGTATTGCCTCTCTGAAAATTAAAAGTTTAAATTATGTGCTCTCCAAGGTCCATTCCAGTAACAACATTCTATAAATGTTAGTGTAGCTGGGATAAGAACATGACTCCTCGTTATCTCTCTTGTAATAAAATTGTAATAAAATAAAGGATCATTTTATGACTTTTCAAAAATTTTATGATCTAATTCAAGGACAGTCAAGCACAAGCCATGAAGTAAAACACAATTCTTAGTAACTAAATTGTTTGAGGAGTTGGTTTGATGCATGTCTTTTAGAATTTTTGTGATAAATGGTTATAGAGTATATTTTAAAACTGAATACCCTATAAGGCCTTATGGCATCCACACATGCTGGAAGAAGCAGGAGACAATGATCCTCTGCACCCTAATCAATTACAAAAGAAAAAAAAAACAGAGATAGAGAGAAACAACAATAATAACAATAAATAAAAAAACGAAGTAGTATATTAGTGGATTGTTGCCATATGTCAATAGTTCTCAAACCTGTTTGCACATTTGAATTATCTAAGGTGCTTTTTACAAAGACTAGCATCTGGACCCCTCTACCATGAAATTCTAATATAAGTGGTCTGTCGTAGGATCAATAATCTATATATTCAAATATCACTTTGCATTTATATCTATTATGGATGCTACTATAAGAACCTCATTAAAAACAATGAGGAAATATGATCCTCTCAACTTGGCAACACCACAGTATTTATTGCAGTTATAGCAAATTGTTAGAGTAAGAATGAATTCTTCAGTGGACAGTAAACATGCTAGGCATTTCAAAACATGAGAGGTTCTTATTGCATGCCAAAAGAAAGCTCTGGGGCTATATTATAAAATCTCAAGCATGAATTATTTTTTTCTGAAGGCCACAGATACCAATGTCACTTAAATAATATTTTTTTTCATTTCATGAATACATATTTTAATGTTTCTTTTGTTTTTCAGAGTGGCAATGGATGAAAATATTTCCAAATTATAAATTTGCAAATGGATGATACTGAAAACATTGCATGTGGCCATTTGTTAAAACAGCAGTCTCCAATCTTTTTGGCATTAGGGACTAGTTTCATGGAAGACAATTTTTCTACAGACCAGCGGGTGGGTGGGGATGGTTTTGGGATGATTCAAGCGCATTACATTTATTATGCAGTCAAACCTCTTTGCTAATGATAATATGTATTTGCAGACACTCCCCAGAGCTAGCATCATTGTCTCAGCTCCTCCTCAGATCATCAGGCATTAGATTCTCATAAGAAGCTTGCAACTTAGATCCCTCACATATGCAGTTTACAGTAAGGTTCATGCACCTATGAGAATCTAATGGTGCCGCTGATCTGGCAGGAGGTGGAGCTTATGCAGTGATGTGAGCGATGGGGAGTGGCTGTAAATACAGACAAAGCTTTGCTTGCTCACTGTTCACCTCCTGCTTTGTGGCCCAGTTCCTAACAGGCCATGGACCAGAAGCGGTAAAAGGTGAGAAACCTGAGGGAGGGAAGAGTATAAGGATCTTTTGCATTTGTTCTCACAATTTACAATTATAGAAGGGTCATATCTGGGGTGTATTTTCTAAGGTGGGCTTATATTTTTAAATGCTCCTTCTAGGCTTCTTAGAATGTTGTCACTTATCTTGTTAAGAGTGTGTCTACTAGATATAAGGAAAGCCCAAAAGGATATAACTGCTTTTGGACTGGCTCCTTCAAAAGAATATTTGCTTGGATTTTTGGTTTATGATTTAAATCATAACATTATTATTTCTAACAAATCTCTGTAAAGACAACTATAGAGAAATACTTCTCCCCAGAAGCCACCATTTCCAAATCTTTGGTTTATAGTTAGGAATTTACTAGCTCTTGGGGTTATCACGCTCAGATGGGTGATGTGTGATCAAGCAAATTGTTGTTCCAAGGTCAGACCTACCACCTACTATCTCAGAAAGTAAAACAAAACAGTGATTTCTTAAAAAAAAAAAAAAAAAAAGAATTGAAGCTGGAAAGCAAATGTGTTTACTGGTAATACTGGGTAAATAAGAATACATCTTGTGAGTCATACATGATGTTAATAGGGATCTGTCTTAGTCAGTTTGTGTTGCTATAAAGAACGCCCCCTTCTTGGGGGAAGGACTCTTTGGGAAAGAATTGTGAAATCAGTAGGTGAGTTCCCTTGCCCCCTTGCTCTTTTATCACACTATTATTTAAAGATATCAATTTTTAGATTGAATTCAACCAACCTTCTTATTTACAACTGTGCCCTGGCTATTGAACCTCTACCTCATAGCTGGGCAGACTGGTACTCACTGTGCTTCCCAGTGCTTTTTGACAATTTACATTGATATTTCACTGTAAAATCATATGCCCCTTCCCCCTTCATAATTATTTCAGTTTTTCCCTATTCCTTTTAAGCTGGAAGTAACTTTAACTTTTATGTTCTTTTCAGCAGTTGATTTTGCTATGAAATCACATTTTCTATATGTATTCACCATCATCATTTTTCATGTTTTCTTCCTATTATAGTGTAAAGGTATGGTTCACCCTAAGAGCCACCCTCACACCTGTGTTTTGAGGCCCATTTTCTGTACCATACATAACAGACCTTCTGGGGGTGGGGAACCTGCAGCCTTAGGGCCACATATGGCCTTCTGGATCCTTGAGTGAGGCCTTCCAAGTGAATCCAAATTTTACAGAACAAATCCTTTTATTAAAAGGGGTATATTAGATAATGATAAAGCTTTTATTGGCTCCTTTGGTGCTTAAAAAAGCACAACCTTGAAATCAGAAAGCCACATCCCTGGGTGGTCTTAGGGACTCTATGGCAGAGAAACATCTGATTCTTTACATTTAATACAAAGAGTCATCTTACATTAGGATAGTAGTAATGATGATTAGTAGTGATGACTTTACTAGAGATATTTATGGGAATTGGAGAATAAATAACTTACGTCCTTATGTCAAACACTGAGTAGAATTTCACTCAAAAACCCAGTTTAAGGTGTCTTGTGATTATCCCTCAGTTTCTTTAGATTGTTTCCTGTATCATGTCCCTTTTCTGTCCTTTTCACGTAAAAAGCCTAGCAATCCTGGTCCTACTTTCTCCACTGGTAGTTATTCCTCATTAAATCTCAATCTCCCTTTTTTCCATGCACGTAAAGCAAGCTAAGCCACATTTCTCCTAACTGCTTACTTGTTGCATTGTTTAAAAGCCTTCTCAGTTACGGGGAAAGCCAATCTATTGACCACGATGATTTGTATCCAATAGATTAAAGACCCTCCACTTACCAGAAACCACCTTTCTTAGAAAAAATAGATAATTACAAATATCCCAAAAAGCTGTCCAGCTATGGTACTCCTTTTCAGTACCATATCTTCAGTCTGTCATTAATTGTCTCTATTTCAGACACTTTTAAACATGCTTGAAATGCTTCCACATTGGGAAAAAAGAAAGGAGCGAACATTTAAACCTACACTCACAAACACACTTCCAATCCAAATGTCCAATTACCATTTATAAATAGATGATACCCCAATTCTAGCCTCTAATGCTTAATGGACAGCTCATATACCTCAAACTCAGAATGTCTATAGTCAGATTTATCATTTTTCTCACAAATTTTTCTCTTCTGCAGGTTTTTCTATCTCATTAAATAACCTCCAATTATTCAACCTTGAAAATACCTTTGATTTTCTATTCATTTTCTCACTACATTTAACCACCATCAAATCTGATTGATTAATTCTACTTCTTTAATATCTCTTAAATCATACACTGGTCTCTAAGCATATGATCCTACCATGCTTATAAAGGTCTCCAAATGAAACTTAATTTCCTTCTCAGACCCATATCACTCTATCTGCACTCAGATATTCCAGACTTCTTACGATGCCTCAAATATGTCACATTCTCCCTCTGGTCCTGTGCTTTGCATGTGCCATAGCCTCTGTTTAGATTGAGCTGACCCGTCCAATACTGTAGCTTCACATCAATAATGTCTACTTTTTATTACAATCTGAGCTTAATGTCATTTTATCAGAAAGTCTTCCCTAACTTAATAAACTAGGTTATAATTCCCTAACATGTTCTCTTATATCAACATATTCTTTCCTATATATCATATGCAAGTATTCAGTCCAGCTAATCTACTCCATAAAGACAGCTACTTTGTCTTATTATCCCCAATCATGCTCCAGTGCTGAAGACAGGTTTTCATCAATAAATGATTTATAGAATTAATTATATAATGTAACCATAAAGCCTGAACACATAGATAGTTTTACAGATCAAATCCCTTCAGTGGTATACTAAAGGCACATGTTTATTTAGTGAAAATCAGAGACACAAATCATCTGAGGAAACACTGATTACTGCAATAAACTCCTGTTGGTTGGGACAAGCTTGAAGGAAATATAATGTTAATGCACTGTGTTTATTGCCATTTTGCACAGTGCATTATATTACACATTGGTAACGAAGGATAACACATGAAACATGTAATGTCATCGGTCACATATTATAACAGTGATCATTTATTATATATATTCACTTATGTTTTCAGACTATGACTATCCTAAAGAATGGACATTCTGAGCTGAAAATTATAGTCCTTGCCTGAACAAACATTGGTTCAATGCTTTTTTTCACTCTAATAAACTTTCAGTACTAAGTACTGGAAAGAGTGGCCTCCTCAGACAAATAGATCAGATCAGTGAGGCGTCGAGAAGGACAGGTGAGAATTTGACAAGTCGCCTCTGGAATAAAAGAGAAATACAAGAAAGTATTTCAACTTCCAGATATCATGTAAGAAAAGCTATTAAAAAGTGTATGGACATGGATGTCTTTCTAGAGATCACATTTATCTTCTTCTTTTTTTTTTTTTTTTTTTTCCTGTGACATACTTAAGAGGAACTTTCCTTTTGCCAGGGGTTCATTTGAAATATTTATGAAGTGCGATTTTTTTTTTTTTTTTTGTAACCTGTATCACATTATGAGGCTTGTAATGAAGGAAGAAGAGGAAAGGGTAGTCAGTCACTTTAGAGACTGAAGAAGCTACCATAATTGCTCTTCCCAAGATACTGACAGTCACTATAGAAAAGAAATTAGTTACAACTGAAAGCTAAGTCTAAGCAGAAGGGAATAAAGTTTTGACGCTAGTCTATAAACTTTTGAGAGTTTTTTGCTTTGACACTTGATTCCAGTATGAACAATGTTTTCATCCTTTAGTGGCAATGCTCGCAATTGTCATCTGACACAAATGCAAATATCTATGATGTGGGAGAGAAACAATTACAAATATTTAGATCTTGAAGGGCACGCCAAGGGCAAGTCACAAATATCGGAGGGATCCCAGACATGCATTGTTCCTGGGTCCCACCAGAAAGGCACACACCAAATTTGTTTCAGAACTCCTAGTGCCCTAGAGTTGAAGAGGCCAAAATTGTAGAAGGGATTTAATAGAGAAGCACTAGGGAATCTAGTGATAGTGAAGAGTGGGTTGTGGATGACCACATATTCAAGTTATTTTATGAAAAGTGTTTCTCATGGAAGGTATTGGTTAGATCATTCCTATGAAGATCAAATATTGAGGTCTCTCCTTAGCTCAGGTACATGTTAACTCTGAGAAGAGGCAGCTCCTGCTGTTATGCCCAAACGACTAGTAATGCAGAGTATGGTAGAGGTTGTGAGGACATGCTCCAACTTCGAAGAAGTACTGTCCCGGTACTTCAGGCAGTGTATGGATGTTGATTCACTAGAGGTCATTTCCATCACATTCTCTGGATACAAGCCTATCAGAAAGTAAAAGTATAACAACAACAAATATCCTTGCTCTCTCCTAGATTTGTACCAAGTAAAAGTCCCCAAAGTCCCCAATCTAGAGAAATTTTATTTTCAGAACACCTGAGAGAAAGAGGTCACAGAAGGCTTTGTCATATCTTGGAGTGTGCTCAGAGTAAGTGATATAAAATAAGGCTGTAAGGTGTTTGACCCTTTAGGAAAATATTTTGCTTGTTTAAAACAATAATTTGAGAAAATAAAGAAAGCATGCTGATAAACTGCATATGCCCTGAGTTCCACAGGCCCTGTACATCTTCATCACAGAGGTGCACTAAAAAAATCACAAATTATATGGCTGTGAGTAGACCACGGTACTCTGCATAGACTTATTAATAAATTGTTACAAAGCATTCCTAATGCAGAATCCCTTGGGGCTTTTATGAAAAAGCTGCTGGTTTTCAGTACAGGATTTGAAGAAAAGATATAATTAAATACTTATGGCTAATGAGAATAAAGAAAAAATGCTTTTGTTGTCTCAAAATGTTTTATTATTTCGACAGGATGTTTGAAGGTGGTGCTTTCCAATCTTCCTCACGGCATGATATACGTAGAAAATGATAACACTGGTATGGGACTCCAGAGTGATTGGGACAGGCTGCTCAAAGCAAGCAGTTAGTCAGACCAGGTGACTCCAGAAGCCACAGGCCCACTGTCCAGCACTGAGGGGAATGAGTACAGCAGCACGTCCTGGTCCCTCGCTGCCTGACAGCCCGCACTGGCACACTGATTACATAGCTCCAGCCCCAGGTACTGCAGGGGTGCTGCTACTCATCTGGAAAGAAAAGCTCATAGGGACGTGATTTAATTGGAAGGCTAGTTCATTTAGGTTTTCAAATTTATTTTTTTTATTAATTAATGTGTAATACTCTCTGTTGTGATTTTTTTTTGAATCAGGAGTCCCCCCACCTTTTCATTCAATATTTTATTTGCATGTTTTCTTTATTTTTCTTGGTTCATCTTGCCGTATTAATCTAACTTAGCTAATCTTTTAAAAGATCCAGGTTTTTGTTTGTTTAATTTTCTACAGTATGTATCTTATTCACTTGTCATTGATTTCTGCCATTATCTTTATTGTTTAATTTCTTATTATTTCTTTGGATTTACTCTGTGCTCTTTAATTTTTTTTTTTTTTTACTTGAAAGCATGGCTCATTTTTAAAGTCATTAAGGTATGATGCACATACAATGAATCACCCTTCTTTGTGTAAAATTCCACAGGTTTTGATAAATGCATATAGTTGTGTAACTATGTCCACAATCAAGTTATAGAAAAATTCCATCACCCTTAAAATTCTCCGGTGCTCCTTTGTAATTGACACTTTTTCCACTCAATCTCTGGAAACTCTGATGGAGATGCCTTCTGTCTTTATTATTTTATCATTTTTCAGATTGTCATATAAATGACAGCACACAGTATGTAAGCTTTTGGATATGACTTCTTTCACTTAGCATAATTAAATTATAACAAACTAGCAAATAATAAACAAGACAGGGCATTGCATGGAACCAGAAAATATTGTAGATGTTTAAAGTCTCTTTCTCTGAGATTTAAAAAAATATGCTAATTAGCTGGATGACAAAACTTGTTTTAAATGGACCTTGGAGGAAAAAGAAATCTTTAGGGACTAGCCTGCATGAAGAAAATAGAATTAAAATTTGATTTTAGTAAGTTGCTGGTGGACCTTGGTAAAATTGGAGTGGCATAAAATAATTTCAAAAAAAAAAAGAGACATGAAACCTAACTTAGCTATCAGCTATTGGTCATATGATTCCAATCTGAAAGTACTTTAAAGCCTTATACACACAGAACTAAGTCACTTAACTTGGATTTATTTAAGTGTATATCAATGTAATGTGAAAGTTGAGACAGTCTTAAGAAAAATTAAACAAGGTTCTATATGGTTTTAAAATGATTTTGACACTGAGGACACATCTGTGATGAAACGTTTAAAGCTTTAGTATTAATAGTTTCTTTAGATCACTTTTTAAACATTTTTAAATTTTTAACTATTATGAATACGTTGCATTCTATAACCCTACTGACCTTGTCATTATCCACAAAAAAAAAAAAAAAAAACCTGATGGGAGGGTCTTAAAAATACCCCTAAAAGGCCTATTATTTTCACTAACAGGGATAAGTCTTTAGTGAATATTATAACTTAGTTTTTAAAAACTAATTTATGTATTAGAGCAATTTTGTCACAGAAAAATTCATCAGAATGTACAAAGCATTCCTATGTACATCCTGTTCCCCTCAATCCCCAGCCTTTCCCACTATCAACGTCTCTCATCAGAGTGGTGGGTTTAACAGTCCATGAAACTATATTGACATATTATTATTACCCAAAGTACATAATTTACAGTAGGGCTCACTCTTGGTGGTGTACATACTGTGGATTTGGACAAATGTATAATGACATATATCCATCAGTGTATTATCATACAGAGTACTTTCACTGCCCTAAAAATCTTCTGTGTTCTACCTATTTATCCCTTCTTCCGCCAACGTGAGATAACTACTGATATTTTTACTGTCTTCATGATTTTGCCTTCTCCAGAATGTCATATAGTTGAAATTATACAGTATGTAGACTTTTTGCATTGGCTTCTTTTATATTTCTTAGTAATATGCATTTAATGTTTCTTGTGTCTTTTCATGGCTCAATAGAACATTGCATTGTATGGTCATATCACAGTTTATTTTTTTTATCTCAGCAAATTACAGGGGTACAAATATTTAGGTTACATATATTGCCTTTGCCCCACCCAAGTCAGAGCTTCAAGTGTGTCCATCCTCCAGATGGTGCACACTGCACCTATTAGGTGTGAATATACCCATCCCCTCCTGCCCCCTCCCACCTGCCCAATATCCAATGAATGTTACTACTATATGTGCACCATACTGTTGATCAATTAATACCAATTTGATAGGCTAATGGCCAAGAAACATATGCAAAAATGCTCAACCTCTCTAATCATCAGGGAAATGCAAATCAAAACTACAGTGAGATATCACCTAACTCCACTGAGAATGGCTTTTATCAAAAAGTCCCAAAACAGTAGGTGTTGGTGTGGATGCAGAGAAATAAGAACACTCATACACTGCTGGTGGGACTGCAAACTAGTGCAACCTCTGTGGAAACTGATATGGAGATACCTCAAAGAGCTAAAAGTAGAACTACCATTTGATCCAGCAATCCCATTACAGGGCATCTACCCAAAGGAAATACCATAGTTTACTTACCCACTCACCTACCAAAGAACATCTTGGTTACTTCCAATTTTTGCATTTATGAATAGAACTGCTATAAATATCTGTGTGCAGATTTTTGTGTGGAAATAATTTTTCAACTTAGGTAAATACCAAAGAGTAGGATTACTGAATTGTATGGTATGAGTATGTTTATATTTGTCATAAACTGACAAACTGCCTTTCAAAGTGGCTGTACCATTTTTCATTCCCACCAACAATGGATGAGGTCCTCCTGATCCACATCTTTGCCAGTATATGGCATTTTCAGTGTTTTGGATTTTTTGCCACCCTAATAGGCATGTGGTAGTATTTCACTGTTGTTTTAACTTGAAGTTTTCTAGTGACATATGATGTTGGACATCATTTCGTGTTCTTATTTACTGTCTATGTATCTTCTTTGGTGAAGTGTATGTTCATATCCTTTTGCCCATTTGTTAATTATATTGTTCATTTTCTTATTGGGTTTTAAGATTGTAACTTACTTTTGATTTAGAATTGGTAAGATCTTAAGTAGATAACCAAATTTCTATGAGAAAAATAAATGTGTTAATACATTTATTTTATGTATTATTACATTTATGGTGACCTTTTCAGTACTGTCTATCAAACCTTACTTACATATGTGCTTGCTATCCATAGGAAAATAGAGGGAAGCACCTCTAGGAATATGTAATTTCAAAATGTATTAGAGATTCCATCTTCATTCAAAACTCATTGATACTACTTCAGGAATAAAGTCAGATATTTTTGAAGAAAAAGTATAGGATGTACTTGTTAAGGAAACATAACCATATTTAATGGGCTACCTAAGCGGTTTAAGAAGAAGATTGTATCACTTCAGATCCTTTGAGAAGCAGATGCCAAAATGTTATATGTTGTTAACTGTCCCAGAAATTTATTGAGGAAAATTATTATAAAAGGTATAGAGGAGAAGAAGCAGTAGGTACGGAAGGATTTTAGACTATGATGTAAATATGGCACCTAAGAAAGGAGAGGAGGAAGAAGAAGAAATTGGGTAAGAAAAGACTCAGATTGTAATGCAACTTTGAGTCTTGGCAAGTCAAATGGAAAGCTATGGCACAAAGAATGCCCTTTAGTGAGTTCCAAGTTGGGAAGAAATGGCCGGCCCTAGTACCTTTGCTATATTCAATCATTGACTGAGATTTCTGGGAATAGCATCACTTCAGCTCTAATGCTGTGGTCAATCCCTAAGACATTGCAGCTGGAGATGACCAGGTAACTTCACACCTTGTGGCAGGTTTCTTCTTGAAGGGATGTCTGCATTGCATTTTTCCATTGCTACCACAGTCTATGGCTTGTACCAAGTATATCCATTTCTCCATCATGAAAATAGTTCTTCCATGTTCTCAATGGACTCCTTCTCTGGAAGAGAAACTTAGAAGAGAAAAGTTAGTGACACACAAAACAACCTGGTTGCTCTCGGGACTGTGATTTGCACTCATCTTTTCTATTTTTCACTCTCCATTTTAAATCTCCTTCACTCTCATCTATTGTCTCTTCAAGTCTTGGTGATTCAAGCTAATTCCTGAGGAATCTGATATGTTCTAAACTTTGAATTCAGATGTGATCCAATGTTTATTTCTGAAGAATCTGAGCACCTTGCATCCATACCTTTCTCAAGCCAGGGTTGCTGCATTTATCCATCACAGTTACAACTGGACAGGGAAAACCAAGAGGCACACAAGTGAATTACTAGAGCTCCCCACATAATTTCCTTGCTCCAATTGTGTAACAGAAGCTCTATCTCTTCTTACCAATCATTTTTCAATGACCTCTGTCTTGAAGGGAACCCCTCTATTGATCAGGCTTTGTGTCAGATCTTCCTTTGGAGTAGTCAGCACTGTCTTAGAGCTACATCACAATCAGAGGCTTTGCTATCCAATATTCTTTTTTTCTCTCTTTCACAGGTATCAGATCTGCATCACGGTCAGGAAGCTTTCTATTCTACTATGCTCCCTTCCCTCTTTATCTTTCACAGACATCATCCCCAAGAAATATCTGGCACTATTAACTCTCTCTTGGCATCTATTTCCCAGAGAACATAAACTGACAAAATAAGCAAGTGTGGCAAAGGGAAACAGAGTAATTCCGTCTGAAAATTTCAAGGTTCCCATCTGTTGGTATAAAATAAATGTAAACTTTCTAATGTTATTTTATTATCTTTCTTCACTGCTTTATAGTCAAGTGATTGGCAGTTTAAAAAACTATTAGATCAAAATGTGCCTAATTACTTTTCTTTGGAAGCATCAAAGAAAAAGGTCCTGAAGACGTTCTGTCATGATTTGCAATCTCAAGAAGAACAAGTTATACTCTGGTTTCTCTTCAAAACGAATAAATCTTTCGCCTTTTTCAAGAAGAACAAGTTAAATTAGTTATATAATGCAGCACAAAGAAAAAAGAAGGGGCCTTGGAGCCTGTGATTCCTTAAATGCACAGTTTATGTATGTATGTATGTGTGTGTGTGTATATAGAAAAATACACATTTCTATGTTTCTATGTTAATTTCTCTCCTCTCGGATACATAACCTTTCTTCTATTAGTCTATTATCTTTACCTAACCTTTTCTATAATGCTAAAGAATGCTGAAAATTCTTTCCTTTCTAAGTACGTTCTTATTCATTCAGACTATAGCAATACCTTATAGTCACTTTTATTTCTATCTTAAAAGACAAATCTTGTTCCTGGTTATATAAATATATATTCTAGGTTTATTTTCAATACCATACTTTTTTCTTCATTCTTTAAAAAACGGTGGCAGTTAGGTTTTCTGTTATGAGCCAGATATCAAATTTGTTTTTTCAATTGTAGAAAATATATAATATCTCCAAAGTCATATCTACAAAATAAGATATATTCAGAGAACTGTAGTTTCTATTCTTGTTCCTTGTTCCCTTCATGGTGCTTCCTTTCTTATAAATAGAATTTTTTTTTTTTTTTTTTTTAGTTTTTAAACTAGCTTTTCAAATTTTATGGAAGCAAATTCACTTCTACTTTTATTTATTTTCCTATTTTTTGTAGATAGTATAATATATTGCTTTTTCCCAATTTTCTCTTTAAATTTAACAATCTATCCTAAAGATTTCTAAAATGAACTCTACATTGTTACAGGAAAATAAATCTACAAAGAATAATCCAGATAGTTTTTATTAAAGAAAAATACATGTTCTTATCTAAAATATTTTTATACCGCAGGGTGTTCTTGTACTCGTCTGATAACTTCTTTAACATTATACTTGAGTCCTTCTATGATGAAATAGCAAAATCAGAAGAAAGAACATACCTATAATAAAAACAAAGACTAAATGGTGAAATACATCAGAGAAAACTTAAATAAATAGAAAGGTATATAGTATTAATGGATTGAAAAACTCAACATAGTAAAGATGCCAATTTTCTCCAAATTGATCCATAAGTTTAATGCAATTTCCATCAAAATTCCAGTAAGATATATTGAAGACACAGCCAAGATTACTTTAAAATTATATGAAAAGTCACAAGCCCTGGAATAGTTAAAAATTTTGAAGAAAAATAAGGTGAAAGGAATTACTTAATCTGATATCAAGGCTTACTGTATAGGTATAGCAATCAAGATATGTTGGTATTTGCAGACGAATAGACACATAGATCAATGGAACAGATAGAGTACCACTGAAATAGACCCACACAAGTATGCCCAACTGATTTTTGACAAAGCGCAAAAGAAATTTACTGCATAAAGGGCAGTCTTTTTATCACACAGAGCCAGAGCAATTGGAGAGGAATAGGAAAAGAATAACCTCGATCTAAACCTTACACTTTATACAAAACTTAACTTAAAATGCATTACAAAGTTAAATGTAAAATGTCAAACTATGAAACTTGAACAAAACCAGAAATGAATTATAATCAAATTATTTCTATAATTCCCTGAAATAAACAATCCTAATTTGAATTAAAGAGGGGATTACAGAATTAATATTTGGTTAAGAGAGTTTAGAAGGTATGAAAAGCCATAGTCTAGGTAAGAAAAAATAGAAGTAAAGTAAATCTTTTACAGGCATTTGTAAAAGAAGATCAATGTAATTTACCAAAGCAAGCATTATCCATTTAGAACACTTGGATTTAATTTTACCTTAGTAAAAACCAAATTATGTGAAAAATTGCCAAATGCCTATATATTTAATAAATAAAAGTATTGAATACCATTTTTCACTTGTGTAGGCACAGAGTAATGAGCCCTTTTAAACAAGTGTCTCTAGTAAAGTTTGGAAATATAGCAATATCTCACTTTTAGTTAAGTTTACTTTTATACACTATTGTCCTTTTATATTGATATTCTTTTTCAATGCCAATATCAAAGAAATATAAGTGTTTAGCTAAGGGACCTAACTTATTTTATTTATCATCACAGAGATTTATTACTGCTATAAAAGGAAGAGAGGTAACAGTGCAAGTTATACTGAGTTCATTGAAGGATTTACCTAACCATTTGTTGATTGCTGTCAACAAGATTATAATACTACAAGCCTAGTGTTTATACTTATGCATCATGACAAGCTTAGAAGAAACTTTTTCTTTTATTAAAAAGATGCTCATAAAAATTTTTTCAGATATTGTTGCTTAGAAACAATATGTAAACATATTTTGGAGTTTTTAAAACCATTACTGTGTATGGGTTTGAGATTTTATTTGCATATTTATAATTGTTATATAGTCTTAGATGGTCATGCTACATATTTTTCTGTTTCTTGTATATTTTTAAAAAATATTTCTTTATAAAACACAGCTCCACACAAATTGTGGATTAAAATCAGAAAAATGGAAGAGTATGGTCCCTGAAAATTTACCCTTTGGGAAAAGCAATGATAAAGCTGGCAAAAATGTTCAGAATCAACTGTTTCAAAACTCTGAAATTAACCAAAAGATGGCAGCAATCTGGTGAACATTTTTTCAAGAATAGTGGCTAAATCTTGGTAATAGCAGTAAACTTTGTAGCATTTTATCTTACCTTATTCTTCTTCCCTGTTCTGTAGCTCAATGGTGACCTTGAAAAATAACAGTCTATATTTCCCATACTGAAGGGAGCAGAACTGAGAAGTTCTTTCAAAGCCTCATTCCCAAAGTCATTTGACTTGTCTGGTGGTTCCTTAAAAGACCTGTCTTGAAAGACTTATCTTTATTTGATCTTACTCAAGGTTCACCCAGGGCTATAAACCTCTTCTTAGGAGACTTTGTCAAAAGTACTCACTGACAAGTGATTTAATATCATAGCTTCCTGAAACAACAAATAGTAGTGGAGGCAAAGAAAAGAATGAATTTGAAAGGCTCACTCCTTGGCCTGGGAATCCAGCAGGCCAGGCCACATGCATGCTGATGGCTGTGCATTCATTCACAAAAGATCTAATGAGGCCTCAAGCTCTCACATCTGGCTGGTGTTGAGATTATGCACAAGTAGGAAACGAAGGCTAAGACAGTGGTAAACTGAATGGCTAAGTGTTGAAGGCATGTCCCAATGCACACAAAGATCTTCTCTATAAAGATTGGGAGATTTATTGGTTCCAGATATTTAAGACAATCTCTGTCCAATCATTAGCTGACTACTAAGTTGGTAAAGCAGAGACTTCTATGACCACATCTGACAGAAAATGCAGACTTTTCAGAATTAGTTTGGAAAGATCACTAAACAAACAAATAATTTATGTTCAACATCTCTAATCATCAGGGAAATGCAAACCAAAACCACAATGAGATATCACTTAACTCCAGTGAGAATGGCCTTTATCAAAAAGTCCCAAATCAATACATGCTGGCGTGGATGCGGAGAGACAGGAACACTCATACAC
>CM052436.1:79385524-79402570 GCA_028533085.1 Varecia variegata | reverse complement strand
AAAAAAAAAAAAAAAATTGGAGAACTCACACTTATTTCAAAACTGATGACAAACCACAGTAATCAAAACAAGTGTAATACTGACATAAGGGTATGTTTATGGATCAGTGGAATAGGATATAGAGTCTAGAAATAAACCTAAACATTTATGGCCAATTAATTTTCAACAAGAATGCCAAGACCATTCAATTAGGAAAAAGTAATCTTTTCAACAAGTGGTAATGTGACTACAGGATATTCCCATGCAAAAGAAAGGATGTGAACTGCTACTTCACATCATACACGACATTACTTCAAAATAGATAAAAGATCTAAATATGAAAACTAAAACTACAAAAGACTTAAAAAAAGATATAGGGGTAAATCTTTATCTTGGACCAGGCAATTGTTTCTTAGTGGAATAGTCACACACCTTATAGAATTTTGGTCAGTGTAAGTTATAGTGTCTTGTAAAAATATAAGCTACAGCCTTATATATATTATAAGGCTCTAGTATCCAAAATATATATTCTTAGAGCTTGGCAATGAAAAAGACAGTTGACCTTATTGAAATGGGCAAAGGGCCTAAATAGATATTTCTCCAAAGAAGACATACAAATGGCCAAGAAGCACATAAAAAGATGCTCAACATCATTAATCTTTAAGGAAAATGCAAATTAACACCACAATGAAATGCCACTTCACACTTATAACAGTATTTTTTTAAAAAGAAAATAACAGGTATTATTAAAGTTATGGAGAAATTGGAACCCTCATTCATTATAGGTGGGAATATAAAATGTCACAGCTATTATTAAAAATAAAAACAGCTTGCCCATTCCTCAAGGAGTTGAACATGGAATTTGCATGTGACCCATCAATTCTACTACTAGGTATATTCTCAAGAAAATTTAAAACATATGTACAAGAATGTGTTGTACATGCATTATACATAATAATCAAAAAGTAGAAATGACCCAAATGTACATTTGAGTTGAAGTAGATAAACAAATGTGGCATACCCATGCAATGGAATATTACTGAGTCATAGAAATGAAGGAAGCACTAATACATGCTATAACTTTTTTTTTTTGAAGTTTTTGTTTATTTATTATAGCTTATTATGAGGGTACAACAGTTCTGGTTAAGTATATTGCCCATGCCCCTTCCAACCCCCCGAGTCTGAGCTTCAAGAGTGTCCATTCCCCAGACAGTGCACATCGCACTCATCATGTAGGTATACACCCGTCCCCTCCCCCACCCCCAACACCCCAAGTCAGATCTTCAAGCATGTCCATTCCCCTGACAGTGCACATCGCACTCATCATGTAGATATACACCCATCCCCTCCTCCCACCTCTGTCCGATACCCAATTGGTGTCATTCCTAAATGTGCACCCAGGTGTTGATCAGGGAAACCAATTTTCTGGTGAGTACATGTGCTGCTTATTTTTCCATTCTTGGGATAATTCACTTAATAGAATGAGTTCCAACTCTCCCCAGGAGAACCAAAGAGATGTCGTATCACCGTTATTTCTTATAGCTGAGTAATACTCCATGGTATAAAGATGCCACATTTTACTAATCCATTCATGAATTGATGGACATTTGGGTTGTTTCCACATCTTAGCGATTGTGAATTGTGCTGCTATAAACATTCGGGTATAACTTAAATGAATCTTGACAATTTTATGCTGAGTATAAAGAGCCAGTAATAAAAGAACATATATTGTAACATCCTATTTATAAGCACCAGACACAAAATAGATTAGCGGTGGCCAAGGGCTTGGGGTGAAGAAAGAAAAGGGAGTGGTTTCTCTTTGGGGTGATAAAGACATTCTGGAATTAGATAGTAATAATGATTACCTTGAAAATATACTAAAATCTACTAAATTTATGTTTTTAAACAGAGAATTTTATGGTATGTAAATTATGTTTATATTTTTTAAAGAAGGAATTGAACATTTATATTGGAATAGAATTAAGACTTCATTTAGACCAGTGGTTTTCAAACTGGCTCATTACCGAAATTACATAAAGAGGTTTCTGTGTAACATACATTTTCTAGGAAGCTTTATTTCATAGATCTGACGTAAGACACAAAAATGTTATATTTTAAAAGAAAGTGTGAGATTATGATTAATATTTAGATTTGAGAAATTATGAGAGGAAAATAAAGATCAAAGAAGTAGTGATATGCCCAAACTCAAAGAGGTATTAGCAATTGTGAATTGTGCTGTGATACATATTCAAGGGCACATGTCTTTTTGATAAAATGACTTCTTTTCCTTTGGGTGGATACCCAGTAGTGGTATTCCTGGGTCAAATGGTAAGTCCACATTCATTTCCTTGAGGAATCTCCATACTGTTTTCTGTAGAAGTTATACTAATTTGCAGTCCCACCAACAGTGTATAAGTGTTCCTTAAAGATGTGGAATCAACTGAAGTGCCCCTCAATTCATAAGTGGATTAACAAAATGTGGCATAAACATACCACAGAGTACTACTAAGCCATAAAAAAAGAGTTAAATAGTGTCTTTCACAGCAACATGGATGGAACTGGAGACCATTATCCTAAATCAAGTATCTCAGGAATAGAAAAACAAACACCACACATACTCCCTAATCATTGGGAGCTAATCAATGAGCACACTTGGGCACAAAGAGAGATGTAAAGGTCATTGGAAATCAAGAAGGGGGGAAAGGGAAGGGGTAATTACCAGTAAATATAGATATAGGGAAAATATTGTTTAATATTTGAAGAAACAAGTTATTACAACAAATGCACAGTGTGGGAGCTTTGCCATGCAGTTGGATGAAGGAACAGGTATTTCCAATGTGCCTGAACTTATGATATTTTCAGGATTTTGCTTTAGTAATAAAATATAAAATTATAAAAAAAAAAAAACTTACGTATTGGGTACAGTGAATACTATTCAGGCGATGGGAACACTAAAAGGCCTTACTTAAACATTATAAAAGATATCCATGCAACAAAAATATTTGTATCCCTTAATATTTTGAAATAAAAATAAACCCAAAACCTAGAGATAATCAAAAAGGCCAGAAATTATCTCTTTGAAAGGGTTAGCACAAATGCATATTTTTGGCAAGACTGATCCCTTGTGTTAACCCAAAAAGTGCGTTATGAATGCACAAATATTCATTTTTATCAGTATTCTTTATATGCCACATATATGTTTCAGATATTTTTACAAGTGCGAAATATCTCCTACTTTAAAATATCAAGACATTACTCTGTAAAAAAGATATAATCTCTGTCTATTATGTGGAAAGTACACATTGTGAAAAAATACATTATGAAAAACTTAATAAATAGAAAAACTAAAGCAGTATCAGTATTTTAACACAAATAAATATGATGCTTCCAAGAAAAAAAAAAAAAGAGCTACTAGCAGTTAGAACCAGAAACCAAGACTCCATTACTTTTTCTTGATCTTTCCATAATGCTGTGCTGCCTCCATTAGAGGAAACTTCAGCCCAATTAAGTGTACGCACATGGTCCTTTTTATCTCTTATATATTGTATGGTGAATCAGGAAAAGCCATCTAAGCTGGGTTTCCATCTCATTTACCCTAGGCTAAGCCAGCCATATTAAGCTATCTTTATACTAAAGGTTTTGTAAATAAGACCCATTTATTTATTTTGAGATGGGTGGGGGCAGTGGTGTAAAATATTTATGACTTTTGACAAAGTTGGTGGATAAGACTGAGAAAAAATATTTTATTAAGAACAGCCAATGATGACCTTATTTAATTTATAACTGTGTATGTTTATGAGCTATTTTTTTCAATTATGACAATTGATATCAAACTAAACAACTTTAGGAACAGAACTTTAAATCTCTGCATCACAAAACCTTAAAGCAAGCACATTAGGTCACATTGATTTCACTAAAAATGTTTCCCTGGGAAAGAGATAGCTTGTGTGCTATTAATAAACTCTTAAATATTTATTTAATCTTTTCCTTTCCTTGTGAAATTTTCATTTTTGTGTTGTTTAATATAGAAACGTTTGAGATATGAATGGGATACCTAAAACACAAAACAAAACAAACACAAAATAAAATAAAATAGAAATATTTTAATACAGTAATACATGGATATAACTCAATTAAATGCATACACATTTATTAGGATGCATATTCAAGTCTTTAACTGAGAAGAATACAAAATGTCAAAAATGTTTGGAGACACACATATCAATTCTTCCACCCCATGCTGACTTCGGGTGCATGAATGTCTAAAGCAGCAAGAACAGTCAGGTCACAGAGAAATACGTCTGGGATGAAGACAAATTGAGAAAACCTGCAGCAGGCATTGTCCAGACAAATTGAGACACCAGTTTGACATTTTCCTAATATCTTCCTCATCCCCTTCCCTCTGAACGTGCAAATATTTATGTTATTTATTTTTCAAAACTTAAATGTCACATGTTTTCAACCCTTATTTGAAGAGATAAAGCAGAAGTTCTGGTTCTAATAAAAAAATATGATTTCAGAGCTAATGCTTTTAGTAACTACTCCAATTTTGCTTCTTTTCTAACACTTATAACTTGTGTTTTATACTCTCATCAAAATTCTTTATTGAAATGTCAAGAACCATGTTAAATAACATAGAGTCAGTGGCATTATACTGTTGTTGTTTTTATTGTGAATGTGTCCAGTGTTTCCTTATTGAGCATGATGCTGGCTGCTAATTTGAATTAATGCATAGCTATAAACATAGATATATTCACAGTAACAAACTTATTGCTTGTTTTCTTAGACATTTAGAAAATATTTCCAAAAATTGCATTTATATTTATCTGTTGCTTCATCTTTTATTATATAGATAATAAACTTGCTTCCCATAAGCTATAATAAATAAAAAAAATGTATTAATTCTTAATTTGTTAAATATACTATGAAGCTATCTTTACATTCCCAGTGAAAAACTTACTTGATCATGGTATATTACTATTCTTAATATACAGGTAGATCAAATTTAATACTTTAGTATTGATCACTAGTCATACGTGAGTTTGTGTGTTTATTCTATATTCACCATCTTTTTGTTTTGCTATCTTGTATATCTTCTTCCCCGACTGTAGTAGAACATTTTAAATGGCATACATATTTTTTGTTCTTTAAATTTGTAGAAACCAGCCTTTGAGATAAGTTTTGCATAGCATATTTAAGTAGAGTAAAATATTTGATGATATGCTTATTTTATTCAGAGATTACTGGGTTCTTCAGGTTTCTTAAACCTTCCAAAGTTAATTCTGAAAGTTCACTTTTTTTAGGAAACTAGCATTTCACCTAAATACACAAATTTATATAAAATTTGTATGAAATCATATTTATTTGAGTTCTTTTATTTTCCTTTTGTGGCTTTCAACTTTAAGACTTCAAGAGTTTCATTGATATATAATTACTATATTGTATAATTCTCCCATATAAAGTGAACAATTCAATGTTTTTAGTATATTCTCAGAGTTATTCAACCATCACTATAATCTAATTATGGAACATTTTCATCACCCCAAAAGAAAACTCAGTACAAATTAGCAATCCATCTCTATTTCTTTCCCTACCCTCAGGCTTAGTAAACTGCTAGTTTACTTTTTACCTCTGTAGATTTGCTCATTTGGGTTATCTCATCTACAAGGAACTACGTGATTTGTGGCCTTTTGTGTCTGGAGTTTTACATTTAGTATAATGTTTTCAAGATTTATCCTTGTAGCTATGGCTGAATGATATTCTATTGTATGGATATAACAAATTTTGTTTATCCATTCATATTTTAGTTGTTTCTGCTTTTTAGTTATTAATAATGCTGCTATCAATATTCATTTACCACTTTTGTGTGAATGTATGGTTTTATTTCTCTTGTGTATATACTTTGAAATAGTATTGGGTCAAATATTCATTCTTTATAAGATCATAGTAATAATATTAGTTTATAAATACAGCAGAAATATATCTCATGGTCTACTTATTCCAGCTATGCTATGCTAAATCGGTGAATTGCCTTCTTTTTTTTCTGATTATTTTAGAAAGCGGTACATTTATTTTAACATTTTTTTCAAAAGAGAATTTCCTGGGTTTCTCTATTCTTTCTTCTTTTTTCATTTTTTTTTTAAATAAGCAAATTCCTTCTGCCTTTCATGGACTATGCTGAAATTTAAAGAATAAATTAATATTAATGTACATTTAACAGATACATTTACAATTTTACCTGTTAGTAAGAGACTCACATGGATTTAGTATAGAAAAAATGAGCTATTGATTTTTGTTGTTGCTTGTTTCAAAGAAATGGCACACAAGATGTGAATTGGAGTCATACATGGAATTAAAAGTTGAATCATGGGGAACTGATAAGATTTCCATGTAGAAAATATGTAGTAGATATTATTTCTGAAATTTAACAGATCCAAAACAAAACAAATTATTTTTACCTCTCCTCACTATGTATTTCTTCAACTTAGCAATCTCATTAAAAGCCATCAACATACTTACAATTGTGTAAGACAGAACATAAGAATCATCTTGATTCTTTTCTTTCCTATAGGTCCCTGCCCTGCATGGTCTAGATTCTGCTCAATACTCTGGGATCACCTCATTTCACTTTTCATCCACCAGCTCTCTTTGATCAATCCATACTGGCCTCTCAAATCCTAGAGTGCTATTCCACCCCTATTGCCTGGAATGCTTGATTGGCCCCTTTTCCTGTTCTCTAAGAATTAGATAAATTCCCTCTTTGATCACTAGGATTTCTAGGATAATAGCATTCATTTTAATAAAGCATGTTTATTTCTTTCAGAATACTCTTCAACCTCAGAAATTGCTTAATTTTTTTGTGTCTCTCCTACACTAGGATATGAGGTTAAATAAGGAGCAAATGATGTCTATCTCATTCACCTTACAGAAATCAAAATATCAGAAAGTATAGCACAAATATTTATGGATTGAAAGCATAAAATAAAAGGTCAAGTAAAATGAAGATTAATTTCCTGAGAATTAAGGGGAAGATTAATAATAAAAAATAAGCAAACAAATAGCAAAACTATCTATCACCTCAGACTCAAAATAAATGAAATTTATTCTTTCTTAACCAACATTTTCTTTTGTTTCTAAAATGTTCAAGTTGCCAAGAAAATAATTTCAAGGGATTTACAAAGTTTAAAAAATTCTTTAAAAGTTAATATTTAAAGTAAATTGTTACTGCAAAAATTTGTCTTTCTAGATAGTGATTGTGAAAGAAGTATAAGTTTTACCCAGAAAATAATCAAACACCCACATAGTAGAGAGAATAGTGAATAATGACAATATAAGACCATGCATTTATCCTAAGTATGCTGACATTGCTCAAAATATTTCTGGGCCTTCTTTTTTGGGATTGTTCTCAGAGATACATTCTATTGAACAGTCTCTGTTATGGAAAACCTTTATCATTTGAAGGTGGATTCAATTTTTGGAAAGTATACAACCAATTTAAGTTTGCTGAATAAGGTAGTGATTAAGTTGGAAGATACTGTTTAAATCAAAGAAAAACAGTGTATCTAAAGTAATAAGACTAAACTTCTTATTCATCTCATAAAACTTACCTTGGGCTAAATCCCAAGAAAGAAATTTCAAAGATTTTCAGAAAATAGTAATAATACTGGAATAACTTTACTGTCTTATCAATGTGACTTATATAGAAGGTATTATTCTTTGGATTTAAAAGTTATAGTGAGTTTGTCCAAAATTCAACCCCTCCTTAATAGCCATATTCTATGGCTATTTTGCACTACCTTTTTAATTCACTTCAGACATTCAAACTCGTTATTTGTATGCATCAATATATTATGAGTGTACTTATTTTAGTGGATTAATGCATATGTTTTCTCTCCATGAAGAGAGAAAAGCTGAAAATTGTTGAAAAAGGATTTTATGGCAATTGTAAATATATGACCAATGCAAATTAGTGAGTTAAGTATTATTTCATTTTCCTTAACATTTTTAATTTATAAATAATAATAAATACATGATAAAATAAAAATAATAAAAAGTAAAGATTTAATGAATATAAAAGTCTTTAATTCAGTTCCTTACTATATTAAAATTGTCTATTTAATTGCCCAAATGCTAAAATGATCTAACATTTTTTTCTTTTTCATTATTTTTTTTTTGCCATAGTAGTTCCTTCTTTTAACTAAATGGCTTTAATGAGATGTAATTTTCATACCAAAAACTGTACAAATTTAAGGTATACAATTTAATGGATTTGGACATACGCATATAAGCATCAAACTATCACTATAATCAAGGTTATAAACATATTCATCACCTCCAAAAATGTTCTTGTGTTCCCTTTTATTGGTGGTAAGAACTCTTAACATGTGATGTATTCACTTATTGAATTTTTAAGTATATAATATCACATTGTTCACTGTATGCACTATGTTATACAGAAGATCTCTAGGACTAATTCATCTTGCATAACTGTAACTTTATACCATTTAAACAATGACTTTCCATATCCCTCTCCCACTGGCTTCTGATAACCACTGTTTTATTCTCTGCTTCTATAAGTTTGATTATTTCATGTACCTTGTATAAGTGGAATCATGCAAATGTGTCCTTCTATGACTGGCTTAGTTCACTTAGCATGCTGTCCTCTAGGTTCATTCATGTTGTCATAAATGGCAGGATCTCCTCTTTTTTTAAGGCCAGATTATTTCCCATTATATGTATATACCGTATTTTCTTTATCCATTAATTTCTTGATAGACATTTAGGTTATTTTCATAACTTGGTTATTGTGAGTAGTGCTAGAATGAATGTGGAAGAACAGATCTCTCTTCTAGATCCTAAATTTTATTTTTTGAGTATAGACCCCAAACTGAAATTGCTAGATTATACAGTAGGTCCATTTTTAAGTTTTTGAGGAAATTCCATACAGTTTTCCACAGTGGCTGCATGAATTTACATTCCTATCAACAGTGTAGAAGGATTCTAATTTCTCCACATTCTCCTAACACTTAACTTATGAGGTTTTTTTTAATAATAACCATTCTACCTGGTATGAATCAATATCTCTGTGATTTTGATTTTCATTTCCCTGAATTATTAGTGATATCAAACATTTTTTCATATACCTGGTGGCCTTGGTATGCCTTTTTTTGGATTAATGTCTATTCAAGTCCTTTTAAATTTTTTAATTGGTTTATTTGTTTTTTGCTAATGAGCTGTAGAACTTCCTTATATATTTTGCATATTAACCCTTGCCTGATATATGGTTTACAAATATTTTCTCGAATTCTATAGGTTGCCTTTTCATTGTATTGATTGTTTCCTTTGCCGTGCAGAAACATTTTAGTGTGATGTACTCTCATTTGTCTAGTTTTACTTTTGTTGCTTTCTTTTCTATGTCTTCTCAAATTGCCTGCCTTCAGGCTCACTGACTCTTTCTTCTCTTTGATCAATTTTGTTGTTGAGACCATATATTCCATTTTTAAGTTTCCTCTTTCTATTTTTCAGCTTCAGGATATCTGGGTTTTTATTATTATTGTTGAAAAATTTTTGTTAAGTTTCTGTGAAAAATTCTAAATTGTTTCTCTGTGTTTCTTTGAAGTTTGTTGAGCTTGCTTAAAAGAGTTATTTTGAATTATTTGTCTGAAAAATCACATATATCTATGTCTCTAAATTGTCACTGTTGTCTTATTTAGTCTGTTTGGCAAGATCATATTGCCCTGACAGTTATTGATGCTTGTGAACATATATCAATATCCGAGCATTAAAGAATTAGAAATTTATTCCAGTCTTTCTTTGAAGTCTGGCCTTGTACATACCTGCCCTTCTTCAGAGGGCCTTCCAGAAATTCAAAGGAGACTGACTATTGACTTCCATAAGCCTGTGATCATTGCAGCTGTTTCAGCACTAGAGGGGACTCTAAGTTCAGGTTTGCTGTGAGTTTCACACAGCCTTCAAGTTCCCAGGCTGGAAGCCCCAAGGAAGGTATCAAAGCTATATGGTAAAGCTGATCAGGGACCCAAGCACAGTGTGAGATTTTTCTGTGGTGGGCCTGGTACTGGGTTCTAAAGTAAATTCCATAGCTTGCTTCCCTCTCCTTACAACTGAACAGTATCTCTCTTCACACAGAGCTGCCTGGGGTTGGAGGAAGGGTGTTGTGGACAATCCCATGGCTACAAAGCCTGGCACCATGCTAGGCTGCACTTGAAGCCCATGGCCACTGATATCAATACAACACTGGGCTGCACACAAGGCCCATGGTCATTAAGGCCCATGTTTGCTACAACGTGCCTACTACTGAGGCTTTTCAGGCCCAAAACCATTATAGTCAGCTGGAAGTCCTACAGACCAGAACACAAGTTCATTCCACTCAGGCAGCAGGTTCCTATCGGGTGCCTGGGTGTCTCTAGAAGCTCTGTCCATGGGCATCAGCACCACATCATGTGGTGTTCTTCCCAATGCTGGGTTTTACTACTGGGTTCCAAGGTAAATCTCATGCTCATTTCCCTCTCCTTTCTGCAAGCAGACAGTATCTCTCGACTTGCTGCCCTGCCTGAGCTCGTGGAAGCAATGGCACAGGCAATCTTGTGGCTACCCAAGCTGGCACTGTTCTGGGTCACACCTGAAGCCCACAGCCTTTGAGATCAGTGCTGCACTGGGACACACACAAAGCCCACAGATACTATGGCCTGCCTGCTGCTAAAGTTTATTGAATGTCCAAGGCTACTTTAGTCAGCCAGCAGTGATGTGCACTGGAACTTAAGTCTATTCTGCTGGGGTGTCAGATCTTCATCTGGTGCTGGGGCAGGTCTAGAGACTCTCTGCGTAGGCACTGACCTGGAATCAGGGGCTATGGGGTTCTACCGAGTGACAAATTTTACATTGGTGGGCCTGGTGCTGGGTGCCAAAGAAAAGTCCCATACATACCTCTTTTTCTGTCTCCCAAGAGGATGGTACCTTTGTGCTGTACTGCTTGGGGTTGGGGAAGAATAGAATAAGCAAAGTGAGACTGTTCTTCCTGAATTCTTCAAAGTATCTTTTTCTTATTATTAATCTAAAATCAGGTACTGTAATCTCTTACCTAGTTTTCTTAGCTCTTGCAAAGGCATTTTCTTGTGTGGACAGTTGTTTAAATTAATGTTTCTATAGGGGTACAATCATAGGATAGTCATATTTTTCCATCTTTCTCCATCCCTATTCCTAGATATTATTTTCTGTCCACAATGGAATGAAAATAAATATGAATAATAGAAGGAAAACTGGAAAATTCACAATGTATGTGGAAAGTAAACAACATAATCTTGGACAACTATTAAATCAAAGAAGAAATAAAGAAATAAAAAAATACTGCAAGAAAAACAAAAATGAAAATACAACATACTAAAACTTATGTGGTGTAGCAAAAGCTACACTTAGAGGGAAGTTTATAGTGATAAATGCCTACCTTCAAAAGAAGAAATATCTCAAATAAATAATCTAACTTTACACCGCAAGGAATTAGGAAAAAGACAAACTAAACCCAGTTAGCAGAAGGAAGGAAATAACAAAGATTTGGGAAGAAATAAACAAAACACAGAATAGAAAAACAATTAAAAAATCAATGAAATTAAAAGGTGTTTTTTTTAAATAAACAGAATTGCCAAAACTTTAGCTATACTTACTAAAAATAAAATAAAGGGCTCAAATAAATAAAATTAGAAATGAAATAGGAGACATAACAACTGATACCACAGAAATAAAAAAGATCAGAAGATGCTATTGTGAACAATTACCAACCATAAAATTGGATAACCTAGAAGAAATGAATAAATTACTAGAAACATAAAACCTACCAAGACTGAATCAATGAAGAAATGAAAAACTTGTACAGACAAATAATGAATAAGGAGATGTATTATTTGGAATGTCTTATAATACCTACCTACTTTTAAAGGCCTTCTAATTTCTAAGAGAGACATATTGTTGAGAATGGCCATCAAATACAGAAGATAGTTTGACAAAATGGTGCATATGATTTAATAAAATGACATAAAAATCAGTTGAAATCCAGTTGCTCTATTTTAAATACTATTCATCTTTTCAGTTGTGATAATAGCTATTTTTTGAGTGTTAAGTACATTCTAGACCCTGTAACAAATATTTCACATGCATTATGGACTATTATATTTACTCAGCTATATTAGGTAGTTGCTAATGTTTTCACATTTTATAGATGACGAAATTTATTTTCTCAGAGAATGAGTGAATTTACAAAGGTCACACAAAGAGTAAATGTTGAGTTGGCAATGACACTAATTTTTTCCTCTTCGATCTCTTGTTCTTAAAAAAGATAAATTAATACTTCTCTTAAAGTAGCTGGTATATTCATATCACAATAAACATTGTATAGATGGAAAAGCTGGAATATTAATAGAATGATTATACAAATCTGTTAAAGAAAGGAGGGATAAAGCAATGGAACAATTATTTGAAAATTTCTTTATAAAAAATCATCCCGTTTTAGATGACATCAAAAGTGAATCAAAATTTTTCAAATAAGAAATGGAAGATTCCAGGGTGCATTAGAAAGTGAGTAGGTGGATGAAAATGAAAATTTGCAAGTATTTCTACATTTTAATAATTATTCTGTGCAATAGAAAACCCATGCATTGAAAGAAGCCTGGAATTCTCTTTATTAAGGACTCATTCTTTACTAAGTTCAGATTTTTAAATACAGATATTTTAAATACTCTGTAATTTTGAAATTTTTTCTGCCACATATTTTCTGTGCATTTTTTTACCCAAGTTTCTGTCTCTTACTACACTTATATTCAAGTGGATAGAACAGAGAACACATTTAATATATGAAATTTTGTTTATAGGTCTATTAAAGGGTTTAGTAGAGATTAAACTAATGGCTTGTCCCTTGATCTCCCCATGGGATAAGTATAATAGACCTAATTAGTCATTAAGAATAAACGCGTTATTCAGAATTATAAGTACGTAGAGTAAAGCTGGAGAGGCTCTGAAAAGCCCGTGACATTAAGAATTGCCCTTTCACAGCCCTTCAAGAAATCCAAAAGGAAAACCATAGTCATTAAGGGTTGACTTTAAACGTACTTTCAACTACAATAAAAAAGCTTTAGAATTTCTGTATTCTGATGCATCAGCTCACTGACCAAGAAATATGGAGTTTAATTGCTCTTAAAGGATTCAAAACTTTCACAGTATCTGTAACATTGTTACAGCAGTTAAGTTTTCAGTGGGCTTGTATTCCAAATACACATGGTGTTTAATTAAATTCAAGCCAGCCTGGTTAGAGCTGCAAACTCTTTAGTTCAATGAACCACTCCCCCCTTTTTATAGTTCCCGCATTTAACACATACAGCACAAAAACACAAACAGATATTTTCTTTACTACATAAAAGAGAACAATGGACACTTCAGTTTTTTCTATTACAAAGATTATAAATAAATATATCAATAATCAAGATGACCAAAATATTCCCCTCAGTTTGATTAAACTTAAGACAGGTTTTTTTTCTTGACTATGTTCCCCTAACCTCCTTTTCTTAGAGTAGAGCATTGAGTTTAGAAAAGTTGTAATTTCCCATTCTTTTTCAGCCCTTCTTTGAAATGTACATAAATCTCCTTAAAAGTCTCTTGCCAGTTTTATGACATTGTATCTTTCTGAAAGACCTGGGACCCATTGCTTTGAAATGCAATCATCATGGATGATAGCACACCTATCTCCTGGTCTCTGTGGGAGGGTAGAAGCCTAACTTTTGCAGGTACCTTGTTTCAAGTTGTAAAAATACATCCTGTTACCAAAAAATAAGAAAAAAAAAAGGAATTTTTTTTGGGGGGTGGTAAGGTCAATCAGCACATGCAGGAGGCCTAAGATTCTTCTCAATCCCATGCAAATTTCTCCAGGTCTTTCTTCAGTGGCGTTGAGATCACTCTCTCTTCCCTATTGCAATAGTCTTGCATAAAGTCTTCCTTGCCTGTTTAACTTTTCCCAGTGCAAATTTTCTTTTATATTACTCAAAAATACATTACTATAGATACCTGTAGTTTTACATAGATCAAAGAGGAATTTTATACTCCTATATTAAATGTATAAATATTTATGATAGATACAAAATTAAATTTTCTACCTTTAGCTTAAATTATGTCACTGGGCAAAAAGATTTTTAAAACTCCTAAGCCTCTTATCCTTTACTCTTGGAGTTTGTGTTATCATTCTACTTTTTTCCTTCAATAAAACAACACCAGCACCAACAGCAATTGAAGTCAGTTGAAAGATAACAGAGACTCATCAAAACATAATTTCTATTAATATTATATAATTCAGAAATTGAATGACTAGCCTAAAATCTATTATACCCAGTGCCTTCTTGCTAGTTCAATTTAAACGTGTTTTATTTTTAATGCTATCAAATAAACTAATTTATACTAGATCTATAACTTATTTATACAAAGAAAACTACACAAAGCAAAAATATTACCTTGAAAAATAAGAGCGCATTAAAAGTTTGAAATTCACTATATCTTTTCAGAGTTCTTTTATGCTTGCTGTTGACTCTTTAAATTTTACTACTATTATTATTGTTATTATTAACATTTTTCCAGATAAGAATGTTAGTCAGTAGAAGACAACTAAAATATAACATTGATATTTTAAGAATTTACAGATTGAGGTTAAGAAAAATATTTTCTAAGTAGTTCAAATACATTTTGAAGTAGAATTCTATATGGTAAGATCTGTTGAGAGCAGGAGAAAAACAAGTAAAAATAGCCCCAGTACAAAGACTAATGTAGCTCTCTTCTTACAATAAAGTAATCAAACAAAATATATTTCCCTTCTTTCTTCAGACAACATTGTAAGTGTCCCTAATAAATGGTTGTTGTTTTGCAAGATGGACAATAAAAGCCACTTACCCCTCATTTTCCATTCCCCTTCATGTTTCTCCTTACTCTTATACATTACTTTTCTTTTGCTTTGTTGAAGAGCTGTAGAAGTACATTAGCTGCTTGTGTGGCTTCAACACTTATTGAAATTTGGGGATAAATGTCAAATAAATCATCCAAACACAGTTGACACTATTACTAGACATTTTCTTGCCCATGTTTCATTAGCAGCTGCTTCATAAATGGCAGACTTAAGAGCATGATAGGGAGCCAGACTCCCCAAATTCAAGTCCTGGGTTTTCACTCTTGTGTAATAAGGGGAAATTATAGTACCTAACCCTTAAGATGGTTGAAAAGAATAAATGATGTAATCCATATAAAAGATTTAGCACAGTGATACTATTAAATTTTAGTTAATGTTTTATCATTTGTTATATAACAATACTCTCACAAGACTCTTTTTTATAAAATTTAGTAGCTTAAAACAAACATTTATATTTTTCATGATTTTGTGTGTTAGGAATTTGGAAAAGAGTCAGCTGGGTGGGATGACTCTAAAATACACGGCATCAACTTGGGCAGCTGGGGCCAGAGAGCCCCTAAATTGCCTTCTTCAGTCACATATCTGGCATCTTGGTGCTCTTTAACCTTTTTTCTCCCTCTTTTCTTGTAGTACCTCACCCTTTGGGCATTTCTGTGCAGCTTTTTTTTCACTCTTAGACTGGTGATCTCAGGGTAGTCTTACTTCGTGCCTGGTCATTAGCTTTCAAGAGGCAGAAAGCAGAATCTTTCAGCCTGGTTTAAGTACTAAGCTTGTACCTTGCACAGCAATCACGCAGTTGAACCAGAATCAGTGGGCTGAGAAATAGATTCTACTTTTCGATGTGGGAGTGGCAAGGTCACACTGTAGAAGAGCATGGTGGAAGGGAGTTTTTGTCACCATCCTCTTTGGAAATAAAATCTTCCACAGTTATTACATTTACTGTTATTACTACTTCAGTGAATTTGTCCATGTTATGTATCCCAAATGAGATAATTTCATTTTGTCTAAATTCTGTTACTCTTGGTTCATTCCTCCTTTCACTCTTTTTACATAAGTATTGACTGACACCTATCGTGTGTGGGAGACTGCTCAAGGAACTGTGACTACAGAAGTAAACATGGCAGATAAGTTCTCTGTTATTATTTTTACAAATCCCCTGGGTATGATAGGAGATGACTTGCATCACAGATAAGGGAATGGGGGAGGTGGTATTTATTGGAGGGAATGGCACCCATTTTTGAAGAGGTGGCACTTGAGCTAATATCTAATTGGCAAGAAGCCCTATGGAAATCTTGGTAAAGAGTATTCCCAGCAGAAGGGACAGCCAAGTACCAGTGCCCTAAGTCAGGCATGAGCTACAGAAACCATTGTGTTAGGAGATAAGTGAGCAAGAAGGCGACCAGACAGCACATGAGACTGAAGAAGAGGTCAGGAGAAATTATGGAGGGCAGAGCTTCTTTATCATGGTGCACACTACAATTACCTGGAACACTATTTTAAATGTTAATACCTGAATCTGATTTCAAAGACATTAAATACAAATATTTGGGAATGTGACCTGAACGTTATGGTTTTTAAAATGCTCTCTAGAGAATTCTAATGTATAACCAAAATTAAGAAACATTAATATAGGGTCTTTTGAGCCATGACAAAGAACATGAAACTTTTCAGAATATTATTCTAAATTTGGAGTTATAGATCTTGCCCTGAAAGCACAGTTTTTAATTGGGGGATCTGGGATTCAAACCCGTAGAAAGCAGGTTGAATAGCCATAGCACCGTTCTCTTAGTGTTTCTCTGTCATGGGATTTCTGTGTGACCTCGAGCAAATTATGATCTCCTTATGCTTTAATTTTCCAAGTTAAAAGTAGAAATAATAATAACATTTTGCTAAGCTAGGTCATAAGCATGACCTAGTGAAAATCAAAAGAGATAATAAAGAAAACATGCTTTGAAATATTTAAAAAATATTAAACTTTTCTACATTTAATGGGAAGCCATAAGACAATGTTAAACCGGGATGGAGTCGGAGAGGGGATATACTATTATTTAGGTTTTAAAAATATTTCTGTGGCTGCTGTGTATAGAATGGATTATGGGTTTATAGTACTAATACAA
>CM052436.1:79354919-79379689 GCA_028533085.1 Varecia variegata | reverse complement strand
AAACTCCTGGGCTTAAGCGATCCTTCTGCCTCAGCCTCCCGGGTAGCTGGGACTACAGGCATGCGCCACCATGCCCAGCTAATTTTTTCTATATATATTTTTAGTTGGCCAGATAATTTCTTTCTATTTTTAGTAGAGACGGGGTCTCGCTCTTGCTCAGGCTGGTCTCGAACTCCTGAGCTCAAACAATCCGCCCGCCCCGGCCTCCCAAGTGCTAGGATTACAGGTGTGAGCCACCACGCCCGGCCTCAAAGGTTGTTTTAACATGTCTTTCCACTCTACGTGTGAAAATTTGTATTGCCTTCTTTACAGTACATTTTTTAAAATAAATGTTTAGTGAAATGGAGCAAACACCTATAGTGTTCCTCTCTATATTACAAGATGTTAGTTAAGAATTTTTTTAATTTTATATTTTATTTTTGTGAAAAACAGATTTAAAAAAATTGTAAATGCTTATTTTAATATTTCTGCTTTGGAAGCTTAAGTGAGGGGAAGTTTTGTTTTTTTTTTTTTAATAAAACTTGTCTCTGTATTTTTATGCTGAAACTACAGTAACTAAAAATATGGTCTTCTGATTAGATTGGTCAATGCAGATTAGAAGAAAAATAATTATCAAAGGTTCTTTACACTGTTTTCAATATAATGATTACTATCATATTTTCCTACCTAAGTTCTGATGCATGTTTTCGTGTAGTTACACTTTTACACAAAGTCCATTGCATTCCATTCTATGTGAATTAATTGCTCAACTTCTAATTGTAACTGTAGAATTACCCTCACAAATTTTATCATACTTATATTTCTTTAGCTAATCCAAATTATCAACATCACTTCTGATTTTAATTTTTCTCTAACCTGAAGCTCTGACTCGGGATGGGGAGCAAGGGCAATATACATAACCTAAGCTTTTGTACCCCCATAATATGCTGAAATAAATTTTTTTTCTCCAGGCTGTGAGTCACCCCATTATTGTAAAACATAATGAGAATACTGCTGGTTTTATCATCTGATTTAAGGACACCTAAGCTTTCAACTCTAGGAAGAATGTTTGCTCTGCCAGGAGCCAGTATATCTCTGAGGAAAAACCTTCACTTTATTGGCATTTTTTCTGAACTATATACTCTCACCTCCCATAAGTTTTTCTTAAATTTTCTTTTTTAAAATTTATTTCAGAATATTATGGATGTACATATGTTTTGGTTATGTAATTTGCTTTTGTACAGTTTGAGACAAAGTTATAGGTGTTCCCTTCACCCAGATAGTGTGCCTTGTACCTGTTAGGTGTGAATTTACCCATCTCCTCCCCACTCCTACCTACTTGATTTCCACTGAGTTTTACTTCAATATGTGTGCATAAGTGTTGAACAATTTAGTTCCTGAATATCTCAAAACTTGAGATATGTAGCTCTTGAAAATCAGTGGGGATGTGCTCTCACAGAATATCAGCTATCAACAGTGGGTTAACTGCTGTTAAGACTACATTTATTATAGTACTGTCACAAATAATTCCACATTTATGTTGACTAGCTTCATATTCCAATTCAGATATCTTTGTTCTGATCATAGTTCAACATGGAAGACAAAGGAAAAGAGCATACATCTCTCTTCATCATGAAACATTCATAATTTAGTTCTTAATCTAATGCCTTAAATGTATCAAAGCTTTTTCTAGAGGAAATCCTAAGCATTACACAATATATGTATTCATTTCTTCTTAATAATATGTGTGTCAAATCTAGAGAGGCAGGTCTCTTTGCAGCCATAGCAGTCTATGCCTTGAGAAAGTTCATTCTAATCAAACTCAAGGACAATTTTTTAAAAAAATCACTTAAAATGATATAAATCCAAGATAGCTATTTTAATCACATTGTACTGTCTATGGTTTTGACAGTTCTAGGTTGCCCCTATGTAAAGGATTTCCACATTAATGGTCTAAATTCTGTTATTATGTGACTGCAATCCATAGAAGATCAAAAATGTAATTTTTAAGGCTTATGCATGTGTATAAAAGATATCTTTTCATTCTAACTGTATCAATTGTTATATTTTGTTTATATATTTTTTTTATTATAGCTTATTATGGGGGTACAACTGTTCTGGTTAAGTATATTGCCCATGCCCCTCCCAATCCCCCGAGACTGAGCCTCAAGGGTGTCCATTCCCCCAACAGTGCACATCGCACTCATCATGTAGGCAAACACCTGTCCCCTCCCCCACCCCCAACACCCTGAGTCAGATCTTCAAGTATGTCCATTCCACTGACAGTTCGCTTCACATGGGTAAAGGTAATTCTTTATTTTTCTTGGGTAAACATTATGTCTATGGGTGACTGTGAATTAATCATCCCAATTTGTCCTTCCTCATACTTTGACAGTTAGCTGAATACCTACCATTTCTATAAGGCTTTCTCTGAATAATTAACATTTTCTGAAGAGTCACATTAGTCTCTCTCTCTCTCTCTCTCTCTCTCCCCCCCTATTCATTTTAAAATATGTTTTTCAATATTCAAAACTTTTATTGTTCTTTCATTGACACCCAACAGATAAAAAGCAAAGTAAATATAGGGTCTATAACATTTTTTTTCCCTTGAAAAGTAGATGCAGCATTTTGCATTTATACACAGCAAAATTCAAATGGTCTAATAGAGCTTGGCACGTAAGAAGTTGAAGTGTTCTTAGAAATAAAGTTTGTAATGGAGGTCTACATCTAAAGGTATTAAATGCAAAATATTATCATTATTATTAGTAGTAGTATTTAAATTTGTGCTAGTCAAACAATGTGCTAGCCATTTTATTAGTCAGCTGGGGCCGCCATAATAAAATATCATACACTGGGTGGCTTAAACAACAGAAATATCTTTTCTCACAGTTCTAGATGCTGAAGGTCTAATATCAAGGTGCCAACAGGGTTGTTTTCTGGTAGGCTTGTCTCTTGGGTTTGCAAACCTCTGTCTTGCTGTGTCCTTGCATGGACTTTCCTCTGTATGCATGCATGGAGAGAGAAATATCTAGTGTCGTCTTCTTAGAAGGACTCCAGTCCTACAGATTACAGTCGTCTATGACCTCATTCAACCTTAATTACTTCTTGAAGGCCCTATCTCCAAATGCAGTCACAGCGGAGGGTTAGAGATTCAACATATGAATTTAGGGGAGACACAGTAAAGTCCATGAAAGCTGTCAACCTGGAGTCAATGAATACATTGGTGTGAAAATCTATTTTAAACCAAGCTAATGCTGTACTGTTAGAGAAAAACAAAAATTTATTAAAAGGTCTAATTTACTAATATCTCCTTAAGTAATATAACTTAGTGGAGTCCCTGTAATTTTTATATAATTCCATTAGGAAAATTAGAATACAATTTACTTTTATGACAATAAGCAATTGAGGGGAGCCTCATATATAATCTGAACCTTGGTGTCAGACTGGCTCTGCAGTAATCATCTGTCCTATTAGGTAGACATCCTTAGAGCCATCTCTGGTTCTCTGGCTTTCAACAGGATGTTAGCACAGGAACCCACGTAGCTGAACAAAGTCCCCTTCATATTGTGGCTGTGATAGGAGACATTTTTCTTGTTTGTGAAGGGGTGGAGTAGAGGGATTGCTACAATTTCTGAATTTTTTTCTTGTTTGTATAACTGTCATGTTTTCCTATTTTAACTAGTGTTAAAGAGTGCTTAATTTGACATCAGAATATGGATGTGCTAGGATGAATAGAAATAAGGACTCTGTAAATCACTTTAAAGCAGTTCAGTATGTCTTCCGCTACAATAAACTAGAGCCACAGACAGAGGTACATAAGAGTGGATTTTGGAGATGGAGCTATGAGGATTGGCTCTACGGCTCGGTACCTTTGGTCTCCCAGTTTTACATTGGAAAAAGGGAATATCAATGTATCAACCTGATGAAATTTTAGGATCAGATATAATGTCCATAGTATAGTAGCTTGCACATGATGACGATAATAATGATTATCTTTAATTAGTGTTATTATTCTATATCAGAGTATCATTTTAGAATTGCACTCTAGAATAGAAGTTTCTTGAGGGGAAGGAAGATGTTTTAAATATTTTCCATTCTTCTTTATTCTTGTTATAATCTTATACAATGCCATATTAATCAGGCAAAAACAAACAAAATAACAACAACAGCAAAACCCTGATACATAAGTTTGCTTTCTGCATGCTTTTATCAATTGTATTTTAGGTAATATTACTGCTTACATTTTTTAATAGGTGATTACAGGCCCTTGAGAAAGAGGGGGACCCAGTGGCAGGTGGTGAAAATGTTCTCAGAGAGAGATTAAAAGACAGCCCTATTGTAAAATTTGATTTAAAAGGAATTCAAAAGTAATTGCATGGCATAAAATATAATGAGTCATTGCTGACTCTTGTTTATCAATGAAAATACTCTTTATTTTAGGACCTAATGGCAGATTCCAACTCTATCACTGGGTTTAGTGAGAGAAGTAGGTGAGAGCCAGGTTTTGAAATGTTTATATGCTACTTTATTCTGGAACGAATACTGAAGAATACATAGCCTAACCTGTAAATTAATTCTTCTTAAGTGTTTACGAATTTCTTGATTCTTTTCCCCTAAATCTTTGTCTATTTTTTGATGGAGCAAGATGAAATAACAGTAATTGGCTGATGGGTTTAAGTGCTAGTTAAAAGTTTTGGCTGCTTCAAGGGTTTCTCCTGTGCAGATTATAATGTACGCATAGTCATATTCAGGCTAGTTAGCAATTTGAAGTGCTTTGCCAAATCTGAAAATTGTTATATTATCAGTGAAATGCTTTTGTATATTTTTTATTCCACTTCAGTAAACTCAAAGCAATTGTTATAAATAGCCAGCCCTGGTGAAACTGTAATAAAGAGTTGAATTTTCTCGGATACTTTCCTATAGTCATGTTCTTCTCTCTCTACCTAGTTATAGCATTCCCCAGTTGCCTGATACTTTATCTCCTGAAACTTATCTTCTGTGGCCATTGTTTTGGAGGATGACCAGGTGCTAATCTTCTGGAAATCACTCTCTTCTCTATTTATATAGTGTTGAAGTGCATGAGCTTTGGAATGAGACAAAACTGGATTTAAATTATAAGGCTCATACTAACTTACGTGTTCTTGAGCAAGTCTCAGTTTTTCTCCCTGAAAAATAAGTATATTAATAGGTATATTGTAAGGGCTTAATATAATGGTTTATGTAAAGGGCTCAAAATAGTGTTTCCATAAAGTAAATACTAAAGGAACAAAATGGTAGGTTGAGGAGCTCTGCAAATTTTCTCATCATAGAAACAATCATAACTGGCGAATATTATAAAATATAACAACCATTTAAAGTCTCCAGAAATTGTTCTGAGATCATAAAGAAAAAGAGAAACATTTATTTAAGAAAATGTACTAAATCAGGGCAAGAACAATGAAAGTCTGTGGCAATCTTCTCCCAACCCCCTAGCCAGTGTGATGGAAGGTCTACCATAGGCAGGTACAGTCAAAAACACTAGACTCTCTCTTCTACCAGCTCCCACTTGAGAGCTGCAATATCTCTCAGAAAGATGCAGGATACCAGCATTTCTTTTCTTCCCTACTTCCATGGCACAGAAATTTTACTCTAGGCAAAAGAGGCTTAGAGATGCATGGCTCTCATTAGCCTTCCAGTCCCCACTCTTAAGGTAGAAGTTCTTCTCAGGTAAAGCAGGCCAAGAATACAGGGCCTCAAATCACCTTCACCCCAATTCACTCATATGGCAAAGATTCGAAACTGAGAAAGCAAAGCAGAGAAGACTACAGGCTACTGCTCCTACCAAGAGGCCTGCTTTTGGAGCAGGGCGTCACTCCGAGAGAAGCAAGGCACTGTCCACAGGCACCACGGCAGATCAGGGGCTCAGAGATTCTACCCATGAAATATGAAGACTGCAAGAAAAGAGTTTGCAACTCTCCCTAAAGAATCTGACTTTATTAGGAATAGACTATGAGAAAGTTCAAGATTAAGGGAGTTTTTGAAAAAAACATGGATTATACTATTAATAATTAAGCAGAAACTGACAGCTACATAATAGTGGCAAGCAAAACCACAGACCAAAGTTTAACAGAATGAAATAGGAAAAAAGACATTTAAGAAAACCACTACTAGTGATAAAGGAAGCCCCAAGAATTGGCCTAAAACACTGTCATTGCAGAGATTCTAAAGTAATTGGATTATACTGTGGAGCACTTTATGCCCCAGAGAGATGTTCAAAATAACACTGCAATCAGGTAGTAATTAATGGATGCTGGGTGCAACACCAGGGGAGGAAGTTTAGTTAGAAGGTTACTGAGGGGATTACAGAAAAAGACACTATAAAAGAACCTGGTTAAGACCATTGTCTTCCCTGGTGGCAGGGATTCAAGGTGGTTATGTCTATGTCCATGTTGATGCCCTCTGAAAACTGACGTCAGAGTCTGAAGACTCTACAGGAAAACTATATTTCACTGAAATAATCTAGCCAAGCAAATAAACAAATACATATAATAATAAATAAATAGCCAAGCAAACAATAATAACAGTAATCTTTGGTGTGGAAGCAGGAATATTTATACAGATGTGTTAAAATTTGAATCTAAAATTTCCATTTTTTCAGCAAAATATAAGGCATGCTTACAAAAAGGAAGTGAGATCTGTGCATAGAATAAAAAGCAGGTAAGAAAATCTGTCTTCAAGAAATTTGAGATGTTATAGACAAAGACTTAAAGACAGCTATAATAAATAAGTTTTAAAAAATCTAAAGGTAACTATTATTTAAAAATTAAAGAAAAGTAAGATGATGTCTTATCAAATGTATAACATCAATATCAATAAAAAGAAATTATAATAAAAGCACAAAATAGATATTCTGGAGTCAAAGAGAACAAGCACTAATGTATTGATGGGCACTTGGGTTGTTTCCACATCTTTGCAATTGTGAATTGTGCTGTTGTAAACATTCTAGTACTGATGACTTTTTTATAGAATGTCTTCTTTTCTTCTGGGTAGATGCCCAGTAATGGAATTGCTGGATCAAATCATAGTTCTACTTGTAGCTCTCTGAGGCATCTCCATATTACTTTCCACAGAGGTTGTACTGATCAACACTTATGTGGACATATAGTAGTAACATTCATCGGATATTGGGCAGGAGAGAGAGGGGAGGAGGGGATGGGTATATGCACACCTAATAAGAGCAGTGTGCACCACCTGGGGGATGGACATGCTTGAAGCTCTGACTCGGGTGGGGCAAAGACAATATATATAGTCTAAACATTTGTACCCCCTTAATATGCTGAAATTAAAAAAAAAATCAAAAAAAAAAAAAAAAAGCAAAGAGAACAAACATTAAAATTAAAAAAAAAAAAGCCAAAAGAGAGGGGCTTACTAGTAATCAGGACCTGGGAGAATAAAATGACAGTGAACTTAAAAACAGATTATTGGACATTATTCAATATAGAGCAGTGAGACAAAAATTAAAATAAAAGAAAAAAAAAAAACAGAACCTCAGAGAAATGAAGAATACTATTAAGCATATCAATTTATGTACAATAGGAGTACCAGAAATAGAGGAGAGAGAAAAAGGAATAAAAAAAATTAGATAAAATAATGGCATACAACCTCCCATTTTTATTAAAAAGCATTAATATACACACCAAGGACCTCAAGATACTTCAGGAGAAATAAACACAAAGAGATTCACACCCAGACAAGTCATGGTAAAAATCTTGGAAGAAAATTTTGAAAGCAGCAAGAGAAAAAATGACCTGTCACATTAAAACAACAATAACAACACTGACAGAATTGAAAGGAAAGCAGACAATTCAACAATAATACTTAGATACTTCAATGCCAAAAGTTCAAAATTGTATAGAACTACTAGTCAGAAGATCAATGAGAAAACAGGAGACTTGAATAACTATACAAAAATGAGTCCTAACGACATATATAGAAATACTCACCCTATGGCAATGAATATTCATTCTTCTCAAGCACATGTGAGATCTAATAAAACATATGTGAGACCATAAAGTAAGCATTAATACATTTGAAAGAGTTGAAATCATACCAACTATGCTCTGATTACAATGGAATGAAATTAGAACTCAATAACACAAGAAAATTTGGGAAATTAACAAATATTTGGAAATTAAACAACACACTTCTAAATAACTAAAAGGTTCAAGAAGAAGTCACAAGGGAAATTAGAAAGTAGTTTGAGATTAATTAAAACAAAAATACAATACACTGATATTTATGGTATACTGTTAAAACAGTGAATAGACATTTATAACTATAAATATCTCTACACTTGTTGGTGAGAATGTAAATTAATATAGCCACTATGGAGAATGTAAATTAATATAGCCATATGGAAGTTCCTCAGAAAACTGAAAATATAACTACTATATGATTAGCAATCCCACTTCTAGGTATATATCTAAAAGAAAATAAATCAGTATACTGTACAGACCCACCTGCACTCTCATGATTATTGCAGCACTATTCATAATAACCAAGAGATGGAATCAACCTAAGTGCCCATCGATGAATGAATGAATTTTAAAAATATGGCATATATACACAATGAAATATTATTCAGCCATAAAAATGAATGAAATCCTGTCATTTGCACCAGCATGGGTGGAAATGGAGGATATTGTGTTAAGCAAAATAAGCCAGGCATAGAAAGACAAATATTTTATGTTCTCACTCATATGTGGAAGCTAAAACAAAAATGGTCTCATGGAGATAGTGAGCACAATGGTGGTTACCAGAAACAGAAGAGGAGGAGGAGGGGGAGAAAGAGAGAACGGTTAATAGGTACAAAAATATAGTTAGAAGGAGTAAGTTCCAGTTTTTGAACTACAAAAGGGCTTCTATGGTTAAGAATTTATAGTATATTCCAAATTAGCTAGAAGAGAAGATTTGGAATGTTCTCAACACACATAAAAAAATGATAAATGTTTGAGGTGATAAACGTTAGGTTTGTTTCAGGTGGGAACCGGAGAGTATGTATAGGACAGAAGGCGGTTAATGGAAAACTTAGGCTTGTAAAACAATAGCCGCAGGAGTTTAATAGTCTGAAATTAAAAAGTAATAATGCTTGAGGTCAGAATAGGAAGTGTAAGGGAGAACTGACAAGATATAAGACTAGAAAATGATATAGAGGATGGAAAAATGAAGATCAAAGAAGATTTTTAAAATGTACATAGATCTATTTTGACAAGTAGTAATTAAACTAGCAGGGAGTATGCAGAACACCATTCCTGGGAGAAAGTCAAGAGAAAAGAATTTGCAGAATGTATATGAGGGTAGTGACTGAAGTTGGAGCTTGCATAGGATGTTAGAGGGATAGAGTATGCCTTGCTTACCTCAGGAAGGATTTTAGAGTTTAATTTGTAGGTGGTGAAGCAAAATCAACATTTTCAAAGAAAGAGAGTAATGATATAAGCAATCAGAATGTACTTTTTAAATTACATACAGCACTAAGCACACTCTATTTAATGTGCTATTCATTTGTGTACTTCACCCTTTCTATTATGAACTTTTGGCATGCAGGGACTGTAACTGTTTTTGTGGCTTTTAATTTTATTAATAAATGGCTAAATAAAAGAAAGAAGGGAATATACAAGTACTGTTTTAAAAGTTTAACTGTAAAATTAATGTTAAAGAACAAGTAGTGAAAGACAATCAGAACTTAAGAAACCATAATTAATTCAAGTCATTTCTTCAGGTGTTCAAATAATAGGCCAGTAGTTCTCCTGTTTTAGTGTACACAGTATCTTCTTATCAAAATACAGATCACTGTGCCTTACCACCAAATTTTCTGATTCAGTAGGTCTTTTATAATTAATCTGTTAGTAATAAAAAGTCTTGCTTTTATTAATAACAAATCCCAGATAATGCCAATAATTCTGAGCTGGGGACAAACTTTGAGAATCGCTGAATTACCGCTGAATCTAAGAGTTATTTTCTTCACTATCTTACTCTGATTGTTTTTGTAAGGTAATTTTAGCAACCATAAGTATACAATTTCCCATATTTTATGAAACAAAACAGAGATGAATGAATATTTTCATGTGCTGGGAAGTAGCATAATATAATGAAAAGAGCATGAATTTTGGCTCTAGTAGAACTAACTTTGTATTTTTGCTCCATTACCTTACTTGCTCTTAGCTTTGAACAAGTCACTGATTTCTGAGTGAAAAGCACATAATAGTACTCAGTTATTTATAGCACTATAAGAGAATGGTTAATGGTAAGAGCTTGGAGGTCAAATATATCTCTATTCATTTCTCACTTCTTACATAATCTTGCATGTGATCTTGGAAAACAAATTTCTCTGAACCTCACTTTTCACATATATAAGAAAACTTACTATGTTATTATAAAATATACACAGAACTTAAAACATTGCCTAACACAGAAGTATTCGATAGATATTGATTAGAATTATGTTTGATATTCACTCTTTAAAATTCTATCTTTTTCAAATAAAAAGAAATTGTTGTATGTAAAATTTTTCACACTTACTAAGCTTCAATTAAAGATTATTCACTCTTTTATTCCCCTTCCCTCATGTCCCATGTTAATTGAGAACTGGTTATATCTGTTCTTACACAGTATTATTTCTACCTATTATATGGTCCAATTAAAATAACAGGGATTTTTTTTTTTTTGGTTCTGTAAGACAGTATAATATCATATGAATTTGGATATACCATGTGGGAAAAAACAAATATCAACCAAATGAGAACAAGCAAAGGCTATTTATTCAGAGCTTGCTCTAGCAAGGAAGTCAGTTACTATCACTTGCATTTTGGCAGAGACTCAAAAGCAAGCAGAGGAGTGGGCAAATTTTATAGCAGAAAAAAAGGCAAGGTTTTAAATATTCCCTGATTGGAGGTATGGTGTGGTGAAGCTGTAGGTGGGCTAATTAGAAGTGAGGCATTATACTTGATTGGTTAGAGGTGCATATTTGGCTTTTTATGGGTGGTCATAAGTTTGAAGCAGGGATAAAAATTAGGGAAGCTGTCAGTTATTAACTAAGTTTTGGCCTTTTGAGGCAAATTGTTACAGGGGTTATTGGTTGGCTTCTTGGATTGATTGCAAGAGATAGCAGTCTGACTTCCTGCAAGTCTGACTTACAGATATCAGGCTGGCTTCCTGGCTGGCTGCTGTAGATGTTGTTCAGAGTTCTATTTTTTTTTTTTTTTTTTCATTCTCTATTTAAGTGAATTTAAGGGGTACAAGTGCTTTTTGTTACATGAATGAGTTGCATAGTGGAGAAGTTCTAGGCTTTTAATTTACCCCTCACCTGAATAGTGTACATTATACTCAACAGGTAATTTTTCATCCTGCACCCACCCTCTTCCTTCTGAGTCCCCAGTGTTCATTAAGTCACATGCATACCCATTGCTTAGCTCCCACTTATAAGTGAGAGTATTTTTATATCTGATCTGGCTGTTACCCATTTCTACATTGTGTTTCTCAATAAAATGGGTTATTTAATAATAAAGTCTTCATAGTTTAAGAAATGCATAGACTTTCTCACCTTTATAAAGATGGTGACATAAAAGTAACTAGATAGTGGATGGTCAGAAAACCTATAGCTTGACTAAAATTTGTGATGAAGGGCAATTGAATGTCCCTTTAAAAATGTGAGTTAGTGTTTTGTTGCAATTTCTTTTTCTTTGTCCTCTATCATGGATGAATGGATAAATTTTAACACAATGTTTCATTTGACTTGTTTCTCTTTTTTGTGAAAATATCAATTAATCATAGAAATTTGTTGAGAAATTTAAAGAAAATGGGTATAATCTAGCATATATTGGAGGAAATATGTGGTGGAATTTCTTATAATTATTATAATGATGTTTTTTCAAACATACAAATTCATAAAATAATACAGGAGCAACTTTTTTCTAGCAACTTGTTTTTCTGATTTTCAAACGGCTAAAATGAATAAAACTGACTGACCATGTTAAAGTAAATTTGCAAGTGTGTTGAACAAAGATTCTTTAAAATTCAGAGTTATGATAGCATTCTATAAATTTCTTGCTAGTTAATTCATGTCCACTCTTTTCATTGTGCACCCCTATGATTAGATTATTTAATTAGACAATATTGGCAATGTCAAATTTGGTCTAATTTTAGTTTTGTAATCTGTAAGAACACCTGTGATTGACTTATTTTTAACCTTATTCTAATATGTTGAAGGTATATTTATACCTAAATTTAGCTTGCAAAATTATTTTGAAACTTTGAAACTTCTAATTAGGAACAGATATGAGCTTATAAAAGAGCAGACCTCTCTTCCCCTGAAAGGGCAGGGAACACTGCTGCAAAGAGTTTGCTTTAGGTATTTGAAAGGCCCACATGAAGCAGAATTTTCCTAAGAAGGAAAGATGTCTTCATAGTGCAGTAATTAAATAGAAGAGATAAAGGTACATGAAAATTTATTTTCATTGCCCCAAATTGAAAGTGTACAGTGGCTCACCAGAAGTCCTACTCTCATTTAACAGTTTAGTATTTAAGCTAGCAATATATTTCATGATTCTTCCAGTTACTGTACATACTCAACTTCTCAAATTCTCTTTAAAAATCACACAATCATATTCTGGTTTCTTCACTAGAGAGTTAAAAAAAAAAAAAAAAAACCTTAGGTGCATACTTGTTGAAAAACTGGTCTAATTCTGTTATCTCTGAACACTCGGAGAAGTCTTAGTAAAAAGGACAAGAGTACCTGAAGATGTTTGATTTCCCACAAAGCAAAAGATAGACTTGACCATGGGAGTTCTTTGGGTAAGGTGGCTGATTAGAGGCAGTTGGCATGTATGTGCCTCTTCCTTGGAGAAGAATCAAGATATCCATTAGATACCTGTACTTCAAATAGATTGTTGGGGAAAGAAGGCTTGAATATAATACAGAGGTGATGGGAGACACTGAGGGTGAAGGGAGGGGAAGTGAGGCTGCCTGCTTTGGGTTGGTGAAAGTCTTGAGGGGCCCCCAAACAGGAACCAGGGAGGGAGTAAGTGAGAGACCCTTATGGCTCCACACTTCCACCTTGGACCTTTACAATTTTAGCTACAAAAGAGCTACTCAACCCACAGGCTTCCAGACTGGTAAAGGCTGCTGAGTGGAGATAACACAGAAGCCCTGCTCAAACTCATGTAGTGTCCCACAGGCTTCTGGACTCTGGGCACATGGAGCACAAAGCCAAGTGGGAAGCCCTTCCCTTAGGTCTCTGAGCTCTGCCCTGATGTCACCACTGGCGCTGCCACTGCCAGCCCAGGGAGGAAGATGGAAGCCCAAGTGCTCTCTCATGCCCCAAAGTCAAGTTCCGCCACTACAACTGTGCTACTGCAGGGCTGAGGGGTGTTTGAACCACACACCCTATATCTGCCAGTCTCCCCAGAGCTGCCCACCTGGCTGCCCCCATGGAGAGGGGCACACACGTCCTGGAAGGTGGCCCACAGCATAGCTGCCACTGACATGCCTGAGTGTTCCACAGGAAGCCCAAGACCAGCCTGCCCTTCCCTATCACAGCTGGTGCTTGAACTCAGGGGATCTGAGGACAGATACCCTGGCCTGCCCCCATTCCCCTCCCCCCGACTCATTCACATCATTCAGAAGCATGGGAAGGAGATCTGCGAAATGAGCTCAAGTGGGGAAGGAGCCCTCACGGGCAGAACTAAGGGGAGAGTGTGGCATGGGTTTGTGCTGTGGTGCACAAGCTGGAAGCCCCTCTCTTCACAGGACGGGCCTGGAAGGGTGTGTACTGACAGCTGTGGTTTCTGTCCCAGGCTGGGGCAGCTTCAAGACCTAAACACAGACTGCTTGAGACTAGCCTAGCTGGTTTGGCCTGCTGCCAGTGGCCAGACTCTGGAGGGAGATGTGCCAAGTGAGGGGAGCAGGTGCTGAGTGGGTCCCATTACCATCTTCTGAGCTGTGGATTCTGTCTTCCTCTCTCCCCCTATGCAGACTCTTTGGCACAGTGAAGGCACCTCTGTCTCTCCCTGGAAACTTCACCCAAGTGGCCTGGAAACTGCCCCCAACACCTGTTTGGGCAGCACTTGTGCCTGCCTTTGGGAACCTTGCCTGGCTTTGCTCCCCCATCTGCCTTGGTTGTGGTGGAACACATTTTCGTAGGATCAGCTGAACCAATTAGGGTTTCTATTCACTTACATTTCAACACAAATCAGAAATATTGTAAACATCTAAAAATGCTAGATCTCTAGATCTCTATGAATCAGCCTTTGGATTGCTATTTTATTCCCTTGGAGGTAGATTATTTCTTCAAAAAGCCACCCAGTAATACCATTATTAAATTTTACTTCAGCTTTCCAGATGCAGGTTTTGGTTCCTGTAGCATATATTATATTCCAACACAACATTGAACTACAGATTAGTGAATTTGAATTTTGAGATATTATTTTGTAATGATATCAGAGTTAGTGGCATCTCACATAAGTTATTAAATTATTTGTTACACATATGTTTCAATTTGATCTAATAAGAATTTATGATTTTCTAACATTCTTGCTGTAATTAACTATAAAAACCAATTAAGAAAATGCATTAGAAAGTAACTGAAATTCAACTTCCGGATGAACTGATAGGGACAGCATACATAAAAATTCTTGTTTGTTGATGATAATTGTATCTTCAAATACAATAAATACTGCTTAAAATATTAATCTGAATTACTACAATGATTTATCCATTTTAAGCAACTACAATGATAATTTCAGATAGTTTCTTGGCAAAATATGTAACAATTTATTTGCTATAATTAAAATATACTTTGAGTTCTGTTTTTAATTTAGTTATAATTCCAATAAACAAAAGCATCAGGGACTACATAGGAAAGTTATTATAGGAAACTCAATAATTACCCTAATTTGCCAGTTATTATTCTATAATAAATACATTTAGCTCTTAAAATGTGATTCTGTCTCATTATCTCATCAATGTTTGATTTGTTCTCTTGAGAAACTTGAAACTTTCGTTATAAGCTTAACAGAGTAAAGATACATTTTTGAACTTTTATCCTAGACTATTTCTTCTGCTTAACTTCCTGTGGACAATGTCACCATTTGAACACACATTCTTCAACCAAAAGTGCTTAGAATTTTCTTTAAATTTTCTGTTTCTTGTTTGTTACCACATAAATCTGTTTCTTTTATAGTCTTAGTTTCCTTATTAAAATCCTAGAATAGCCCATACTATTCTGTATAGACATTTGAAAAATTATAACTCTCTCTATAAATGTAAGGAAAATGCCTTTTTCAACAATTCTGGGGAGATAATTATTGGCGAAAAATGGTTGAAGCCAAGATTTGCTTCTTTCACTGGATTCACGGGAACAATGAAGCTAATGGTTGCTGAGTGAATATTAGAGAAACAATAGTGAAATATTTTTCTATGCTTTTTGTAAGAAAAATCATTTTATTATGGACAAAAATAGATCTCTGGAAGATATTTTTGAAGACAACAAATAAATCACTTTTGAGACTGTGGGCTAAAGAGTAAATGAATACCTACATTGTTCGTTCAAGTATTAGCAGTCTTATTAGACTATTCAAAAATATTTTAGTGTAAAAGAAATATGATTTAAATTTCCTCTTCAGCCTATAAAGAGGAGTCTGCTTTTGTTATTTACTCTTCCTCCACCTTTGAAGAGGTCATCTTTATTTTTTGTAGTACCAATATCATACATGATCAATTTAATCAGCATCGAGGTTCTTAAGGAAGCTTACACTCAACAATAGTTAAAATAGTTAAAATAATTCTTATTTTATATGCACACTTTCAGAAATATTTGGCTTAAATAAAAAATGTAAGCCAGAAACCTACAGTGTTCAGTTTATATCAGAAATGATTAATACAGCTAGCCATGTAGCTATATAAAAAACACGAATGCTTCTCTTTATAGGTTTAATTCATATGCTAATTAGTGATTAAAAGGAAATATTTATTGAATCACTTTTAATGTTAATTTCTAATTTAATTTACATATATATTGTTTCCCATTCATGTTTGGCTAAATCTACAATTTAGTGATTCTAAAATTTCCTAAAATACAACCTCTTATATTGCATTGACATTGGAAACAGTTCTTTAGGTGAGGGGGATGGGATCACATCACATATGTTAATATTCAAGAGAAAAAATATATTTCTGTTACCTGTAACTTTTAATAGTAGAACAGTATCATCATTGCCTAATGAATTAAGCAGATAATATAATGCAGAGCTTTAAAATAACAAAGACCTAGGAGTGAACCATGATTTTGGGTTTCTAATAACATTTTTGGTGACAGTTCACTGTATACTAATACTATATACCATGCAGTAAGTAAACATAAGAAATCCAGAGGGTCAAGATTGTGAATTGGGAAAATTTTAATTAGATTTACTGTGAAATATCTTTTCATAATAGAATAATTTCAAGCATCTGCAGATATCATTTTGAATAGAGGTTTATAATTTACCAAATGCTTTCAGAGTAAACAAAAGGTTGTTTTAGGAATTTAACTGAAAACTTAAGACACACGATGAGCCACAGTAGAATAAACAGAAAATTGTTTTGAAATGAACAAAATATAGTGACAAAAACAAAAAAAATGTGGAAGCCTATTTTTGGTTTCTTTGGTGTTATCATTAAGAAGTTAAGCAGAAGAAAAGATCTAGAAAGATGAGAAAATTTCTCATTATTTTATTAAGCCTAAGATGAATGTTGATATAAAATTTAAATTTTTCTCAAAATAAATTTATGATTATTGGTCTATGGAGTAAGCAGACTAATCTTTTGGGATTAATTTAATATAATTTTCTTGTAAGTGTTAGGCATATTTTTCAATAATATGAACTTATGTAGTGTTCTCTCAAATGTTCTCCTTTGGCTATGGTTATAGGACATGAACAAGACTATTGGGGATATTCTAGGTCAATGTGAGATAATTTGTATTATTACAGTGATGAGATTCATAGGTAAATTTCCCCAGTTCATTCATTTATTCACATACATGTATTGAACACCTACTATATGCTAAGCAGTGTTCTAAGTACTGCAAGAACAGCAGTGAATTCTGTGCCATCATGGAGCTTACATTATAAATGTGGTGACTGGCAACTGACTGAGATGATTTCAGATGGTAATAAATGTTATGGAGTAAGTAAAATCAGCTACTGAGTACAGGGTGGCCACAGTGGGGATGGATGGTATTGGTCAGTGCTCAAGGGAAGGAATCTATAAGGAGGTGACATTGGAGCTGAGAGTTGAATGACAAGAAGTGAACTTGTGAAGATCTGAGGGAAGAACACTCTTGGTGGGGCAGAGCAAGTGAGCAGGAAAGAAGCTGAACATGTTAGAGGCATTGAAATGTGACCAAGTGTTAAGTAGATTTAGTTAATTAAAAATTTAAAAAGATCTCAGTCTACCATCACAAAAAATTATGATAACTTGTTTATATTCTCATCAAAAGTAGGCTTTGCTGTAGATACAATTTTTCCAATACATTCCACTCAATATGACAAATTATTCCAAATAATTTGGAAACAGATGTTATACCCCATTTTAATAATCCTTTTCTAATATATCAGATAACAAAGTAAGAATGTATCTTTTGGGAATCTACAATGTATACACCTCTGTTCCATTGACTGTCCAAAGCAATTAGATATAAGAGGCAAGGCCCTAACTCTCTCTAGTTGTATGAAAGCTGAGAGAGGTGAGGAAGCTAAAAAAAGAAAAAAAGAAAAAAGAAAAAAGAAAAAAAGAAAACTAAAAAAAAACATTTGAAGCTACCCGAGGTAGGTTCATGAGGTAGAAGGGAAGAAACTGTCTTCATAACATGAAAGTGCAATGTGAAGCAGCAAGTGATGATGGACAAGCTGTAACAAGTTATCCAGATGATGTAGCTAAGATAACTGATGAAGATGACTACACTGAACAACAGATTTTCAATGTAGACAAAACAGCCTCATATTGGAAGGAGATGCCATTTAGGATTTTCATAGATAGGAAGAAGAGAATGTCTGGCTTCAAAGCTTCAAAGGACAGACTGACTCTCTTGTTAGAGACTAATGTACCTGGTTACTTTAAGTTGAAGCCAATGCTCAACTCTATAAATGAAACAACAAAATATGGATGACGGTACATTTGTTTACAGCATGGTTTACTGAATATTTTATGCCTATCGTTGAGACTTACTGCTCAGACAAAAAGCACTCTTTGAAAATATGACTGCTTATTGAAAATGCACCTATTTACCCCAAGAGCTCCAAAGAAGATGTACAAGTAAATTAATGTTTTTGTCACAACATATATTCTATAACCCAAGCATCAAAGAGTAATTTAGACTTCTAAATCTTGTTATTTAAGAAACACCTTTGTAAGACAATCACTGCCTTAGATAGTAATTTTGATGGATCTGGGCAAAGTCAATTGAAAACTTTCTGGAAAATATTCACCATTCCAGATTCCATTAAGAACATTTGTGGTTGATGGAAAGAGGTCAAAATATCAACATTAACAGAAGTTTGGAAGAAATTTATTTCAGTCCTCTTGGATGACTTTGAAGAATTTAGGACTTCAGTGGTAACGGCAGATGTGGTGGAAATAGCATGAGAACTAGAATTAGAAGTGAAGCCTAAAGATATGACTGAATTCCTGCACTCTAAAGATAAATCTTGAACAGGAAAGTGGTTTCTTGAGATAGAATCTATTTCTGTTGAAGGTGCTGTGAACATTGTTGAGATGATAATAAATGACTTTATTACATAAACTTCATTGATAAAGCAGTAACAGGATTTTTAAGAAACAACTCTAATTTTTAAAAAAAATTCTACTGTGGGTAAAATGCTTTCAAATAGCATTGCATGCTACAGAAAATCTTTCATGAAAGGAGGATTTAATTGATGCAGCAAACTTTATTGTTATATTATTTTAAGAATTTTCCCCAGGTGCCCTAACCTTCAGCAACCATCACCCTGATCAATCAGAAGCTGTTGACACAGAGGCAAGATCCTCCATCAACAAAAATATCATGACTATCTGAAGGGCCAGATGACTGTCAGTACTTCTTAGTAATAATGTGTTTTTTAATTAAAGTATACGCATTACACTTTTTGACATAATTCTATTGTACACTTAAATAATCTACAGTATAGTGTAAATATAAATTTTCTATGCACTGGAAAACTAAAAAAATATTATGATTCACTTTATTGTGACATTTGCTTTATTGCATTGATCTGATACTTAGCATGAAACATTTTTGACGTATACTTGTACTCTGGAGACTACATAAGTGATTTTTTTTACCTTAAAGAATCTTTCAGTCATACATGCATCAAATCTGACCAAACCATAACATTAATAATATCTGTCTTGCTCTTTAGTGGTGGGATATTTGGAAGAAAGTTTACTTTCCAAAACCATCCACTGAAGACACATTATCACCAATTGTTTCTTGAATGTTGGAGATATTCCAGTTCTCTTTCTTCTTTTTAAAGAAAAAGAAATTTAAGACCAAAAAAAGTAAAACACCTTGCACATTTATTCAAGTATACTTTTTGTTGTGCTTTTGTATATTTTTATCCCATGATGTAACATAGACACAGAAAATTTGAGGAGATATAATATTATGAGGTAAAATAATGGAGAATTATACATATAGAAAGAATAGAAACATACAAATTGGAGAGAAGAAATTAAGATAATAAAAACCTATTATCTGTAGTCCATAGAGTCCACACACATACATACTGTATTTTGGTTTCATATATTCCTCTGAAATCATAATTTTTCCTAATTTTTATACTATTTGAAATAATGTGAACTTAGGGTTTTCTTGTCTTTGCTGCTTTTGTAATGAAAAGTTAGAATAATCTTTATATGCAGTTGATTAAATTAATGTATGTGTAAATGTTGGTGTATATATATATATCTTATATTTTTCAAAAATTATAAATATCTATACATACATATAAAATACAATGCTTATGAATGAAGTGATGTTTATAAAATTATTAATAATTTTCATCTCTAGGCCTCTATTTGTCCTGAATTTAGATGAGGAACAGGCATGATTTTATAATAAACATGCACTCTAATATACATACATGACATTACATAGATATGTCAACTGGAAATACACAAAATATCCTTATTATTGAAAGCTTGATTGCTCAAGATAAGAATCCTTATCTTAATATAAATTGTTATAATTTATCTCATAATAATAATGGACATTTAGTTACTTTTATCTTCTCCAATTTTTAGACTTGTAGGTTGCTTCAATTATTCCATTATTTGTTAGATATTCACTTGATTTTGTCTAATCCTAGATTATTGTACATTATTTAGGTTTGTTGTTTTAGCAATTTCACTATTGACCTTTTTGGATGCAAGTACCAGACAACCAAAATTTAATCTTTCTCAAAGAGTATGAACATTTCTGTCATATATTGTTTTGGGGGAAATTCTGGAACAGTACACAATAGCACTCCCCAAACTAAGAGGGAGCCAAGAGACCAAATAATGACTCAGACAAGTCCAGCTTGGTGAGTAGGTGAGTTTATTAGAGGTTAGTTACATAGTTACAAGGATGCTTGTTCCTGGGCAGCACAGGTATTTATTCCACAGGAGCTTACTTGCATGCAAAATCTGCATCTACCCACCCTGTAGTGTTACCTTAAATCTCTTCCCAATGAATAATATAGTGCTTTTACATTTTATCTTTGCTTGTTCACAATGAAACAAATCAAGCAAGTGCAGTACCATCATCAGGCACTGTCATGCAATCCACGTTATGTTAATGATACCACAATTTTCCACTAGGAGGGTATTTTAGTATTAGAATTAGCTAAAGAACACTATAAGACAACTAAAGCAGTTCTAAAGCAGTCAGAGCAGGTTTGAGCCAGCCTTTTCTAGGGCAAGAAAGTGCTAAGGCGCCCAAAAAAGTGCCGCGTACTTTTCCTGGTCCTGGGAGTTATCCTGGTACCTGTCTAACCTACATTTTAACAATTTTGCTGAGCATTCCAGGCTAGCGTAGTGTTTCTGTTATGTCGTGAGGAACTTGCATTTTTCCTTCACATGTGATAGTGTAAAGAGGTGGGGTAGTATAAAAATTAAAATTAAAAAATAAAAATTGATTGATTGATTTACCCAAAGATGTCATTAAGAAACAAGGATTTTTTTCCATCTGCTCAATTTCAATTACACATCCCAATATTTACAACAGACCTTGCCTTTTCTAATAACTCCATAACCTCATTTTCATAGATCCCCATCTCTTATTCTACCATCTTTCCAGTGTACTCATCTACTACCTTAGTGTAAGCACTCCCTTTACCTCGCCAGAAGTTGCATATCATTGCCAAACTTCTCACTGTGCATAATCTACTTCATGTCCTCGCATCGCTCCATATACTGCTTATGTTCCACGGTTAAACATCGAAATTACTCCTTTTGCAGGCACTCTAGATTATTTCAAAATCTTTCTTTATACACTTTTGGTGTATACTTTCTCATTTAAATTGAATTCTCTGTCTCGACCATAGTTGGAACCCTGAAGCTCATCTTGACTGAAGAACAAAACTCAACAATTCTGACATGCCGCCAATTAAACTGATGATCACTAATTGTAATTGAGTTCCCTTTAATGCCACCTGTGACTTATATTTTCCTAGTCCAGTAATGCATTCATTTTCCCTAGGTGCCATCCCTTTCAATCATCTAAATTTATTACTCTATCAATTATTCTGTCTCTCTACTGGAATAATTATTTCCTTTTATTTATATAATTCTCACCAGAATATAAGTTTTTCTTCCTCCCATCTTAAAACAAACAGCCTCTTGACTCTCCTTATCATACCACCTATCATATCATTTTCCTCCTTCCTTTCATAGCAACTCTGCTTGAAATGTTGTCTTCCAATTTGCTTTATAATTCACTGTAACCTGATTCTGTAACCCAACGCTCCAAAATATGCTCTTACTATCATGTCAGCAATGATCTACACATTGCAAATCCAAAGATCAATGTTCAGTCCAAATTTATTTGATCTACCAGCCACATATGACATAGATAAATACAGTCTTCTTGAAACTTTTTCTCTCTTGACTTCCAGGATACCACACTCTCCTGGTGTTCTTCCTAATTCTCTGACTGCTCCTCCTAAGTATATTTTGAAAGATGCTTCTTATCTCAATGATCTAAAAACATCGGGGAACCCCCAGCACTCAGCAATTGTACTTCTTATCTGTCTACATTAGTTCACATAATGATCTCACAAGGTTTTAAATTCGATCTTTAGATAAATGTACATCTCCCAAAATCTGGATCTGATACTCAACACAAAAGACAGAGTGACAGTGTTAAAAACAAGCAAGAACATATATATCCTTAGGTCAAACCTCTTAAGTAGCTTTTCATCTCAATAAGGATAAAGCCATAGTCCTAAAAATGGTCAATATCTGCCTCAGCCTATTTTAACTATGTTAATCTCTACCTTCTTACTTGAACATAGCAACACATCCTATGTTAAGACTCACAATTGATTTTTTTCTTTCTAAAATGTTATTCCTTTCAGGTAGCCCCATAATAAACTTTTACATTTGCTTTAGATTTTACCTTCTCTATAAGCTCTTTACTGACATCCCTGCCTGAAATCAAAATCTCTACCTCAACCAACATTTATTTTTCCCTCCCAATATTTAATTTTCTTCCTAAACATACATTTTAAATTATTGAACACACTATATGTTTTTCACGTAAGATCTGAAAAACTAGAGCTTTTTGTCTTTTTAGCATTCCCAGCACACAACAGTGCTTGGCACATGATAGTTATTGTTGAATGGAAGAATGATTAAGTGATTTTTCCCTTGGTCTGACTCCCTTATCATTACAAACTAGCTAAAGCAATTTCAGGTATACGTAGACACAAAAATGTCTGGAGGTAAAGGATGAATTTGTGTACATATTTTGTATTGCTCTCTTGGAATTGAGAATTCTTTTCCTAGAATTTTTTCAGCAGATTCATATTTTGCTAGACAACAGTCAGTTGCATGCCTCCTCCCAAGTTATTTTTTGGAATGGTGAAATGGTTGAGAAGGTATCACTCAATATTCCTTCTGATAGTTACAAGAAATGCACAGTATTGTAAATGACACGGGATGGATTAGAAGTAGAAATATTTTAAATTGAGAAAATAAAAACCTCTGGAATTTGTAAAACTGACCAAAATCCTTTAAAGATATACAAAGCTTGTCAGAAGTCCTCATGTTGCCAAAAAAAAAAAAAAAAAAAAAAATTCAAAATCCATTTTAATTTTAATATTTCTGGGATCAAATATTGTGTTTATTGTATAGGTATCTTTAGATGGATTATGCAAACATTCTAAATTCCAATTTCCTTATTTTTAAGATGAAAGAGAAGTTGGGTAGCAGTGGAAGCTTATCTCTACAGGGAGGAGTAGTTTTTCACTCATATGTTTTAAAATTGCTGGTATATAGTGATAAAATGCAAACCATTTTTTAGTTGGTTTTACTATTGGTTCTATATTCTCTATTGACAACTCATTTCTTTATTGCCTAGCATAAGGATTTTCTACTGCTAATGTCCGACTACCGGTACACCATCAATACCTTTGGGTTATGATGAGCACCAGGAGTTAATACATGAGAAATTGACACATAATAACTGGGTCTTCAATAATATTAGCTATCATTACAAAGGTCATTATATTAATGAAAAAATGATTTCAACCGAATTGCTTTTTTGCTTTTGACTAAATTGTGTGTGCATGTACTAAGTTGTGTATGCTTGTGTGTGTGTGTGTGTCTGTGTGTAACTATATGTTACTTCTCCAGGGCCTGTGATGTCTACTAGGAAGAAGTATAAGTGATAAAGAAATTATTAAGGTACTATTCTGGAGCCTTTTTCTTTTTTGTATAACTTCTCTCTTGAGTTAATTCCCCATATGAACGATCTGATAAGTGAGCCAGAGCCTTCTAATATTTGGAAAGAGTGACATGCCATTTCTTCCTCTTGCCTCTCTCCCCATTTAAAGTGCTAACTGGGAGTGATGATGGAGTTCAGAATAAAGAAAAAAAAAAAAAAAAAAAAACTGGGAGAATCTCTTAATTTCATATAAAATGCTGCCTAGTTCCCCAGATAGTGCCTATAAAGAAATTTGGAACCAATATCAGCTAGTAAAAACACATGATCAAGATGATAGGCAGTATAGTATAACAAAAGATTTGTTCCTGGGGTAAGATGGGTGTAGTTTTATGTCACAGCTCAAGACTTGCTTCAAATATTATGTGACCTTGGAAAATCTGCATAAATTTTCTGACCTTGTACTGTCAACTAAAAAGTAAATAAATAAAATCAATACCATATGAAAGTAACTTGACAGAATAAATAACACACAGTCAACATTCAATATATGTTAGTATTCATTATGCTTTTTCACAATTAGTGGAATTTCTCCTTCATAAATTTTCTTCTCAAACCAAATTTAAATAACTCTCACTACACTCAGCAAATATCAAAAATTCGATGTTTAGAGTTCTCAGTTATATCCAGGGAATCGGAATTAACATCTGTTTCTCAGTATCTTTTACTAAAAGATGAGATCATCAATACAAATTGCAATTAATGACACATTTTAAGCAGCCAAAATCATGTACTTCAAGTGTATTACCTTCTGGTTGCACAATTTGATTCAAAGATATAGATAGATAGATAGATA
>CM052436.1:79338883-79354419 GCA_028533085.1 Varecia variegata | reverse complement strand
TCCCCAGAGACAGAGACCAGGCCAAAGCTGCCAAAAGCTAGGCTAGAGAAGAAGGAAGAGAAAGCAACCACAGAGAATGGTCCAAGCAGTGTCCAGAAGAAAAAAAGGAAAGGCTCAAGACAACAAGAAAGTAGAGAAGAAAGCAAAGGAAAAATCAATGCATAATTTGAGGAGATTATCCAGATTGTGCTGTGGAGGTCCCTCCAGGAGGGCTTGGTGATGGGATCTGGCCTTGATTTTGCAGTGACTTCCTGTGCCCAGTCCACAGTACATACCCAGTCAGACAAGGAGCCAGCCATGGCTACTTCTGCTACTGATAATGATAATGCTGATGCAGAGAAGGTAATGGTCCCTCATACTCCAGAGATTTCAGCCTCTCAGGACAATGAAGTTGTCTCTGAGATAGGAACATCTAAGTTAGGCCAGACAGAAACTGCACTCTCTGGGAAGAAATTCAATAGACTCCCTTTAAGCAAAAGAAAGAAGGATACTTAAGATGAGAAAATGGAGAAAGTCCAAGGCGGACATGAGCACAGAAGGAAAGACCAACTGAAGAAAATGATTCAGGATCATTTTCAGATCAGGAACCAGCAAAAAGGAAAGCAAAGTGGTTTTGGTCAAAGTCTGATCTGGGTCCAGTGTTCCTCCCCAAACTGTGACAATAGAGGTGGCTGCATGGGAACATTGATCCCTCAGTTCTCCCTGATAATTGTTCCTGTGACCAGAATACAGACTTGGAGTATAATCGCTGTGATATTCCTGAGGAGACCTGGACAGGACATGAGGGTGATGCGGCCTATGCCTCCTACATCCCGGCATCTAACATCTAGGCCAAGCAATATGGTTACTGTGGTGGCCAGGCATGGTAGAATATGACGCTGACTTGACATAATATTTTCTTTTTGCTTCTCATCTTGATTCCCTGCCATCTAAGTAAAATGTGACAGTTTTTGGAGAAACAGTTTCTCCTACTTAGATCCCAGTCAACATATTAAAGAACTTCGAGGAGCTATCCCTGGAGCTAGCAGGAGTGAAAAAGTGCAGGAACAAAGAGTGCAGCCAGAAACTGGGGGCAGCCCTAATGATGGTTCAAAAGGCAGAAAACATCGGCATTCAGAAGCAGGTTAACTTGTTTGGTTTTCTGGGCTGATACAATGGATCTGACGTAGTGGGGAAGGAAAAGACTTAATGCTCTCTGGGACTAATAGCCCAGATTCCTGCTTGGAGAAAGTGGAGGAGGAGGAAGAAGAGGAGGAAGAAGAGGAGGAGGAAGAGAAATAGACCCAACTTTGGTCCCCAGTCAGTCAAAATACAGACAAAAAAACCCAAGGAAAAGGCATGGCAGATGTACGAGGTGGGATCCTGAAAAGGAAGATGGTGAAGAGATCTCTGGGCAGTGAATCCACAGCAACTCCTGCATTCATAATGGCAAGGAAAAAAGGCCAAGGGAATTCAGAGTCCCACTAGCCAGGCCCTAGGAAAAAATGTAAAGCTCTCCAAAGCAAGGCCTCAGCAACCAGTTTATCTGAGGAAAAAGAAGGCAGAATGGTGCCACAGGGCCTGAGCCCACCAGCTTGTGATGGGGCCTGTGCTTTGGCTGGGAAAGAAGGGTCTGGAACCACTGACTCAGGAGGGTGGAAGTGTCCCCTCTTAAAATGAAGTCTCCAGTGACCTGGACCTGGAGCTACTTATGGAAGATGTTGGAAAAGAGCCAGAGCAGAGAGCGGAGCCACAGCACAGAGACGCTGAAGAGAAGTTCCCCTCAGCCTTCTTTGAGGAATAGTTGTGTGCTCTCCCCCTCCTTCATTTCCTCCCTTCCCTGGAGAGCAGGAGGGAGAGACTCGCAGTGGGGTCCCTGAGAAGTTGCTAAGTGCTGGGGTTGTTAATTGGCTTCCAGGCTCAAGTCAGAGTTGTGCAGTTTATATGTTAGTAAAGCAGGTCATTAGTAAAAAAAAGAAAAAAGAAACATCTCAACTAAAACACACAGATAAAACCAAATAGGAAATAGAGAATGGAGCAAAAGAAGCATAATATATGTAGGATTAAGATTAAATACTGTAACTGGATTTTCAGAAGAATAGTGAGATAGAAGTACAATATTTGAAAACACAATGACCAAATATTTTCTAATGCCCATGAAAGACCAGAATCCATATATTTAAAAATTGAGACAGATATCAATCATAATAAGTGGAGGAAAAAAACTAGACACATTATAATGAAACTATTGTGAAAAGAAAGATAAACGAAACCTTTAAAGCAGGATGAAAAAAGGAACAGAAAAAGGAATGACACCTGAGTTCTCACTAACAGAGAAGAAAGCCAGAATTCAACAAAATAATATTTTTATGACATGAAAAGCATATTAAAAATATTAAAATTCTATACCCAGTGACAATAATTTCCAGAAGAAATTGGGTTAAGAATTTGGGAATGCCTCACCAGCATAACTCCACTAAAACAATACAAATAATTCTTCAGACAGTAGGCAAAGGAGTCCAGAGAAACATACAAAGCAGGGAAGAATGACAAGTATTAGAAAACTAAAAATGTGAATAAATATAATTGAATATTGGCTGTACATATATCATATACTGGTCAATGTTTAACATTAATCTCTCTGGAAAAAAATCTTGATTTGTCACATTTATGAATTTTCCTGGTGTAATTATTGCTAACCACGGCCAACTTCAAGATACCAATGTGATGTCACTGAATGCAGACCTAGGGAAAGATTCACAAAATTTCTTTTTGAGAGCAGATAAAAGCTGACTACAGGACACCATTGACTATATAACAAAAATAATAATATTTGAGGGGCTTTAAATATCTGAAAAAAATGTATGAACATAGTAACAAATTAGGAAAATGTAAACAAGTCAAGTTGTTCCAAGGTTCTAATATTTTTAAGAAAGTGGTCAAAATATTATGTATCAAAGTATAAAAAGTGAGGAATGAATATTTTAATTTATAGAGGAACCACTAAAAACAGTAAAAGATTGAATAACTGATTAATAGAGTGAGGCAATGTGATATCTAAAAACATGTGATTAAAGCAAATAGAGAAATATTGCAGAAAAGAAAGAAAATAAATTTGATGGCATAAATATAAACCTAATTGTATATCAGATTGTCAGAGTGGGTAAAAACTAAAACTTTGGCTATATAATGTTTACAAAAACATACTATATATAAGGATATACAAAATTTAGAATAAATGGAAAGTAAAAGACATGCTATACAGCATAAAACAACAACAGCAACAAAAATTGCTGTAGCAATACCAATATCAGAAAAAGGAAGACTTGAATGCGGGAACTATTACTAGAGAGACACGAGAAAATTTTGTAATGGTAATTAGGCAACTTGCAAGAAATATAGTAAAAATAAATATGTATTTGGCTAATAATAGCTTTAAATGAATGAAATAAAATTTGGTGAAAGAATATGGAGAATAACATAATTAAAATTGTAATAACAGACTTTAACATATTACTCTCAATAGAACAAGTAGACAAAAATTCAGTAAGCATATAGAAGATATGAATTACTTAACAAATGACATTATATATATGTGTGTATGTGTGCATATATACACACACATATATAAAATACTGCACCCTGAAAAAATGAAGAGATATTTTTCAGGTGCTCAGAAAATTTAACAATATTAATTATATGCTAAATAATAAAGAAAGCTTCAGCAAAGAGATTGAAATCTTTCATAATATTCTCTAAGTTCACACAAAAATAAAGAACAAAATCAAGACATATGTGTGTGTATATATACATGAATTTTAATTTAAAATAAATCAGATTAAAGATAAAAATCACAACCTAAAATTTAAAAACATTTTGAACTGAATGATACTGAAGATAAAACACATCAAAACAAAACTTTGAAAATATAATTGTAAAACATTGCAAGCATTATACCTATAATTTGAAAAGTTAAATAGACCAATTTTATGGGATCATATATACATCATAAAAACAACTGATAAATGTACAAGAATGAAAAGTTACAGGAAAAAAAGTCTAAAAACATTGATGTTGACTGGGCTTGGTGGCTCACGCCTGTAATCCTAGCACTCTAGGAGGCCAAGGCGGGAGGATTGCTTGAGGTCAGGAGTTCGAGAGCAGCCTGAGCAAGAGTGAAACCCCATCTCTACTAAAAATAGAAAAATCAGCCAGAGTCCTGGTGTGCGCCTGTAGTTCCAGCTACTCGGGAGGCAGAAGCAGGGCCATCCCTTGAGGCTAGGAGTTTGAGGTTCTGTGAGCTAGGCTGACGCTATCGCACTCTACTCAGGGCAACAGAGTGAGACTCTGTCTCAAAAAAAAAAAAAGCATTGATATTAAAAGAAGACAAGTTTAGTTTACTTTTGGAAATGAATGAAGACATTAACAGAAAAAAAGTATTATATTCTTATGATTATCATCTTCATAGAGGTAGAAAACGCTATTGGTTTGTGTTAATGCTTCCTTATGATAAAAGCTTTGGCAACTTAAAAGTGATATCCTTAATTTTTGGTAATGATATCTTTAAAAAAGTTACAATATGCTTCAAAGTGACATATTAAAATTTTACCTCTGAAATAGCAACTGTAAAATTATGCTTGCTTTGAACTTTTTCAAACATTTTACTGTTCTAGTTCATGTAAGAAAACAAGAAAAAATATAAAAGAATTAATATATAGGTGATAAATTTACATAAAAGATACAGCATCCCTGTGTTTATATAAAAAGCAAAAAAATCCACTGATAAAATATTAATCTTTTTTTTATTTTTTAATGTTTTTTTTATTTCAGCATATTGTGGGGATACAAATGTTTAGGCCACATATATTGCCTTTGTCCAACCTGAGTCAGAGCTTCAAGTGTGTCCATCCTCCAGACAGTGCGTACCGCACCCATTAAGTGTGAATATACCCGTCACCTCCTCCCCCCTCCCACCTGCCTGACACCCAATGAATGTTACTAGTATATGTGCACTTAATTGTTGGTCAGTTAAGTCAGTTAGCACCAATTTGATGGTGAGTACATATGGTGTTTGTTTTTCCATTCTTGCGATACTTTATTTAGTAGAATGGGCTCCAGCTCTATCCAGGATAATACAAGAGGTGCTAGATCACCATTGTTTTTTTTTTTTGTGGCTGAGTAGAACTCCATGGTATACATATACCATATTTTATTAATCCACTCATGTATTGATGGGCGCTTGGGTTGTTTCCACATCTTTGCAATTGTGAATTGTGCTGCTATAAACATTCCAGTGCAGATGTCTTAACCAACACCCAAACGGCAGTAAGCCAAAAGGAATAATAATAATAATGTGAATACATTGAACTTAAGAATATTTTATTTCACAAGACAGGATTTAGAGAGAAAACAAGCCACACAGTGGATGGAGATTCTTCTTATATTACAAAAGATCCATTATATAATTTTTTTTTTTTTGAAACAGGGTCTTGTTCTGTTGCCCAGACTAGCATCATCATAGCTAATTGCAATCTCCAGCTCCTGAGCTCAAGTGATCCTGATCCTCCTGCTTCAGCCTTCTCAGTAGCTGGGACTACAGGCACGCACCACCATGCCTGGCTAATTTTTCTATTTTTGTAGAGACGGGACTTGCTCTTGCTCTTGCTCAGGCTGGTCTCTGACTCCTGTCCTCAAGCAATTCTCTTGCCTCTGCCTCACAAAGTGCTGGGATTACAGATGTGAACCACTGCACCTGGCCTATAAATCAATTTTAAAAAGAGGATATCTACTATAAACATTGTAATAAACATGTGAAAGGTGCTAAACTTCATATAAACGCACCATAATGTCTGAAGTAAAACAGAACTAAACAAAACAAACTAAAAGAAGTGTTGGCAAGATTTGGAGCAGCCAGAACCCTAATGCACTGCTGGCAAGAATATAAATTGTTAAAATCTCTCTGGAAGAAAATTACTTGTCAGCTTTTATTAAAGCTGAACATATATATTCCCTATTACCCAACAATTGAATTTTTATGCATATACCTATGCAAAGTTCATAAATATGTTTACCAAAAATTATGAATAATTATGTCCATAACAGCACTTGCCAAACGTTGGAAACAATTCAACTGTTTATCAACTATAGAATAAATATTAATATATCATAGTATAGTCACACAACACAATGGAAGACGCAAAACAAAACAAAACTACCACTAACACCTGACAAGGTAAATCTCATAGAGATAATGTTCAGAAAAACTACTGCAAAAACAACTAAAACCAGTAAAATGAAAAGGAAGCAGCCACAAAAAGTAGATCAGTATGATTCTATTTATTTCTACTTATCTATGTGTAGAAGTAGATCTACCTCATTGATATGTAGGAAGGAAGAATCATGATTATCCTTAGAGGGGACAGAAGTGGAACAGGCCACTAGGAGGTTTCTGGGGATATTAGTATTCTGGGGATACTAATAATAGCCTATTTCTTGATCTGGAGGCTGATTACAATGTATTTGCTCATTTTATGAAAAATTACCAAGCTATAAACTTGTGATTTGTGCATCTTTTCATGTGTTTGTTATACTTCAAAAGTGTTTACAGGAAATAAACACACACATCTGAGAAAATAGTCAGTAGGTAGCATTAGTAATATTTGCAAGCATTTTTAATAATCTTAAATAGTAACGGGTGATGCCCCAAGGAAATTTTGAACACTCCTTTCCAGGAGGAATTCTCTCACCTTCTTGTCATTTTAGCAAGTGAATAATTGTATTACTGGAATGATTATAGGCAATATAGATTAAGAGTAAAAGAAAAGTGAGAACTTTGACAAAGTTTTCACTGGATTCCATAAGACAAAAGTTGATTTGGAATATAGGCATTTGTATAAATCAGTGGTTTTCCAAATGTGTTCCCAGCCCAGCAGCATCAGCTGGTGCCATCTCCAGATCTACTGAAGCCTAAACTCTGGGTATGAGGCCCAACATTTGAGTTTTAACAAGTCTTCCAAGTAATTCTGATGCATACTGACTTTCCAGGTGCACTGATATAAAATTAAACCATAAGGTCACTACCTGTCTTTCCTTTTCCTTTCCTTTTATTTATTTTTTCCATTTAGAAAATTATCAGGCACACTATTGGTGATCAACGAATAGTCCTTGAATGAATAAGTAATGTTTTTCATGTTAAATGTTATATGGTTCTTTATTGAATGATATTTAATTAATTGTATTCCACATACAGAAATGGGACCAACAGAATTTGAATAACTTTCATGCATTTTTTTCTTCCTATTTAACTTCAGTAATCATGCATTGACATGAGAAAAGGAAGAGAAAAAGAGGGGAATCTAATTTTTTCTCCACATTTAAATAGCTCATTCCCATAAAGATTTTGACGCAGTCCCTAGCTTTTGAAAAAGAACTCTTGAAAGAGAGAAGAATCACAGGTCATTGATTTGGACACAGATAAAAGTGGAAAAAATCAGTTACTCATACTCTGACTTGTGAGAGTTAATCTTTATTTAAAAAGGAATTTTAAAACTTTCTAATATAATGAAAGGGTTAAAAAATCACAAAATACAGTCTTGTCATGAATTGAAGTGAGACACCTAAGGTTATAGCAGGAAATCAAGCTAGTGCAATCAGAGAGAAGTGATCAGTTGACATAAATATGAATGCCTGACACTATGCACACATTCTGAATAATTTCCGATGTAGCATCAATATCACAGAATAGAAGAATAAGCAAAGGTAAAATGATCTAATGTGTCACACTTCATGAATCCATGAAAATTTCATGAGCACCAAGAAGTCAGTTATCATTGAAATGTTTTCGATTCTGATGCCTAGGTCCCAGATCATTAAGCAGCTATTTAGGTATAAACTTTGCAATTAAACACATCAGAATTGGCATGTGGCTACAGTCTCTCTCTTAGTAGCTGGATATTACTCAGAATTTTGTTTCACTATTACTAAACTATACATCTTTGTGAAAAGATTTAAATTTCCTTTCACAAACCCTGGATGGTGATTTGAACTCTACACAAAATAGAAATTCTAATATTCAATGGCTTCTGAAGAAGAGAAAAATATTTAATGAAGTTACTCTTTCATAATAACTTGTATTTATTTAAACAAGGGAGACACCTACTAAGTTGTAGTTACTTCTTTCTGTTATATCAACCACTTTACTTATGAGTTAATGTCATAGAAATGCAAAAAAGATGCCACTATATAGAGAGATTTTAGTCTGAGTACCTGTATCATTTAGCATTTTTTCAATAAAAGATAGACATTAGTACATGTATTGAATCGATTTATTGTCCATTATTATTAATATTTTCTATTGACAGTTTAATAATAACATATATATAAGTTTGGACACAAATCTTAGGATTTTCTATGTTGAAATTATACCTTCTTCATTTAAAATAACGTTATGTTTCTATATTTCTTCAAATAAGTTATGCTTCAAATACTATCTCCATGTTTTGTATATTATGTAACTTGTGGTCAGGTCTTGACTCTTTTGGTAATCTATTCATAGTCTATACCAAAAAACCCTCTTCTAAGAAGGAATAAGAAGGAATATCCTCTAACAAGGAACATGTTAGGAGTTCAAGATTGTTTTTGAAGGATTAATTTGCACTATTTCAAAATGTGAAATAGTCCTATATCCTATATTTTTATTTTCAGAGACTCTTTCTTCTAGTGTTAAACTACTGTCAGTTCTCCCCTTTCTTACTGTAATGGAACTTGAGGTCATTGGAAGCTAAAGCAACTCTTTTAAGAATGGACAGTATTCTCTTAGTAATAAGATGATTCATATGAAATTGACATTTGGTAGATCGAAGCTTATTTAACACAATAACTTCCTATATTTCAACCTAATGATAAACATAAGATTTATCAATTAAAATGATATCAGTTTAACATAATTAAAAAAATAAATAAAAGGCCCTCCTGCCATGTAGAGGATATGAGTTCCCATGCTAAAATGTTTTATTTTTAATATTTTAATAACCATGTATATATTCATAGGTAGCACAAAAGAAGGGAAGGATAATTGATAATCAAACCAAACGAGCTTGCATGAGAGGCTCAGAGGAAGAAGGAGTCTAATGTGTCTGTGTGGGCCAGGCTCAGGTGAGATCCTCCACATTCCACTCTGCCATGACCAGAAACCTCTCACTGACAATGACTGCCACTCTTTTATTAAAAAAAAAGTGTTATTTGTCTTTCTATTGGCTCTTTTATCTTAAAATATAGATACAAAGAAGCCTCCCTAAACTTTATGTTCCATCTTTTCCTATTTTATCTCTCTTCTTCCCATCACAGCCAAAGTGCTCTGGGGTATTCTACATTATTTTTTACTTTACCATCTCCAAAATATAATATTAAATATATAAAAATTACTATATTAAACATATGTAAATTATAAACATAATGTTAAATAAATAATTGTAAATCCATTTTATAATTCAAGAAGTAGAATTTTACCAATATTTTCTATCTACCATGTGCTCCTTTCAAATTCTACACCCTGGCCTCCCCTACAGGTATAACCTCTATCTACAAGTATTATTTATCAATCCCTTGCATTTTTAAAATTAGTTTTTATTGTATTTATGTGCACACTTAAATATTATATTGTTTAGTTTTATTGTTTGGGGGCTTGTTAAAATTTTATTGTATGTTGTGTGATCTTCTGGAACTGATTTGTTCATTCAATATTTTATATCTAAAATTAATACCTGTGGTTGTGAGTGACTATAGTATATTTTTGTTCAATAATGTATAACATTTCATTGTATAAATATACATAAATTCAGTTCTTTGTTGATTTGATAAATAGTTGGCATATTTTCTATCTTCATTTCCATCTTCATGCAGTCCTGAGCATTCTTGTACATGTCTTCTGTTGGATATGTACAAGAATTTCTCTGAGATAAATACCTAAGAACAGAATTAATGCATCATATTTAAACCTTCAATTTTACCATATGATTTAACTTTGTGATCCAACGTGATTATAACAATTTGCTCTCCTACCAACAATATGTAAAGTAAAATGAACATTGTCCCTAAGATCATGAACATCAAAGCAAGATTGCCTGGGATTGGTTTTTCTTTAAATTGAAGTGCACAATTGAAGTACACTTAGAAAAGTGTACCAATCATACATGTACAGATTGATGAATTCTCATAAATTGATTCCACCTTTGTAACCAACACATTGATCAAGAACCCAAACATCATTATTAGAACCTATAGGGCGCTGTGTTCTTTTCCATTACTACTCTTCAACCCCCCACCATGAGTAACTGTTATCTTTACCTCTAATTCCATAGATTTGTTTTGCCTGTTTATAAATTATATAATATTGAAATCATAGAACATTTACTTTTTTGTGCCTGGCTTTTATTGTTCAATCCATATTATTGGATGCAATAGTCCATTCATTCTCATAGAAAAATAGCATATCGTTGTGTATGCAATTTATACATTGTTATTTATTCACTCATCTACTATTCATTAGCCATCAGGTAGGTTTCAATTTAAAATTATTTCTAGTAACATTGTTATAAACATTCTTTTACAGTTTTTTTAGTAAAAATATGCATTTTTGTTGGGTTATATTGAAGATAATTTTTAATTTTAATATGTCAAGCTTTAGTAGCTAATGAACAGTTTTCTCAGGAAGTTGTACCAATTTACACTCTCCACCAGCAGAGAATAGAAATTTCAGTTGCTCCATATCCTTACCACCACATACTATTTTTATTTCTGCTTTATTTTCTTTAGTTTTAGTTGTTTTTATTTTATTTTAAGATTTTGGTGGTTATATATAGTGTTTAAATACAGTTTTATTTTACATTTTACTGATGACTATGAGGTGGATCTCTTCAGATGTTTACAGATCGTATTTCTATTTCCCTTTTTGTGAAATACCTGTTTATATTTTTTGCCTATTTTTTAACTTAATTTTTTTTTGCTATTTTTCTTAGCAATTCTATGTTCCGAATTCAAAGACTTTGTTAAGCTATTTATTTTAAATATTACCTCCCATCTTGTGGCTTATCTTTTCAATTTCTTAGTACTTTTTCAATGATGTCTTAAAATAGTCCAAATCATCAAGTATTTCTTTTATGATTACTGCTTTAATGTCCTGTTTTAAAAAATATTGGCACATTCCAAGTACATTAAGGCATTTCCTATACTATAATCCTACAATGTTACATAATAAAGCATTGTTTTACTTCTTCTATTTTTACATCTAATTCACCAGGAATTGATTTTGTGTATGTTGTAAAGTGGGGACCAGACTCCCTGGTTTGAATCCCAAATTCAATAATTTTTCTGTGTAAACAAGGGTGAGTTACTCAAAATATTTGTCCCTCGTTTTCTTCATCTGTAAACTTGGGATAATAAGACAACCTTTATTTTGCCAGCTGTTGAGATTGTTGTTAACAGACAGCACTCAGCTGTCACCTTGCTTCAGGAATGGATTCAATTACCTCAGCCCAAATTAAATACCCTTCCCTAAAGGGCCCAGAATCCAATGGCTGACCAACACAGGAATTTATATTCTAGCTCTCTGTCACTTCAACTCAAGAAAGTTCTCACTATCATTCTGTTTTAAAGTCTGTCTATATATGGTTGGCAAGAGTTCTCTTGAGATTACATCAAAGCTTGATTCCTCCCTCTGCCCAATCCAACTTCCTTCCTGCCCTTTCTCTCTCTTCCTTTCCCCTCCTGTTTTCTGGTTCCCTTCCCTTCCTTTCTATTCTCTTCCACACATGTTCACAGGAACAATCATTAATAAACCTCCTACATGCTAATCTGTATCTCAAAGTTAGCTTCCTAACTTTGTGGATGAACTCGACCTGCAACACTGCCTCATGGAAATTTTATTTATGAGGATCAAGTGAGCTAATATATGTAAGGCACTGAGAACACTGCTAATTACCATCTAGTATAATCAAAAGAAGACAAGGGAGAAAATAACTTTCATATTAAGACAGAAATGGATGAGCAGCCCTTAGCAAAGTTAAGTTGTGGTGCATAGAAGGAAGAATGTGCCAGTCATTAGAAATAGCATGTGCAAGAACTCTAAAAGAAGAAAGAATAAAAAACTGACAGTCAGGATGGCTTGAATATATCATGGGAAGAGGTATATATATATATATATTTTTATAAATATCTGTGGATATAAATGATCAAAAAGAAGTCATTACAGGATGCATAAAGATGAATGTTATATATTTTCAAGATTGCTCTAGCTCCAGAGAAGTGAATGGATTAAAGAAGTGGCATTAGTGGGAAAACTATGGTATAAGTCTAGTTAAGTAATGGTAGTGACATAAACTAAATACCAGTGGATTCAGAACCAAGTAGTTAGGTTCTAGCAATAGAGAGAAACCAGCATAAATATAATTTAGTGAATTATTTGATGTGAGTGTGGAAGGCAGAGGTCATGGTCGATGCCTTTGTGTCTGGTATCAATAACTGTACATGTACAGTGTGCTCTTCATTGAACTAGGAAAAATAGAAATAGAGGTTTGAAAATTTTCAATTAATTTTTAGATATTTATTGGTCTACCTTTTTGAAAATCTACATAGATTTTTTAAAATATATAAGATGGTAAAAAACACTTTTAAGTTGTTGGTATACATTTTGGTATTATTTATATTTTAGTGTTATGAGCACATATTTATTAATATAAATCAGAAAACAAAGTAGTATCAAAAACATTATCATTTGGATAAAGAGATATTTTATGTACATTTAACTTTCAGAAAAGATCACTCTTAAATATCAAGGGTTTGTATCAAGAGGATGATAACACAAGTTGTTTGCCAGGTATCTTTCTATTTTACATGCATTTAAACACAAGCAAACAAACAAACAAGTAAATAAATATTGTCTATTAAGTGGAAATTACTTCTTGAACAACAATGAAAACATCCATGAGCAAATTAACAAAGACTCTCTGCCTTCTGGCTGTTAGATTTTAATGGCAAGAATCACATGTTAAAAAATTAACATAGGCCGGGCACGGTGGCTCACGCCTGTAATCCTAGCACTCTGGGAGGCCGAGGCGGGCGGATTGTTTGAGCTCAGGAGTTCGAGACCAGCCTGAGCAAGAGTGAGACCCCTTCTCTACTAAACATAGAAAGAAATTATATGGACAACTAAAAATATATAAATAGAAAAATTAGCCGGGCATGGTGGCGCATGCCTGTAGTCCCAGCTACTTGGGAGGCTGAAGCATAAGGATCGCTTGAGCCCAGGAGTTTGAGGTTGCTGTGAGCTAGGCTGATGCCACGGCACTCACTCAAGCCCAGGCAACAGAGTGAGACTCTGTCTCAAAAAAAAAAAAAAAAAACAAAATTAACATAGTAGTCAGTAAACTATGCACTTTGTTAAGAGTGAGTCCTAAAGACAATAAATTGAGCAGAGCATGGTGAAGGGAGTTGGGAGTGCAGGGGATAAAGTTTGGTTGGAATTCTAGGGAGTAGAATTGAAAAGATAGCATTTCAGCAAAAGTTTGAAAAGATGCAGATTGCATTTGTTCCAGCTAAAAGGATCAATTAGTACATGACTGATGTGTCTGAAGATCATCAAAGAGGCCAGTCTGGCTGTACTGAAGTAAGATGAAAGGAACGATATATGTCATGCTTGGTCCTACAGTACTCATCTTTTTTTCCTTGAATACTTATCGATGTTTTTATGCTATTATCATCATTAATACAGCATGATTATTATTACTTTCTTTCTGCTTTAAGACCTGGTTTTTCCACATTGTCTATTTTTCTCTAGTATATTTAAATGCATTTATTCAATTTAAAAATTCTAGTAATACAAAGATTACCTATTACAATGATTGCAGTTTGCATTCTATTAGCTTACATACTCAATATAAAAGGAAATACTTGCTGAAATAAATTTGATGCAAATATATAAAGTTATATGATAGATTATAAATTTAGAAGTAGTTGTGCATCTATTTCAATGACTTTTTAGCTTGCTAACTTAAATAATAAGCGTCAGAAAACGAGAATCACACTCAACTGAGGTTTATCAAGCCAAGATTTCAAGGCTACGCGTGATAAAACATGAACTGAATCACAGACAAACTGTGGCTGCTTTTCCTTCAGCATTTTGGAGGCATACAGAGAGAATGAAACAGGCAGGGCAAGGAGGAGCTAATGAAGCAAAGTGCTTACACTCCTGTGATGCCCAGGAAATCTACATTTTACACAAAATAAAGGAAATGTTAGAAGGGAAAAAGGGAGGGATGAAAGCATCAATTATGTGGATGTCCCTGCACAGATCAAAGAACGTTTTATTCTATCTTGTCTCCAGTTCTGTTCCCTGTAAGGATAAACCGGTAATTCATCATTCATGTGGAATCAGACAGGCTTTAGTTTTAGTTCCTAGACATAGTGGTACTATTTGCTTCTCCTTGCTTATGGAAGTTAGAAACGAGTTTCCTTGAATGATCTGTGGGGCCAGTTCTTCACAGGTGCCTGAGTCTTTTACCTTCTCTTTTGCATAAGGTTGGGGATGGCCCTGATAATTTTATTTTCTTTGTACGAGCCCCTAGTCCCACTCACATTGAGAGCCTAACAGAGTTAAGATTTGGGGATTTGAAAATAACTTTGATGACTATTTCTCTGGGGCTTGTTGAGTGTGCTATGAGTCTCTTAGAGAAGATGGAGAAAAGTGAGAAGTGGTGGTATATTCTAAATGCAAATAATCAAAAAAGAGGCTCTAAAGAGACTACATGGAGTTCCTGTATTCCTCTGCACTTTAGGAGGCACCTTAAACTGTTTTCTGATTATAATTGAGAAAGATTGAGAAATGGCTGAAGTAGTTTATAAAAGAAGAAAAGAGGGTGCTCTGGCTATTTTGCATTTCCACAGTTTGTGGGCAAGGTATTTGAGACCATTTATTTTTGGTCATGTGAGTCAACTCATGAAAGACATCCAGAAATGTGTTACTTTAGGTTTTGCTTAAGCAGAGGAAACAGCTCAGCAGACAGAAGCTGAAAAGTGTGAATTAAAATAAAACCTTAAGTCCCTCCAGCTGATTGAATGGGCCCCTTCTTGGCCAATAGGACTCCAGAAATACCCTAAACCTGAGCTGCTGCCCTGAGAAGAGAGGTCAAACACACCTAGTCATGTCCTGCTCCCTTCCTGGAGATATCCTTTGTAATTCATTAACAGGCCTAAAGCTGTGCAGGACAAAGCTTGAACCACATCTCCAGGTCATCAATTTGCCCAACAAATCTCCTGAATCTGAGTATATACCAGGGGGCTGGTCTCCGATTAACAGACTTCCTTATCTTTTTTTTTTTTTTTTTATTTCAGCTTATTATGGGGGTACAAAAGTTCTGCATAGATATATTGCCCATGTCCCTCCCAATCCCCCGAGTCCGAGCCTCAAGCGTGTCCATTCCCCAGACAGTGCACATCGCACTCCTCCTGTAGGTATACACCCATCCCCGCCCCCACCCCCGTCCCCCCCAAGTCAGAACTTCAAG
>CM052436.1:79322917-79338383 GCA_028533085.1 Varecia variegata | reverse complement strand
CAATTGGTGTTATTCCCAAATATGCACTTAGGTGATGATCAGGGAAACCAATTTTCTGGTGAGTACATGTGGTGCTTATTTTTCCATTCTTGGGATGTTTCACTTAATAGAATGGGTTCCAACTCTATCCAGGAGAACCAAAGAGGTGTCGTATCAGCATTATTTCTTATAGCTGAGTAATACTCCATGGTATACAAATCTTAACCTAAAAAATTCCAAGCCTTTAGACAAAGCTTTATTTCTTTAACCAGTTACAAATCAAAGAATCTGTAAATCCACCGATAACCTGTAAGCCCCTACTTTGAGAAGTCCCCCTTTTCTGGACCAAACCAATGTATGCCTTCCATGTATTGATTTATGACTTCATATGTAATTCCTGTCATCCTGAAATATATAAAACCAAACTGTAACCCAACCACTGGGAGTCCACTTGCTCAAGGCTTCTTGTATGTGGGTCCAGGCCATGGTCCTTATACTTGGCTCAGAATAAACTTCTCTATATTATTTTACACAGTTTGAGCTCTTTTCCATTGAAAAAGGATTCTTAGATACTGAGAATAAATGAATATACTGCATAAATTTGCTCTCCATAGGAAACAGCAGGTGTGAGATCCTCCATACTAGAGAACTTTTCTCAAGAGAGCACATAAAATTTAGTCACCTGCTAAATCCAAAATTGTGTGAGTGCATTATGTTGGTATTTCTTAAACAAGATCTTTCCTAACTCTCTTTCTTTGTACCTTTATACCCTATCTCCAATTTCAAAATAATCAGAGACTACTGTTATTTTTCGGGAGAGGAGGAGAAGTATTATGTATGGGAAAGAAAGAAAAATCTGGCCATAACCCTATTTTCTTGAGAGTGGATCATATGAATGAGGAGAAAGTTCCAACTTTTTTTTTTTTTTTTTTTAGAAATTTGTGCATACCTCAATTTTATTTATTTATTTATTTATTTTTCTTTTTTTTTCTTTATTTCAGCTTATTATGGGGGTACAAAAGTTTAGTTTATGTATATTGCCCATGACCCCCCCACCCCTTTTCAACTTTAAATCATGTTCAGCTGTCTTTTACCTGGTGCTAGACATTTAAGTTCTCCAATTAGGAATATATTTTGTGACCTACAGTGATTGTAAGATTTTTAATTATCTTAAAGTGGTCAGAAATGTTAAGGAGACTGCTCAGCTTTTCATACAGGTGAAGGGGTGAAGAAAAATCTAACTAATCTTCCAACACATATCCAAAGAGACAAGGGGAGAATATGATTTATCATTGTAATCAATGAGTTGTAGTTTTTTCAATTAACCGGAAACACATAATACACTCCTGAAACTATTTTTTATTACCATTAACAGTGTGAAGAATAAAAGAGTAACCCATCAAGTCTATCTGTATAGATAAATATTTAAATTGTACAAAATTTTCCTAAACAGTTCACTGCATTTGTTTGTTAAATCTGAGATATTTGGGTGCTTGTATTATTAATATTAATTTTATATTATGTGTCTTCTCTTTCAGAAATTATTTTAATTACTTTTTATTTTTAGAATATATGTTATAGCTTTACTAGAGTAATTATGTAGGTTTGATTCTATATTTATCAATAGTTGGTTTTATTGACAATACTAAACTTTTGGTACTGAGTCTTCTTTCTTCAGTTTGCATTTTGCTTCATTTTTCATTCAAGGAAAGATTATATTTATGTAACTTATTCAGGAAAGTACATAAGTGATATAATATTGAATCCTTGCTTTAATGACATAATCAGTCTAGAAGTCCATCTATTTACTTTCTGCATGAAAGGTATTTTGGCTGACTAGAGAATTCTTGAATTTTAAATCTTCTTGATACAACTCCTTGCCTGCCCCCTCCCCAAAATATCCTTTTAGTTGTAGCTTCATTATCAATGTCCTTTAATGTTTCTAGTCTGTTTTGGTTTTCTTTGTTTTTCCCTCATCTCCATCCTGCATAAATGGGTGTTTATAGAATTTTTACATACTTGAAATTCAAATATTTCAATAATGGCATGATATTAAAATCCTTTGATTTTGCTTATAGATTCTTCAGTTAATCTTTAAAGTATTTCTTATTAATAATTTGAGTAATAAAAGATTTGCATTTCTTATCCTCTTTAGCTTATTTTTCTTAGATTGAATTTTCTTTATCTGTCACTTTTTCTGTAATTATCATCTTTTTCATTATTTTGTCAATCATCATGAATTTATTTTTCTGTAATTTCTAGTGGATTGTTTTGTGTGCATTTAACAAAATCATGTTTCTCAAAAAATATCTTCCCATATTTTTAGACTATTCTTTATGATCACTTGCTCTAGCTTTACAGCTGAGATATATTCTCTTGAATTTGAAGGACGAACTAAAAAATGTTCTCAAGCTTTGCTCTGTTTATAGCAGCAAAAATGTTTTAGTGGCAGCATTTCCTTTGATTAACGATAGAAGTCCCTGGCTTTTGACCTATTGTGTCTTTACATAGTTTTGGTACTTTTCATATTGTACTCATTTAGGTAAAAGCCTTAAAAATAGTTCTCTGCTTACAGTAACTGTTCACTCTGGAAAAGAAACTCCACTGATGTTATTCTTAATTTTTGGACAGCACACATCAGAAAGGGCTTCTAATTTGCTGTGGCTACCCAGTCTAAGAAGGATTTCTACTACCCAAATATTCAGCTTCTTAGGGTTGCTTTTTAATTATTAATTGAACAATTAGTGATATCTGTTATAATATGATGAATATAGCTAAAAGATAGGAAATAGTGTTCAGAAAATGTTCTCCATTCTCATGGAGCTGAGAACATGCCAATCACTGCCCTCACCTTTTCGTTTCTCAGGATTCCTCCACTCAGTACATAGCATTCTTCTTCAAAGTAGAACATTCTATTTCCAAAGCAAGATAAATCAGGTGTTTTTCTTCTCTGTCAGGTGTTGTTAATATATTCAAGTATATTTAGCAAAAAATCCCTGGTGACAAGTCTGGTAAGATGCTCAAGTTTCAAGGAGTATGTGGCTTTATCCAATTTTTTACTTATTTATTTAGATTTATGTTTGTCATAAATTTGGTGTCTAGTGGAATAAGAAAAAGGTGAACGGCCATCATTATGTTGTCTGTGAGTCAGAAGTCACTGTTGTCTTAGTGTTTCTAAACAGTTTAGACTTTTTTCTTTAGCAGAAGTCCTCTCTGTTATAGAATATCTTTGTCTCATGGAAATTAACATACCTGATTTTTTAATTTAAATTCTGACTTTATTAATTCAGAAGGAATTCTGGGTATTGGATAGTCGACAAATGTAAGATTCCATGATTTCTTGCAATGTACAACTTTAAGTATAATATATAAATAATAATATAAGTTATTCCATTATTTTATTAAAGACCAACTTGTGGAATTGAGTCAGAGTTTTAGTATATTTTAATTTATTTAAGTTATAAAATTATTAATTTAGAGATTAACATATGCCAAACAATTTCCTAATTAGAAAAAGAAGCTACATCAGACAAATTTTCTGCACTTCTTCAAAAATAGACTCTGAAAGATACAGATTTTGCCCAAATCAAAGAAATAAATGGAACATCTGGACAAAAGACTAAGGAGGATGTGAGGTTGCATCTCAGTTTTTTGAATTTGCATTTCCCTGATGATTGATATGTTGATCATCTTTTCATATACTTGGTCATTTTTATGTCTTCTTTGGAGATATGTCTAGTCAGATCTTTTGCCCAATTCTTAATCAGGTTATTTGTTTTTTCACTTTTGAGTTGTATGAGTTCTTTATAAGTTTTAGGTATTAATCCCTTTTCAGATATATGGTTATCACAGTAACAATACATTCACAATGGTAATATGCATAAATTAAGGCACAATAGAACAAACATGTAAAAATGTTATATGTAATTTACTGCAACTATCCTAACCATTTTAGTATCTTAAGGACATCTTGGATACAGTGGTTTTCAATGTGTGGTCCTTGGGCTCACAACATTGATGTCACTTTGCAGCTTGTTAGAAATTTACATTCTTAGGCTTCATTCCAGACCTAATGAATTAGAATCTCAGGTGATGATTGGGCCCAGAAAGTTGTGTTTTAACTTCTTCTCCATGAGATTCTGAAACCATTAAAGTTTGATAACCCTTGCTCTTGTACAATGTCTTATAACCCTGACAGTAGAGGAGAATCATCTGGAGATATTTTCCAGTGACACTGACTGATTTCCACCCATGTTGGTTCTCATTTAACAGTTTTCACAAATTTTTTAAACTTTTATATTATTTACAGGATTGTGCTCTGTAATGTGTTGCTGATCTATTTTTTTTTTTTCACTTGCTTTTTCTCTCTTATTTTCTCTTTTGTCACAGGCTACTCCATTTTGTATTTTTTATGTTGTTATTAAACTTTTCAGTTTCTGTCCATACATTTCAGGATTAAACAAATGACTGGGCTTAGTTTATCTCAGTCTTCTTACTGAGATCATTTACTTCAAAATCTCTAATTTGATCTTCTTGAACCAATGAGGTCACCAAAACAGTTCAACTGCTTTCTTCCTGAGCAGTCTCTCTCTGCCCACATGAAGCACGGATTCAAAACATTTTGTCCTACACACAGGATTGAAAAAGTGACTGCAGAGTATCAGTTCATTTCCCCATGGATTTCATGGCTCAATTTCTAGCCCCACCAGTACTAGCTTCTCCAGAGCTCTTTTGTGTCTTTAGGTGTATTTTATATTTTTTATCTGGTTTTTCTAATTATTCTCAGTAGAGGAGTTGGATTGCTTCAAACTACTGCATCATAAAACTGGAAGCAAATGTATAATGTGTTATTTTTATATTTGAATTTTTTAATTTATTTTAATTATTTTTGACTTGTATTTACTGTGCTTTAATGTTTGTTTATAAGGACAGTGCATTCTCTTTTACTCCCTTTACATTTTATATATTTTAAAAAATAAAACGATTCTTCTATCTTCTTCTGGTTTCTACTTACTTCTCTTAGAAATACTTCCTTTATTAGAATTATAATGAATAATTATGTTTAATATGTTTTCAATTATATTTATAATATAAAAATGTTTGCATTTACCTCACACTTGACTTAAAATAAGTTGTGGAGTTGCTTCTGATGAATTAATTATTTGGGTGTGCAATAATTCATAATTATGAGCTTATTTTAATATGTCTTGCTTTCATTCTAAGATCTACTTGTTGATTTAGATGAAAGAACATCAACACAGAGAAGGTTTTTTTAAATCTTATTTATTTAGATTTCCACATGTATATTAACATAGGTATATATGTACCCTAACCAAGATAACTTTGAATTGAAGTTTCTGGACTATGAAGCCATGGAAATACATACCAAATTTCAAATTAAACATAGGTTTTGATTGTTTTTACTTCTGAGAGAAAACTTTTCCTTGAAGAGCCCAGAGAACAATAATAACTTTAAAATTTATATTTAAAATGATAAGGAAGATTTTGCTTCATTTAATATACCATACTGAGTAATCTATCAATTTCCAATTACAAGTAGGATCTCAGTTCTAAACAGCTGCTTCACAAGAACCTCAGAGATTTGATCTACTGCTCTCACATAAATGCTAATAATACCTAAATTATGATCCCAGGATGGTAACTATCACCATAGGAACTCACAACTCAAATCTGGTTTTTTTAATATTCATGTATATATAACTATGCACACATGTATAATATGTACATACACCATATATACCCATATATATATATTTATTACACATATATTCCCCAAATATATAAATAGATATATCCATATACACATAGAGTACATTTTTATACACAAGCAAATCTCCCTTACCTTTTAACTTTTTCTTCACTTGCAAGTCATTTGATCCTATACAGATAATATAAAATTTAAGGACTAGAAATGACATTAGATCCCTAGTTTATCACTAGGTGATGGAATTCTTTTATAATATTTTTGATAGATGGTCATCCGTCTGCTTGTGTTAGGCAACTCACTATACATATTAACTTCTCATTTAATTCCCCAATTGCGCTAGTTGCTGAAATACCTCATCAAATCCATTGACTTTTGTTATCATTACCTTTATTTTGTCTGTTTTCCACTAACCAATATCTTCAGGAAAATGCCATAATGAGTGACTTGGAACTATAAATAGATGTTGCTAAAAATGCACTTCTATGAATGACAATTCACTAGAGAATATTTGGATAGAACAACTTAACTTCAATAGATCATTGTACCTTTTTACAAGTGGAAAAGGATAAATATTTATTTCCAAATTAGTAGATAATTATGAGTTTCTTTTTCCTTCCAATATAACACATAGAAAAGAAGTCACGTACACTAGCATGTTGTATAATAGTATATTGATTCACAATGCGAACTTTGAAGTCGGATCATCTTGGATGTATTACGACCCTACACTTACTAGCTTTAGCTGTAAATCTTGGGAAAGAGGTTTATATGTTTTACTTATCTGTGAAATGCGATGAAATGATATTTTCATAATGGGGTCTTTGTGGAATTGAAATAAAGTATTAATAGCATATGTACAAGATTTAGCACCAAAGCTCAGATGTTGTGATTTTGTTAATATGGAGACTTATATTGAAAAATATTTAGGAGAGAGAGACTACTGTACAATTTTTATAACAGCACCTTATAGGAAAAAAATTGATTGGCAGGGGCTGTATTACTTAGGATACAGCTTAAGATAATGACATATGTCTTGTGTATTTATTGTAACAGAACCCATTTTTAGATACTAAGCTCTGTATTAGTTATAATATGAGAACAGTTGCTGTAAAAATATTCCAAAAACAAGAGTGGCTTAAACAAGATATAAGTTTCTCTGTCAAATAAGAGTTTTATCATAGACAGTCCAGGTATGTTAATGTGATTATGCTGTGTCATGGACACAAGAACTCTCTATATTACTCTGCCATTTTTCTCATATGGCTTTGATTCCTTTGCATAAGATAAGTGCAGGAAAAGAAAAAATGAATGGAAGTCGTGATCCTTTTCCTTAAGCCTTAGTCAGGAAGGTGCACATATCACCCATTCCATTATTTAAAACACAGTTAAAGAGACAAACCTAGCTGCAAAGCAGGCTAGAACATTTAGTATTTATTTTGGCTACTATGAGAGTGATTAAACTCACAGACTCTGTTATTTAAATGAATAATGGGAAAATGAGTATTGGAAGTGAATTCACAATATCTTCCATTGTTCACCAATTTGGCCACTCAAATATACTTTTTCTTAGTCTCTCACTTTCTCCTCCTTCCTCACTTTCCAAATGAGACAATGACAATGATATGTCCTAATGAAGTAATTTATTTTGTTAAATGTCAGGATCTTTGGTTTATGGGGAATGCTCTACACAAGGGAGAAATGCCCTCAATACCAAATACAAAATAGTGGGTTAGCAAAAGATGACCACAATTATTATCTTCTTCTAGAAAGAGGGGTATAGAAATATAATCATGATAATCAACAAATTATAATAATTATGGAAATTTATTTCTCTAAACATCGAAAACAGTTTAGCCATGTGACAGCCCTGGATCTTGTCTCTTGCCTGTTTTTCTCTGTGATCCCTGGCTTTAAGCTCCAGAGAATGCTTCTTGCCTATCATTTATCTTGGAGAAAATTAATGTGGACATTGGAATTGTACAATATTGTAACCCATTTTTTTCTGGAGGTAGATTGGAGTTCAGGGTTCTTTCAAAGGTCAAACACTGGTAAAAAGTTAGATGAATAAATTACTTGAATACATTGGAAGACTATCAGTTTGTTGGCAGACAAGAAATTCCAAATTCTAATTAGTACACTCAAGGGTCTCATTTTGACACTGTGTTTATTTTAAACTTTTTAAAAGATAACACTGTCTTTTTGGTTCCTGCTCTCTGTACTTTTCACATTATCTTGCCACTTGATTGATTGAGATTATTTAATAAAATAGACATGGATATAAAAGTAATAATCTTAATCTCATTTTTTACCATTTGGCTGGCTCACACTGTGCATCTAAGAATATAGAGGAAGACTTTTTAAAAATGGCAGCATATAGAATGGAAATACTTTGAAACAATACACCAAAAGTTTTATGCGTCACTTTTCATCACAATTTGTTGATCAAAGCATAATCACATGGCTACATGTAAAGGTAAAGATGTTTAGGAAATGTATTCTGTATAAGGGGAGCCAAGATGGTACCAAGGTTTCTGTTACTAAAGAAGTGAAGAATTGACATTGGTTAATAATTGGTAATTTTGGACACAGAGAGTAGAACGTGTGTCTTGAAGCATGGTGCTTTGTGTATAAATTACATGTAAATTAATTAAATCTTTCAATTAAAATATAAAGAATGTTAAATATACTATTCACAAGATCTATAGCTAAAATACAAAACTAAAGATTAGTAACAAACCATACATATTAAAAACTTGATTCAGATATATTAATATTAGCAAACCAATATTTAAGGCAAAAACCATTAACCAGGAACCAAGGGTGAATGGCAAAGCAGTTCATGCTTCAGACATTCTGGAACAATATTTATGGGGGGCATATCACAGAATAACAGCAATAGCTAGCACATGGATCCTCTGTTGCCTCCTCAGGAGCAGCATAGAACAATCCAGTAGGACTATATATTAGACCCCAGGAGAGAAAACTGGACCATTGGGTGGTAGGGCTTTTAAAATATAGAATTAGAGAACCACAAGCACCTCCCTTAGTGGGGTCAGGGGATAAGATAAAATAGCAATAAAACATATTGTAAACTTAGCTGCAGATTTGTCTAGCCAGCTCCATATTTATAATTCGGTAGCATCAACTCCTTCAACTCCTCCTCTGACATAATGAGGAGTCTAAGTTCAAGCGATACATGCCCTGGAAAGTTAGTAGAAGAGTTTTTCCATTATTTGTGGGAAGTTCCGATCCCTATCCTGGAATGATAGAAGGCTTTGGTCCTACTCTTCTTGTTGATCTAAACTTATTTTCATGAATGCTATGCGGTTTTATGGAGACTTACAAGAAGCCCACTGATTTTTTGAAAAGCCAATTGACAAAAATATACATGAGCAAAGTAGAAAAAAATTTGGACATTGTTAAAGTTTTCATTTGACACTATTGCAAATACTATGTATCTTAAATTATGGTTTATTATAAAAATTATCAGAGAGAAATATCTAGCCTCAAATTCATACATTAAGAAAGAAGGTAAAAATTAATGAGCTTAACCTTTATCCAGTAAAGATGCATAAATCATTATAACAAACATGGAGAGAAAAAAAGGGAGGAAAGGGCACAGGTAAGAATAAAAATTAATATATGAAAAAAATCAAATAATAGATGAGAGCAACAAGACCCAAAGTGTTTTGAAAATATTAATAATTAATCATAACTTTTGGGAGAATGATAAAGAAAAAAAAGAAAAAGCACAGATGACTAATTTGAGGACTGAAACCAGAAAATCACTAGAGATACACAAACATTAAAAAGATAATATGGAGATAAAAGGAACATGAGTATATGTACACATATCAGAAAAATTTAACTTGCCAAACTTACCAAATTATATCATACTAATAAATATGCTTCTCACATATAAAATTACAAAAATATATTGCTTGAAAAGTGAATTCAGCTAAACATTCAAGGGAATATATAATAATATCAATCTAATACAAATTCTTTTTTTCTTTTTGAGACAGAATCTCACTCCTATTGCCCGGGCTAGAGTGCAGTGGCATCATCATAGATCACCGTAACCTCAAACTCATAGGCACAAGCAATCTTCCTGTCTCAGCTTTCTGCGGAGCTGGGACTACAGGGATGCACCACCACATCCAACTAATTTTTTTCTAGTTTTTGTAGAGATGGGGTCTCTCTCTTGCTCAGACTGGTCTAGAACTCCTGAGCTCAAGTCATCCTCCCATCTTGGCCTCCCAAAGTGCTAGGATGACAGGCATGAGCCAAGGTGCTTGGCCTAAATTCTTAAATAAAATAATAATAAAAAGATAGTAGCATATTTGATGAGGCTTCAAAAATTTTGGTATCAACATCAGGGATAGGCTGAGAAAGGAAAATTATAGGCCATTCTTGCTCATGATCAAAGGTGCAAAAATCCTAAACAAATATTAAATCAATCCCAGAACCATATAAAGAATGTAATATGTTATCACCACTGTTATTTATCATATTAATGGAAATTCTAATTAAAGCAATTAGGTAAGAGGAAGAAATGAAGGGTGCCTAAATTGGAAAGGAGAAGGTCAAATTATCCTTGTTTGCAGACAATATGATCTTATATTTAGAAAAACCTAAAGACTCAACCAAAAAACAGTTAGAAACTGATAACCTGATTTAGTACAGTTGCAGGATACAAAATCAACACAAAAAATTCAACAAGAGTGAACAATCTAAAAAGAAACCAAGAAAACAATCCCATTTACAAGAGCTAAAAATAAAATTTCTAAGAATAAACTTAACCAAAGAAATGAAAGCTCTCTGCAATGAAAAGTGTAAAACATTGATGAAAGAAATTAAAGAGGGCATACACAAAAAGGAAAGATATTCCATGTTCACTAATTGGAAGAAAAAATATTGTTAAAGTGTCCATACTGCCCAAAGCAATCTACAGATTCAATGCAATCACCATCAAAATACCAATGACATTCTTCACAGAAATAGAAGAAAAAAAAAAAATCCTAAAATTTGTATGGTACCACAAAAGACACAGCATATCCATAACCATCTTGAGAAAAAAAAAATGGAGGAATCACATTATCTTATTTGAAATTATACTACAAGGCTATGGTGACCCAAACAGCATGTTACTGGCATAAAAACAGACACATGGATCAATGGAACAGAATAGTGAACCCAGACATAAATCCACACATTTACAGTCTACTCATTTTGGAAAAAGGCACTGACCATGTACATTGGGGAAAGACAGTCTCTTTGATAAATGGTGTTGAGAAACCTAGATGTCCATATGCACAATAATGGAACTGCCCCTTTATCTCTCACTATATGCAAAAGTCAAATAAAAATGGACAAATAAATTTCATCTCAGAATTAAAACCACTAAATTACTAAAAGAAAATATTTGGAAAATACTCCAGGACATTAGTCTGGGCAAAGATTTCTTGAGTAAGACCTCAAAAGTATAGGCAACCAAAGCAAAAATGAATAAATGGACTTACATCAAGCTAAAATACTTCTGCCCAGTGAAGAAAACAAACAACAAAGAGATGACTCACAAAATGTGAGAAAATATTTGCAAACTACTCCTCTGAGAAGGGATTAATAACCAGAATATATAAGAAGCTCAAATACCTCAATGGGAAAAATCAAATAATCCAGTTAAAAAATAGTAGCAATATCTGAATAGACATTTCTCAAAAGAAGACATACAAATGGCCAACAGGTACGTGAAAAAACCCTTAACATCTCTAATCATCAGAGAAATGCAAATCAAAACTATAATCAAATATTATCTTGCCCCAGTTAAGATGGTTTTTATCCAAAAGATAAGCTATAACAAATTCTGGTGAGGATGTAGAGAAATTGGGCATCCTGGTACACTGTTAGTGTGAATGTAAATTATTACAACCATGATGGAGAACAGTATGGAGATCCTCAAAGAATTAAAAATAGAACTACTATTTAATTCAGCAATTCCAGTGAAGGGTATATATCCAAAAGAAAGGAAATCAGTATATCAAAGATATATCTGTACTTTTGTGTTTATTGTAGCATTATTCACTCTAGCTAAGATATAGAATCAACCTAAATGTCCACCAACAGATGAATAGATAAAGAATACACAATGGGATGTTATTCAGGCATAGAAAAGAATGATACCCCATCATTTGCAAAAACATGGATGGGACTGGAGGACATTATGTTAAGTGAAATAAGCCAGGCACAGAAAGGCAAATTTTCCATGTTCTTGCTCATATGTAGGAGCTGAAAATTTTAAAAACTGAACTCATGAAGACAGAGTAGAATGATGGTTATGAGAGTCTGGGTTGTGTAGCAGGGAGGGGATTATAAAATGTGAATAGTTAGTGGGTATAAAAATACAGTTAAACACAATGAATAAGATCTAGTATTTGGAAGCACAATAGCATGACTATAGTCAACAATAATTTATTGTATATTTTTAAATAATTAAAAGAGTGTAATGGAATGTCCCTAACACAAAGAAATAATAAATGCTTGAGGTAATGGATAACCAAATTACCCTTGTTTGGTCAGGGTATGCCTGTATCAAAACATCACATAGATATGTATGCCATAAATGTATACAACTGCTAGGTACTCATAATAATTAAAAACAAATATAAATTAATAAAAACTTCTCTAAGTTTGCATATGTCCATAGCAGTCATTCTACTATTCATAAGTTTCATTGTGGTGCTTGATAACAGTACTTAGCCAATGTTAATTTAAATTAGCATCATTTTTATATTTATTTCATCATGTTCTATTTATTAAAAAATCTTTCTCATGTTACTGGTTTTATAATTATTTTATCTCTTTAACCACCACATGGTGCCTTACAGGTAAATTTTTAAATATGTTTTTATTTTACATTAATAAATTTATTGCTTAAAATATGCAAAGTCATAGAGGAGATTTCACATGGAGCAAGATATTTTATTTTCAAACTTCTCCAATAAATAAATAGTGGGCTAAAACACTATTTAAATACAATTCACTAATAGACACCATTAATTCTAATGCCAAAGTAGGACTAGGAGAGTGAATTTGCTGACTTGGAAAAGGAATTCAATCAATCTTTCCTTCAGTATCTAATAAATTTGATTAAATAGGTGCCTTATTCAAACTAGTTTATATAAAGTGGCAAGTCACTTCAACTAGCCTAAATTGTATTAAGTAGTATACTTATTATGTTGGACTAATTGATTCTAATTCCTTGAACCTCACAGGTGTCATTTCTCCTGCATTCTAACAGCAAAATGATCAGAGAATTCTCATTATTCCATGATTAACTTGTTTTGGGCCTGTGAAGAATTAAGATAATACCTACTTAGCACTTCTAATATGAAGAATATTCCAAGGTATGGAATGATTATGGACATTCACATACACCATAACTTTTAACATTAATTTTAGTAGGTCTACATTTGCTGGTATTTTATCTATAAACTTGTAATTAGTATTTACAAATCACTTTTATTATATATAAAGCATAAAATACATAAAATAAAAACGTGTAATATATAATATTATGCTACAGTTTTGGAGGCAAGAAGTCCAAAATCAATTTCACTCAGCTGAGATCAAGGTGCCAGCATGGCCACACTCTCTTCAGAGGTTCTAGGGAAAATCTATTTGTTGCCTCTTTTAGCTTCTGCTGTCTGCAGCATTCCTTGGCTTGTGGCTGCACCACTCCAAGTCTGCCTCTGTGGTCGCATTGCCTTCTCCCATTCCGTGTGTCAAATCTCCATTTCTTTCTCTCTACAAGGATATCCATGATTGCATTTAGGGCCCATCTAGATAATCCAGGATAATTTCTCCATCTCAAAACCTTAAATTTATCACATCTGGAAAGTTCTTTTTTGTCATATAATGTAATATTCATAAGCTCTGGAAATTAGGACATGGATATCCTTTGGGGAACCATTATTCAGCCTGACACGTTTCCAATCAAATTATGTTCTTAATTAAGATATCAGAGTATGTAAACATATTTTACATGTACAGATGCTACAAATAAGTATGCTTTTATGGCAACATGATAAATTAATGCAGGTGATTAAAAAGTCAAATTATCCCATTTAGATAGCTTTTTATTGCCATATCTATAGTTGAATCTGTAATAGAGAATCAGTTTCCTATGAGAAGAAAATTATCCTTACAATATATATATGCTAGAATGAGAAGAAAGCTTTTATAATTTAAGAATAGTTCATTTATTTGCTAAGGTTGAACATATAACCTTTCCTTTGCAAAATAAAAATGACAGTTTTTGCTATAACTATACCCCTCCTCTGTGAGGTTACTTCAGGAAGCTGTTGTATGTACACACTAGAGATTAGTAAGAAATTTAAATATGTTTTGTTCAAAGTGTGTGTAAGCCATTCATATTAGTTAAGGTTAAGACTAAATTGAGTTAACAAAATTTAGTTGCTTAAAGAAAATGAATGCTTATTGACTTATCTATCAGGAGGGAAGTGGAGGCGTTATTTACCTTATATATAAAAGTAAGGGGGGAATAAGATCCTTAATCTCTGAAATTATTTTACTTAGGTGAATTTGGTAACATTTTTCTCACCTGTTAAGCATGTTGTGCATGAGTGTATGTGTATCTTAAGAAAACTATTTTTTTCCACAAATATTGTTTTTAGGTTTATTATTTTAATATTAAATTTGGTCATATAGTGATAGAGCAAAAATTTAAGTCAATAAATAGCATACATTTTTAACATACTAATAAAATCTTTTATTTGTGTTAATTAAAACATAATATTAAATGACATTTTAGATTTAGAAGGATCATTTTGAATTCCCTAGATCTCAGAAGTTTGTACTCAGGATTTATGAGTGCAAAGTGATGGTATTTTAAAAGTTCTGATGATTAGAATATACTTGTATAAGTCTTTTTAAGCAGTATTCAAATTTTTTCTTAAAATTAAATGATTACATATAATTGCAAGTACAAAATTGGTTAAACGACTAAAAATAACATAAAATATGTATATAATAAGAAACTACTGTTCTTCCCTTCATGCCTATCACCTAAACAAAGTCAAGATGATAGTAGATACTCAAATAGTCTTATAGTGTTAAATTAATGAGTGAATCTAAGATATTTTCCCTACTTCTTGGCCTCAACGCTCATCCTCGTACTTCCAAATATAGATTTTTTTGTAATAAAATCCCAAACAAAATAACAATTAAAATGATTCAAGATGCATGTCTTTATTTTTTTTAATATTTTATTTATTTATTTATTTATTTTTTAATTTTCTTTTTTTTTTTTATTTCAGCTTATTATGGGGGGACAAAAGTTCAGGTTAGATATATTGCCCATGTCCCTCCCATTCCCCGAGTCTGAGCTTCAAGCGTGTCCATTCCCCAGACAGTGCACATCGCACTCTTCTTGTAGGTATACACCCATCCCCTCCTCCACCCTCATCCCCTCAAGTCAGAACTTCAAGCGTGCCCATTCCCCAGACAGTGCGAATTGCACTCATCATGTAGGTATACACCCATCCCCTCCCCCCACCCCCCACCTCTGTCCAATACACAATTGATGTTATTCCCAAATGTGCACTTAGGTGATGATCAGGGAAACCAATTTTCTGGTGAGTACATGTGGTGCTTATTTTTCCATTCTTGGGATGCTTCACTTAATAGAATGGGTTCCAACTCTATCCAGGAGAACCAAAGAGGTGTCGTATCACCATT
>CM052436.1:79287614-79322417 GCA_028533085.1 Varecia variegata | reverse complement strand
GGGGGGGTGCCAGTTCTGCAACTCAAGGCACTTTTGTAATAGAAGATGTATCATTTTTTATATTTAAACATTTTATTACAAGGTAGAAAATAAATGCCACACAAAAAGTGGTGAGACAAAGTGCTGTGCAAATACAATGCAAGAAAAAGATATTTCCAACTGAAAGTAGATAAAGGCTGGAAGTGCACCGGCATCAGAAAACTTCAATTAGAAAGTTTTATTAATTTTTCTTTATCAGTGCTAAGAAGATATTGTGGTTTTTTGTCAAATTTCATCTTTTATTTTTTTTGCTAGTGAATTTTCTGGAAAACTGAGCATTCATCAGTTAAAAGGTTCTAGTATACCAAATCTCAGGCAAATTGATTTTTGTTGGCAGTATTTCCCAATTCAAATGAATGAAGGTAGGTTTATATAAGTGGATTCATGAAGATAAAATTCTTATTTTGCTAACATAAAAGATAAACCAAAAGATGAATTAGGTCTGAAAATATTGCCAAGACACTCACATCTAATACATCACATATCAACTACTCATAGTTGGTAACTTTCAAATTAGATGTGTTAGTAATGATCTTGTCTTTCTTTCTTTATTAGCTATTAGAACATTAGTCTATAATGTCTCTCAGACCTAGTGTTATATTTCTGTGTTTTGTTTTGATTTTTTATAAAAAAATTTACCAGTATTTATGTGTTTGATTAAGAGTTTATCTAATAGAAAAAGATTAGTAAATCAATAATATTTTAAAGACATGCTTGAAGATCTGACTCGGGGTGTTGGGGGTGGGGGAGAGGATGGGTGTATACCTACACGATGAGTGCGATGTGCACTGTCGGGGGAATGGACACTCTTGAAGCTCAGTCTCAGGGGGTTGGGAGGGGTATGGGCAATATATTTAACCAGAACTGTTGTACCCGCATAATGAGCTATAATAAATAAAAAAAAAAATCTTTAATTTCCAAACATTTTGGTATTCTTTGTAAATAAAATATAAATAACTAAAAAAAAAATCAGTATTTTTATCTAAATATTAAATGTCAGTATTACTTTTGGCATTGATTCTTTACCATAAAATTTCACCAAGCTGAATCTTTAGTTATAAGAATAATACTACCTGTTCCCAACTGAGCAGTAAATGACCTTACGCATCCTTGTTTTAGATTTTTTCATTTATTTATCAAGCATCATATAGTGCTCTCTGTCAAGCACTATTTTAAGTGTTTCATAAAGTATCAACGCATTATCCCAACCTGATAAGGAAGGCACTGCTATTGTTGTGCCCATATGGTAAGTGTGGAAACTAAGAGAGAAGTTATGTGTCTTGCTCAAGGGCACAGAACTAGCAAATAGTCAAGTCAGCATCTGAACCCAGAATTGTCTCCAGAGCCTGCATCCTTAACTTTGACCTACTCATTGTTCATGCGCAAGTGGCTTCAGAGCTGAGAACATCACTCCAATTCCTTGACCATTGTATTATTTTTCTACTGCTGCTGTAACAAATTATCACAAACTCAATGCTGTAACAATGCAAATGTATTTTCTGACAGTTTTTTTAGGTCAGAAATCTGACATGGGTCACAATGGGTTAAAATCAAGGTGTCAGCAGAGCCATGTCCCTTTCTGGAGAAAATCTATTTTGGGGATTTTTCCAGCTTCTCGACATCACCATATTCCTTGGCTTCTGGCTCTTTTCTCCATCTTAAAATCAGCAATGATGCTTTCTCTGACATTCTTCCACTGTCACAACTCTTTCTAATCACAGCCTGGGAATTTTCTCCCTTTATGTGGCAATATTTCCATTATTTCAAGGACTTCAACTTAATGGTATCTACAAAGTCTCTTTTGCCATGTAAAGTAAGTTACTCATAGGCTTCAGGATAACAAGGTGGACATGTTGGGAGCCTATTATTCTGCCTATCACAGCCATCATTTTCTGTACTCCATATTTTAAAAAGTCCTACATACAAAGTTAAGGTCTCATTTTAGTTCTGATAGGAATTTCAGAGTCCAAACCAGAATGGGAGCTTGTCATCTCCATAGTTTCATACAATTTCAGAATAGTAGGTGATACTCAGGTGACACCAACTCTAGAAGACCTACAAAACAGTGCTTTATTTTTGGTCCCCCTTTAGGTCTGTGTGTGTATGTGTGTGCAGGTTTGTGTATACTTTTACCTTTAATTGTTTCCTCTTACTGAAAATTTTCTTCTGAGCTTTACTAAGATCTTAATAAGCCTTCCCTAAGCTGCCTGTTTTTTTTTTTTTTTTTGAGACAGAGTCTCACTCTGCTGCCTGGGCTAGAGTGAGTGCCGTGGCGTCAGCCTAGCTCACAGCAACCTCACACTCCTGGGCTCAAGCGATCCTACTGCCTCAGCCTCCCGAGTAGCTGGGACTACAGGCATGCGCCACCATGCCCGGCTAATATTTTCTATATATATTTTTAGCTGTCCATATAATTCTTACTATTTTTTGTAGAGACAGGGTCTTTCTCTTGCTCAGGCTGGTCTCGAACTCCTGAGCTCAAACAATCTGCCCGCCTAGGTAGGCCTCCCAGAGTGCTAGGATTGCAGGTGTGAGCGACCGTGCCCGGCCTAAGCTGACTTTTTGTCTCTTCATAGAAGCTCACAGTTTGGTGTGCTATTTCTCAAGGTGGTCACTCTCAAACATATGAAAACATGATCCTTTTAGGGGTCTGTGAGGGCAAATGATTTTTTAAATTAAAACTTTTTTTTGTCATTTTTTACTTTCATATCTTCAAAAATGTACTGTGGAATTTTCCATAGGCTGAATGATATCTGTACAGCAGACTGAAGGTAGAAGCATAGAGTTCAGTTGTTCACTATTAATCCAAACATTAAAGAGTTTTGGCAAAACATAATACAATGACACTCTTATTACTATTTTTTTTAATTTTTGAAATAAGGTTATTATTATAAAAACTTAACATTGTGATTGAATTATATTAGTTTAAATAATTATTAATAAATGTTTTTTAAATTTCTTATTTTTGAATGTCTAGTGTGATATATATATTGAGATATATGAGTGTGTGTGTTTATATATACACACACCTATATAAACAAAACCTCTTTGAGATTCTCAAGTTTTAAAAGTATAAAGTGCTCCGAAAATTAAAACATTCAAGAATCTCTGCCTTTTGGAATTTGTTTAAAAACCTAGTCATCCCATAAATTAACTACAATTTAAAAGTTAATTATACTCTTTGATGGAGGATTATTGGTTTATCTCTCTGATTCAATTTTAATTTTAACATGAAACTTTAGAGCTTTATAACATAATAGTTATGTTTTTTAATACAATTAAATTAAAAGTACACTCACAAAAACTCAGCATAAGTTTCAAAATCTTTTATTTTCTATTCACAGTTACAGCATTGCTTAAAGCTCTCTATAGGAATGGTGGCTTTTTAAAACAAATGATTCCCTAACTACCCCTCACCTAACCTTCCCATTTTTACTTATGCTCAATTTTTTATGTATGCAGCACAAACAAAAACAGCATAAAGATGTTATTATACAATGAGTAAGGTCTTACAGAGATATTGGCTCGACTACCTACTATTATGTGTTTTAACCAACTTGCTTGATCTCTCTGCTAATAATACTTATCCTGAAGATCTGCAGTGACAACTGTGTGAAATATGTGTAATTTTATATTAGCTAAATCTCAGCTTTATCAGTAAAGTAATATAATTTGTTTTGAGGATTATTACAGCTCATCCACAAAGAGTACTTTGCACACTTTTGTCAGTAAGACTGCATGAAATAAATGTGATTAAATTAATTAACCAGCACATTTCAGGCATTCAATAAATGTTTCCTTCCTATTCTTTTAAAAAAAATTATAACCAAATCTTATGACCACTAATACAAGAAGATCAAGTTTAATGTCTCACTAAAACCTGCATTCCACAATTGCTTTTTCCTTCATTAAATGTCAATGTTTAAGGATATTTATACATATGGGCATACATATATGTTCATAAAAATGCAGTATTATTTGTATACTTTTATGTTTACTTTATTATATGGCAGTAACAAATACATTTGGAACTATATTGTTAAATGCAATATACAACTCAGGATTTTTATATCTTCCTGGTAAGGGAGCATTAGGTAATAAAATTATTTATCCTGAATGATTGTTTTTTACTTTGAAGTCCAATTTGTCTGTTATTAGCATTGACTTGTGAACTTTCTTACAGATAGTGAATATATGATAACTGTCTTTTCTCTTATAATCCTTATTTTATTGATTAAATTTATTGTTTAATAAGCCTGGTGTAGCAAAATTCACATTTTATATTGTGTGCTAATGTCTGCTGATGTTTAAGACCATCAATTCACTAGAAAAATATTTTCTGTATTCAATTTTCCTGGTCATACTCTCTTTACACATTTTAAGATAAATATTAATATGGACTTAGTTATAATAATTTCCACAAATTATTCCTCCTTCTAGTTAAGAAAGGGGAATACATGCCTGGATGACCTAGCATGGACTGATTCCAGGTTTCAGTGCCCACCTCCTAGTGATCTTTGTCTTGCATTGCCCACAGAGCTGGGTTTAGCATAAATTGTACTTTTTTCTAAGGGTAATTTTCAGACTACTTGCTTTATCCAGTAATCTGCATTAGAAAAGATATTAATTATGATTTTTTAGTCAACAATAACTCTGAGAATGGTTTCTAACTTCATTTGGCATTAGAGTAACAGTGGGACAGACTAATATTTTTATTAGAATACCATTTCTATTCCATGTTAGTTTAAATTACTCTGTTCTTAAATTTTTACTTTTCAAAATATAGTCATTTTTTAAGTTACAGGGTTTGTATTTGACTGATAAAGTTAAAATGTTGTTAATAATAAATATAGAAAGAAACAATCCACTAAAATTGAATTTATAAAGTAGTTTATATTTCAACATTTTCTACCATAATTATGAGAACATTTTAAAAATATAATCTTTTATAAGTAATTATTTCTTTTCAAGTAAACATTGAATGCCAAAACAAAGGGAATATCAAAGACAAAGATGAGTGGTGAATCACAAGCTCTACACTGCATAGCTTACAGGATAATTCCATCAACTTAACTACTTGTTCTATTTTTCTTAGGAAACACTTTTTGGAGGAACTAGTAAAGCATACATGGAAACACATCTGTTTTAATATTGGTGATGATCAGCAGCCAAACAGATCTAGAGTTATAAATATTACTTGAAAAATTTCATATCTATGCTCATAATATTACTAGTTATAAAGACTGTTACTCAAAATAAATTACAAAACTGTTTAATGTGTGAATATTGGAAAGTAATATAAATGTAATAATGCTACCAAAGAAGATTTTGTTTCAAAATATTTTGTTTAGCTATTGACCTTTACTGATTAAAAAGACATAGAGGAGGTCAGGTTAATTGCATTATTTTGAAACAAGTAGGATTATCTAGTTTTAATGCTATCTAATTTCAAAAATCAAATATGAAGCAAATACTACTCTGCCTTTTTAGATGATAATATTTGATTACATTATTATACAACAATTTTGTGACATATGGCATATAATAAAATTTTTAAATGTTTATTTCATATGATTACATAATAAGCATGTACTTGTAAAAAGGTGCAAAGTACAGAAAATTCTAATTAAGAAAAATCACTTAAAACTTATCACAACAAGATTACCAGTATGAATAGTATGATGAGGTCAGTTAATTTGGAGGATATTTAATTTTTAAAGTGTAAATCAAGTTTTCTCAGGTCAATGTTCAACCTGACAAGCATTATACAGTTATTAACTACTGTTAACTTCACTAACTCTCTTTATAGAAATCCATCAGAGGCAATATGATTCCTTTCAGTATTACCTGGCTTCACATTCTTACCAAATCTTATAAAAAGGAAATATAAATTCCCAGGAATTCTTGCTTAACAGAACTTATGCCTTAAAAATTTTTAAGGAGTTTATGCCTCAGTAAACCATTTAAACTATCAATCCATTTTTATGAATTGGAAATACAGGGCAATATGGTAGAAACAAAAGAACTGCAAATTTAAATAATGTGTGTATATATATATATATATTTGTCATGAAAATATTCTGCTAAAATAGTGTAAAGATTGGAAATTCAGATTAGGTGGGTCTTGTAATGAGCAAAACATGCGGAGACATGGGGGTTATGGGAAGAGGGACAGTGAGTGGAGAGACTGTGTGATTCACCTAGGGGCACATGCCAGCAACCTCAACAGATGGCTGCCTGTGGCAGTGCAAGCCCCGTATTGCCATTGCCAGATACTCTCATTCCTCAAGAAAAATGGAAACTCTAGATCTTTATATAAAATCTCCTATTTTGTAGTTTGGCAAACAGGAAAAAAAAAAAAAAAATGACTACTATGTGCTTCAGCAGCTTGCATCTTCTTCTAAGTCACCTGGCAGAAACATTTGGTTTAATGAACTGTTTACCATTGAGTGGCTGTTAGCCAACATTACTATGCTTATAGGGTGCAACCTTAGAAATAAAACATTGCTATTTACATTTGAAAATTGTATGTCCAAAATAATTTTATGACATCTTCCTCTTAAAAACAAACAATAAAAAAATCTACCTATAGACTGCTTGATTATACTCTTCATTGCTATCAAACTTCTGCAGACTGACTTGTAGAAACACTGTTCTAAACTCCTAAACTTTTTTATTAGTATTATTAATAGTCTAGATTTTTTTCCCTCTGAGTCTTTAGGACAGTGATCCATGATTTATATTCTGTAGATATAGATCTTGTACATATAGATATAGAAAATTCTGAGATAGGAAGAAGAGATATTTGGTTTTTATTCATAGGCTAATGTAATGTTTGTTTGTTTTTAATATGCTTAGTATGTTTCATCAAGGTTAATTCTATCCAAACTTGGCATTTGTAAATAAATATACCTTGTAATTTTTTTCTTGCCCTTACTAATTGTTTATGTGGGTGGAGGAAGAATTTTTTTTTTAAGTATTGAAACGTGGCTACAAAATGATATCCTTATGCATTTTACAGTGTCTGGCATAACTAATGTGACTCTGTGAACTGTGTCAATGGAAAAAACAAACTCTGTAAAAATAATTTTAAAGAGATTTATTTTGAGCCAAATTTGAGGATCATGACCTGGAGCCACGCCCAAGAGTCCTTGAGCAAGTGGACTCGGTGTGGCTGAGTTACAGTTTGATTTTATACATTTCAGGGAGACAAGGGTTACAGGTAAAGTCATAAATCAATATGTGGGAATCATACATTGGTTTGGCCCGAAAAGGTGGGTCATCTCGAATGGGGGGGGCTTACAGGTTATAGGTGGGTTTAAAGATTCTTTGGCTTGTAATTGGTTAAAGACATGAAGCTTTGTCTAAAGGCTTGGAATGCTTTAACATAATTGCTGTTTATCAGAGATAAGCCACAGGACACAGATTTGTTGTGTAAATTGAGGACCTGTAGGTTTTTCTTGCATACCCTTAGGCCTGTTAATGCCTTACAAAGGATGTCCCCAAGGAGGGAAGGGGGCATGATAAGGCATGTCTGACCTCCCTCCTCCTGGCAGGCAATTTAGTTTTAGGATATTCCTTTGGCCACAAGGGGGTCCATTCAGTCACCCGGTGGGGTGTGAGCCTTAAAATTTTATTTTAGTTCACAACTGAAATAGGGTTTTCTCAAATTATATCCCATGTCTAGTATTTGGCTACACAAAGGGTGGCTTTTACCCCAGTTGCTCTTAGTCAGGTGGAAATATTTCTTAAATTGTGTGGCTTAGAAATATAGGACCTATTCCATAGACTCTTCTTGTCTTTCATGTTAAGAAACTAACCATTCCATTGAACCCTACTGTGTTATCTTTGAATACATGTTGGAATAAAGTTCTTCATGTTTGACTAAATGAGCAAGATGTGGCTCTGAAGTCTTGTAAGGCATAGGGGTTGATTCTTCTGGTCACTCCAGACAATGCTTCAAGAGACTTTGATCAAGCAAGAGTGGAGGGTGAGGGGCATAAGGCAATGAACAGATATCTTCCTATATATTTCCCAGCTAGTCAATATTTTCTGCCCCCAAGTGAAGAATGCATGTGTCAATAATTACGTCTTTTAGATCAGAGTATTTCTGGTTGCAATAATTACCAGAAAGAGCTTCAATACTTGAGCAAATAGTTGACTATGCTCTTTGGATTCCAGTGAAGTTTTAAGTTTAAAAAAAAAAAGTTTATCAATGTGTGTACAGAAAATAGTGTGGCGGTATTATAAAAAATTGCTAGTCTGACATAATATTTATATGGAAATTAATGTATTTAGAATTCTGTAGTACCACATTTTTCTAGCAGAAAAATTAAACTTAAACATAGTTTAACATACAAATAAAAATTAATAATAACTACTACACCCTGAAATAGAATATATATGGTTGAAATCTATAAAAATCATAGAGTGCAGTATAGTTTAAAAAAAATAAGCTTCTTTCTGACTAAGAGACTACCAAAAAGAAAATTACTGTAATTTGTATGCTATGGACTCCCAGCAGGTCCTTGCTGACTCAGTGACTGACTAACAAGTAGACTAATTTAAGTTTAATATCTCTTCTGTTTATTTTATTAGTGGTGTGAAGACATATTAAAAAGGCCAAAAGTCAGTCAACAGGAGAAAGAAATAATAACATGCTGATAAGCTACTGAATTGGAGAACTCTGAATACCTGAGAAGCATATAGACTCACTTCATTCTGGAGAAGGGCACTCAGAGAGCTTGAGTTTTAACCTGCCTAGTCATCTAAAACCAGGTATATAGTTAGATAACTAAATCTGAGTATATAACAACCAAAAGTAACTGTACCATTTCAGTACAAATTTATTCAATATTTAATTACTTAGAACTACATAAAATTATATTGCAATAATGCACTTAGTGGTATTACACACCCGTTGACAGATTAATTTAATTGTCACATTATCATCATCCCTAAATGATTGTGTCATGCTATATCATGAAAAATGAAAATGTATTTAGTAAACCTGTAGAAAATGATTAAAATTTTAGGAAATAATTTTAATTTTCTCTTTGAAAAAAAGCACATTGTGAACTATTAAATAAAATGGCAAAGACAATATTAAATTTAGCAATGTGAAAAAAGAAATTGTTCCTAAGGCTAGTCTAAAGATGGAAGACTTGTTTACACCTTTTAGATGTGTAATTCTAATGAGTAATGACAACAGCTTCTAGGCAGATGACTCAAGTCTGTTAAGAATGTTTGTGTCATTCAGATAAAAAGGAAAGAGGACAACTGTAATTAAGAAAGCCATTCTGATCACTGGTTTGAAGATCAGCAGTACTTATGCATTGGTCTTGGGATCAATGATTCTAAGACAACCTGACTACTGAGACTACAAGTGTTGTCAGACTAATTGAAGAAATTGGCACCAATGCAGCAATGGGAGTGAACTAGAGCAGCTTTAAAATGTCAGCACTTCCACAGAAGAGGGCTTTGGCTAAAAAATTCTTCCTATTAGATAAAGAAGCAGTAATAGGAGGAATGAGTACGTATACAGGCTGTGGGATCCTGGTTGTGTCACTTTAGCTATAATAAAATAAGACCTCTTTCAAGAAACCTCAATTAGATATACTTAAAAATGTACATTATTTTGTAAAAATCTGACTATCATATATGTAATAATTTCAAAAAATGAAAACTATCTGTTAACTTTAAAGTTAATTAATCTTGGAATGACTTTGTTGTGTCTGCTTTTTGTTGGAAACTATTTGAATATTTGATTGCAGCATTGAGGTCTCCTGTTTCAGCTGATACTGTAGATGGTTAATAGTCATTTGTGATCATAAGGGAGTCTTGATTTGGGTTAGGTAGGAGAATGTATTAATATATTCACAGCAATAAGTGGTTGAAAAGCAAAAAAGCATTTTTTCTGGCATGATGCCGAAGGCATGTGTGTTCTATTGCCTTTTCCCATGTTTCAGTTAGGTCTTTCTTAGCACCGAACAATGCCTTTAAAATGTCATCTATTGAGAGCTCAATCAATTCCATCTGTAGTTCTTTAGGTGCTTTGGTAATATCAACCAGGTGAGGTTGAAATGCTAATTTGAGTGTGCTGTCATGATTCTCCAAGTCAGTGAACATTTCATTGTATTCTCCAATTAACAGGCCTATAATAGCTGCATAGTCTTCAAATGATTCACATATATCAACCTGCTAATCAATGACCTTTGCTAACTAGGGAAAAGGTTCACCTGAAATTTCTTGTTTTGTTAATTTTTACAAACATGCCTGGAGAAAAATTATGGAGTAATCTAAGCTTGTCTTAATTTTTTCTACTTGATACATAACTTTAACAGTGCTCTCACCAGTTTGAAAGCCCTAATATAATTGCAATGCCTGAACCTGCCTTGTGAAGTAGTGTATCCTACTTTAGGCTACTCAAATTTATCTTCCTTCAGGCCCTAATTTCTGCTAGATGATGAATTAACTAACAAATAATGAGTCCATGTACTTTTCTTTATGGATCAAATAGGCACTTTGTCATTATTGCTTGGGAAGTATCTTATTTAAAATGATGCTAGCGGTAAGAATTCCAGGATTGAGGCTGAGGCGGGTGGATCGCTCGAGGTCAGGGGTTCGAGACCAGCCTGAGCAAGAGCGAGACCCCGTCTCTACTAAAAATAGAAAGAAATTATCTGGCCAACTAAAAATATATAGAAAAAAAAAATTAGCCAGGCATGGTGGCACATGCCTGTAGTCCCAGCTACTCGAGAGGCTGAGGCAGTAGGATCACTTAAGCCTGGGAGTTTGAGGTTGCTGTGAGCCAGGCTGACGCCATGGCACTCACTCTAGCCTGGGCAACAGAGTGAGACTCTGTCTCAAAAAAAAAAAAGAATTCCAGGATTGTAGGTTACTTTTGAGGGTGTGATTTTTTTTTTTTTTTTTTTTTTGTCATCTCTATTCAACAGAGAGTTCTGAGCCAGTGAATGTTATGTATCAGGTATTGGTAATAACAGAGAATAATAACATCAATTTTAATAAGTAGTTGCTTGCTAAATGAGATACAGATTAAAAAGAAAATAAAGAAACAAAGTCAATTGATTTAGGATTTATCAAAAAGCCTATTAGAGTGTTTATTTGATTAATAAAATATTTTAAGGTAGACAAAAAATTTGGAATATTGTTTCTCCTTACCAAATTAAAATATTATTAATAGAACCTTAAAATCTTGAATGGGCACTAATGGTTGGGCACTAATGGATACTAGAGAGACTAACCACCTGAAACAAAAATCTAGTTTATATCATATCATTGAAAATGGTCATGTATGTAGCCTTTGCTTAATTACTACTGATAGTGGCCTAAATAGATATTAATTCAATATGTGGAGTTAAATATCTATCTCTTTAATTCATCTAATCATTTATTTTACTTGTGCCCTCTGGAATAAAAAGAGAAGTCTTCTTCTTTCACATGACACCCCTTCAAAACCAACTACACTTTGATGTTGGGATCAATGATTCTCAGACAACTTGAACAGAAAGGCTGCATGTGTTGTCAAATAATCAGAGAAATAGTTGGTGCATTGAATAGTAATGAACTTCAGCAGTGTGAGAATGTTAAGACAGTGGTGATTCACTTTCCTAACCTTCCTTCTTTGTCCTTTGCTAAGCAACTCTAGTTCCAACATCCTAACAGCCTTTATTTACAGGACACAGTTTACAATCTTCCATCATTCTATACCACTTCTCTTATTCCAGTATTTAGTGTAATATTTTAGCAATCCTTTTAATGTGTGCTACTCAGAAATACAATTATGCTAAATCTTATACAAAAGAGAATTATTCAGATTGTCTCCTTTGAGGTCATGTGAATCTAATTGTGTTATTATAATGAGATAATAACTGAGATAACTTTTTTCCAACCTGGTTAATGAATTTTAAATTAATCAATTCATTCTTTCATCCTGGATAAAAGGGATTATACTTGTTTAAGTTTAATTGCATAACTTTATTGCTCATTTCATATTAGCTTTCTATCTGATAAAGATATTGTTAATATTTTTCCTTCATTCACTCATTCATTTCATTTATTCATAAATATATTGGCTAATATCACCAACTCAATTTCATCCACAAATTTTAATCATGTTTTCTGTGTTATCATCTAAGTTAAGCATAAGTTGAACAGCACAGATCCCTGACCTTACTTTAGTAAATAAGTTTTTAAAATTTAATCATATAACTAGTTATAATTTCACCTATTTATTATTAAAATTTTATTACCCAGTCATTCCCACAAGAATAACATGAAAAACTATATCCAGGGACCTATTGAACTCAAGACACAACAAAACTGTTATTTTCCTGAAATTTGAAGCAAATGCTTGAAACATAAAACTAATCTACTAGAAGAAAGAAATGCAGCAATGGAAAAAATCTTTAAGGACTCAGGCAAAAAAAAAAAAAAAAAGGAAAAAAGGTATTAGATTAACATAACTGATTTCTTCAAAATTGTCTCTAGAACTGACTGTGATTTAATGTACTCTTGTTTGACCATAATTCTTGAAACTTGGCCTGATTAACCTCATCTGATCTTCTGTTTCCTTGTTCTCCCACCTCCCAAGTCATCTATTTCATTTCCTTCCTACTTCTGGCTCTTTATGTCCATAGAATTAATTACATGATTTGTCTTCTGTGATGTTCTTCTAGTAAAACTCTATCCTTTGTACTTACTCCAACTACAAAATTATGCCCCACTCCTTGACTCTCATGACCTCTTCCCATGCTTGTCTAACTCCAGCCTTATGTGGTTATGACCACATATGGCACATTTGAATTCTTATTTTGATATATTTTGAAAGTGGTCTTAAAATACATACCAACCAGTACAATATCAGATTTTTTTTATATTTCAGGAAATAATTGGTATGTGTATCTTTTGGCTGGAGTGATTACCTGAGTTAAGGTGACACCAAAGTTTGTCATCATTGCTTAAAACATTCTAGCCTCTTTCCTATCCTGGCACAAATACCTATTTCACTTGAATATCATTTAGGAATTTTGAAATACTTTGACTTAAGAAAGAGTGATGTGTTAATGGTTTTAATCTGTGAATTATTTTAGAGGCAATAATAACTTCTAATTGATCCACTTCTGCTTATTTCAACAGACTAAACCATAATATAAATGTTATTTACTTGATAGGCTTTCTTAAATTAAGACATTGAAAAATATGTATTACTTGAGCCAATGAGGCTATACCCACAAGCATTTATGAGAATTATAAGATAAGAAAAATGGGATGAAATTGTTTTAGAACACTATTTAAATAATGGTTCTTTACGGGGCATGGCGGTACCCACCTGTGGTCCTAGCTACTTGGAAGGCTGAGGAAGAAGGATCCCTTGAGTCCAGGAGTTCAAGGCTACACTGAGCTGTAATTGCATGACTGCACTCCAGCCTTGATGACAGAGCAAGACTCTGTTTCAAAAAATAAAAATAAAGTAACATGTAATCCATGAATATGCACAATTATTATGTATTAATAAAAAATAAAAAATAATAATAATTGTTCCAAATGTTTATGGTTATTAGAATTATCCATAAGGCATGATTGAAATATAAATTGCTAGGTCCTTCAAGCTAAAATTATTAAAAGATAATCTCAAGGAATAAGATTCATTTATCAATTTTTAATAGTTACCAAGTAATATCAGATTACTGTTCATCAAGAGCTTTAGTCACAATTTAAAAGACTGGATTGGGATAGACATTACAGACCCAAATAAATATTTTGGAGACAGACTGAAATAAAATACATAATATTGGTCACTTTTATACATAATTTTAGTTTATTGAAGGGATAAAAAAGCTGAATATAAAGAGATTTATAAGAAGGATATTTATATGAGATACTTTAATTATTTTATGAAATGAAAAATGTAACTGCTAAACAATATGACACAGTGATTTCAGAGAAAGGGATGACCATGAATTAAAATAAGAAGCCTTAAGAATTGGAAACTTGAGGGTGTATCTTGTTCAACATTACATTTTATGTTGGAATACCCATTTCACTACATTCATGAAAAATTTTGAGGATCTGCTAAATACTTACCATCGAAAGGAGCTTATGATCTTCTAAGAAGAATGGGATAAGGGAGAAGTCTGATTTTCAGAAAACTAAGTTTACATTTGTGCTGTGTCCTTTTAAATTTCACATAACTCATTTTTTTACATTAGTAGAATTCTGTGAATTACTTTGAATAATTGCTTTCCTATATATTAATTTTGAGGAAAAAGTTTTGTACTGGAAAAATTGATATATTCTACAAATCTTAGATTTTTTCACCTTAGATTTTTCTCATTATAATAATAGTTTTCATGTTGTATATAACAATTATAGTCTATCTACTCATAAGGCATTAGCAATATTCTCCTGAGCAATGTGGTTTCAGTGTTTCTTGTGTTAGTTATGTATTATTTTTAATTGTCAATAAGTTTTATATTTAGCTGGCAATCCTAATTTGTACTTTATGTTATTTCATTATATTTAAATTATTTTTTCATTTTATTTTCATTATACTTATACAAGTGTATTAAATTTACTTACTCCATAACATTTTATAATAAAATCTTTCACAAATATAGTAATGTTAAAATATTCTGCAGAGAACACCATATACCGACCATCTATCAAGTCATATTATTTTTGGATATTTTTCAAGGTAAATTGCAGACTAGCATATTCCTCTAAATACTACAGCATGTGTATCATTAATTAGAACTCATATCTTTTTCTTCTTTTGAGATAAAATGAAATGCATAAATCTTAAATGTACTTTGTCTAAATTTTGATAAATGATTTCACGTGTGTAGTCAAATCCTCTATGTATAGATACAATAATACCCTTATCCTAGAAAGCAAATTTATGTTCTTTCCCAGTTTCAACCTTACAGTGGCAAACATTGTTCTGATATGTTTTGTCCATTCTAAAACTTCATATAAATGGAATTATACAATATATATACTCATTTGAGTAAGGCTTCTTACCCATGTCATATCTCATTGTATTTTAATAGCATTGTATGAATTTCACTATGAAAATATATACAAAGATATTTCATGAAAACTCATTATATTCCACTACCAACGCTGCTTACCAAGAAAAAAAAACCTTTAAAATTGTGTGAAAACAAAACCATGCTAAAATTATACTAGTGACAGAAATAATTTTGGAAATAATAGTTTTTTAAATGACAAATATTACACGAAAAAATTTGAATTTGTATTTCAACTCATGATTGGATGATATTTAATTTTCCAAGTATTTTTAATGTGCAGAATCTTAATTATCAATATTATATTATCAAATCAATCTTACTTTTTCTCTGAAGCAAGAGGCTTTTAATGACATTAAAGTCCATGGGCAATTTGAGAATTAACTGAAATGTCATGAAATACATTTTTCATTAGCATACATGTGGTTATACAAGAAATTGTAAAGTTTCATTGATTGCATTAATGACATTTTAGAGAGTTCTGACATATTAATTAGTTAAAATAATAGTAACATATTGAATATTTCTTTTTAAATATATAATTTCATAAGAATTATAAACATTACAGGATGTTCTAGAATGAACCTATGATATGAAAGAGGTACAGATAGACAGTACTAGTCACACCTAGTGTAGATTTAAAATAAACTTTGTTGAGAAAAAATTTACATAAAGTTTACATAGAAGACCATCACAGTTTCAAAAGGTTATCCCTGAACTCACAGCTTAGGCTAATATAGATGGACTGTATCTACCATTGCCAAATTTTCAGTGAAGAAGTCCCCACTTCTATAATTGTTTACATATCAATTGGGTCAACAAATAGGGGACAGTCATGCAAACATGTAAAAATAAAAGTTCTCTGGCTGAGAAAGTGGTCTGATGGAGAAACACTCCAAGGATAGTGATGGTATCAGCCTGTCCCTCCACTGGTCCATATCTGACCTGCTGAAGCAGCTCTTTACTAACCTACCAAAAAAAGAGAATAAGTGAGCCTCCAGGACTATCCAGACTCATCTCTCCTTAGTCTAGACCTCAATTCTTGCAAAACTACGACTTTTTTCTCCTTTTTTCTCTGCTTCATTTCAGATCAAAGAGGTATTTGAGACATTTTCTGGGATGTGAGAATCAGTAAGATCACATCCATCTGGATCAGATGGGTAGTGACATACACAACATTATAAGGAAGTAATTTTATGAGCTACGGCCTGGGAAAACCATAGAAAGTTGGTTGGAGCTTTTTGCCCAGATTTGTAAGGAAAGTATAGAGCTATTTACCACCTTACCCCGGACTTCTAACTTTCCCCAGGATTAGATGTCATGCTCTCTCAGGAATGAGCCAGATTATTCCTTTTACTTTTTCTAGAGTAATGAGTTCCACAGAAACACAATCATCATCATGTTTTTTTACCATGCATAACATCTGGAGGCAGAGTATGTTGGCTGTAGACTTACCTAAAGCAAAATCTGCATCCTTGTTTATGTTTATACTGGTGATCACGATCTGAGTAGTATTAGCTCAGTATCTATCTAATGAGGTTTTTTAAAAAGCACTAAAAAGTTGCTTTGGTATTTTCTACTTCCTTTTACAATCTCTTTGTTTCCTTCACTCTTGGGTGCATAGAAAATCAGCTAAGCATGTATGCTCATGTGTATTTTTAAATAGCTGATTAGAATGGGACTGGCTGATCCTATAGAGGTTATCACTGAGAAGTTTGGCAGAGTTGGTCATTACATAAGTCAGAAAAAAATTATGTTGGTCTTTTTAGGGTTTTTTTGGTGGTTTTACTGCCATGATGGGTCACAATATGGATTTAGTGATCTGCAGAGGAAATGATAGATAACATGCTTTATTGGCTTTTTTTCTAGATATATCACTTCATATAGGCAATTATAAAGATCAAATTCATGAATAAGTTCTTACATGTGTTTCTAGAGGAAAGAAACCAAATGCTTTAGCATATCAGCCCTGGGTAAACCAATAATATTATCCAGATAGGCCATTAGTAACAAATACTGTATACATATATACCACCAAAACCAAAAACAGAAACAAAAACTGTATAAATATGTATTTTAGTCACTTTTGGGGAGTTATATACTCTATAGTGATTGTTGTCAAATGGTGGCGACTTTGCCTGTAGGGGGCACATGGCAATGTCTGGAAATATTTTTGATACTCACCATTGGCAGCAGTGAGGGATGTTGTTGGCACCTAGCAAGTAGAGGCCAGGCATGCTACTGGAGAGCATTATGTTAAGGGAATAAGCCAAGCACAGGAAGACAAATCTTGCATATTCTACAGTTAGAGTAAGGCTCTGTCACATGAAAACATGACATGTTGCTATTGCCTTATATGTCTTTCCTCTAATTTCAGATATTTATATACTAATGATCATAAAATAAAATCTGAACTTATGCACTAGTAATGACTTCTTGGAAATCCTTCTCCTACTAACATAAATAATTATTTTTTATATGTCTTCTGAAGTTGTGTTTTTTATTACTATTGCTCTATATAAAAATTATCTTTCACTGAATTTCCATTTATAACTATCGGTACATAATGAAAGGCATTCCACCATTCACTCTCAACTATTTTCATATTCATGACTATTTCCCATCTGCCTATACATTTATGTTTTAGTGTACTTTGTATCTCCCTCAGGCTTCATAAATCATCCATGCTAGTTCTTCTGTGGATATTTTGTTACGTTAACATTTCTTTAGAGCAGTCAGGCCTCTCCCTAGGTGAGGCTACTTTTTTTCCTCCTGGGAAAACTTGAATATATTTCACTTATTCAGTGACTGATTTTTATTTTATCTCTATATGCAACTCTAACCCTGACTCAGAATTTTTGCTACTTTCTTGAATCACATCTAAAAATTACGATTAGTATTAAAATGAATCACTTTTTAGAACTAATTCAACATTTCTCCTTTAGATACCACTGTACATATTTAGGAGGATTTTGATGTTCTTCATTTCACTAACATGAAGAGAACTTTTCATTTTATGTATACTTTGCTACTCCAAAAATTCTTTAAAAATAAATTATATATATTGTTTCATGCCTACTTTCTAAATTTGTTTGATTTTGTTGTATTTTCTAAGTTTATCTGTAGCTGCCCTCTTATTTATTTGTATATAATTACTCTTGACTTGGCTATTCAAACCACCCAGAAGATTATAAAAGCATTTACCCAAAATAATATGACTACAGTACCAAATCAAAGAATCCCTGCAATTATTTTCATATAACGAATTGAATTGAGAGTGTGTACTGTGCTTACTAATTACATGCGTACTTTCCTTTGTTACCTTTTGCTGTTTGTTGCTGGGGTTTTCGTTTATTCTTTCACAACCAAATGTTGAATGCTCTGAGATACCAAATAAAAAGATATATTTTTTTCTTGGTTTTTATGAGTTGGGATATAGGATTGAGTTGATGACAAAAATAGTATATTAAATCTATTGGATACAATTCAGGAGCTTAGGTTTACTGAGGCTATGACTTGGAGCTGTTTTGGTTGTCAAAGGCATGCAGCATCTTGACTTTGGTATAGAAGCGAGCTTTGGAAGCAAACTCTGAGAACTTATCACCCAGGTGCCTAGAAGTGAACTGTAAAGGGATGGACATCTAAGTTGTTTTTTCCCAATATAAATGATTACTACTGTTGGTATTACAGTGTTTCATAAATCATACTTCATATGACAAATTCAGTCAGAAGTTAAACACTAATATTTTTGGTCTTAATTTTTTACATACATAGCCAAATGAGATAAGAGAGAGGCTCAGTATCAGAAAGAACTAATGCATTTTGCTTTACAGTCCAAGTTGAGAAATGTACTTACCTGTACACTGCTGCATTAAATTCAAAGCTGCATTCTTGGGTTAGTAGTTTCCTTTTTCATTTGTACAGAGAATGAACAATTTTGATGTCTTTTATGACAGATGAAATAAAAGTTTAATGAAGGATTGTACAATGGGTTATTTCTTAATGTATTCATACTGGGGTTTTGAAGGTTTGAAGTTACTTACTGTCCAAGACCTTGTAAATGATTTGATTTTCTTAGACTGTATGAATAAGAGGCAATAGTAATAATTTCCTTTATACTTAGGGACTTTAGACTAAAATAAAAATAAAAGGAAACAATTTGAAGTATTGTGTGTTTGTGTGAGTGTCTTTAGAGAGAAACAAATATTTTGAATATTTGAATAGTACAATAACTTGTTCAGGGCTAATTTAAATTCATGACAGATTTGTCTTTCATTAAATCTAAATTATGGTATAAATTGAGTTAAAAAAATACCTGATAGCTATTCATTAAAGTAATTAAAATGCATCATGTAATCTGTTCACTAGAAATGCAAGAGATATAATTAATTATCATTATGGATAGTATACTCATTACCATCTATCATGAAAACCCATTACTTATGCATTTTATTTTTCATTCATTAACAACAATTTACTATAGGTTCTGAGTGATTCATAAATCTATGTATCAACAAAAATAACTTTTTAAAAATAAATTTTCCTGTATTATGACACTAAATCCTTAAAAGTACATTTATCTGGAATATTCAGTAAGCAAGGGTCATCAGGCATTTAAAACTTATATACAGAAGTAAATTAATCATACATTTAATTCTGGTTTACTGAATGGAAACTGGCTATTTGTATGGACAAAAAAAATCATGTCTTCATTTTTTTTTCGTTTTCCTCCTCTTTTTGTTTTTTTCTCCCACTCTGGCCTCAGTATATTATATTAAACTAGATTAGGATCATGCCACTGTAGTTATCTTCCATTTCTCCTGCTCTCCTCAAAACACTCCTTCATTGCTCATGCCACTTTCTTAGGCACAAGCACAAACAGATATAACACATGTACTAAAAAAAATGCTGATCGTACTTTTCCATTATAGACTAGACCTAGGAGCAGGAAGCCCAGGTACTTGACCATATTATGTAAGAATGTGTGTTTCTTTAATGTATAAGTAAGAGAGGAATATTAAATTGTGCATATTATTAGAAAATCTATTGCACTAATGTTATTTATTGATTGTAGGGAACTATCACATTGATTAGAGAAGAAAAAAGTACTGGCTTAGCTTTATCATTACAAATATATCACTTTGTATTCTTTCATAAGCATTATACATCACAAAAATAAGTATACAAAAAGGTCAGATTATTTTGGGTGCAAGTTTTTGCTTATTTACAACATTAAATTTGGTATTCACTAGAAAATATTGCTGCTATTCACATATATAGTAGATAATGGATTCTTCTTCTGACTAAATTTTTCTCTTCATATAAATGCATCTTGCATGATATTTCCTCATTTTCATATACGCATACTGCCTTTCCTTTTTTATTATAAGCATACTAGGGAGAACAAATATTTAAAAAATTATCAGTGAAAGGGAATTTCTACTAAAGATAGATTCAGTTGTGTTTTTGTTGTTGTTTCCAAAGCCATCCTAGTATTTGAGGGTGTGAAAATAAACAACAAAGAGGTGATTGTGAAGACAAAAGTAGAAGAAATGATGAGGTAGATGAAGAATCTGAGTAGAATGATGAAGTATTCTTAGAACGAATGAATGAAACAGAATTTAAACTTGCTACAGAAAATGGCTTATGTTACAGTATTAATCAGTTCTAATGAAAAGTGTGGTTTGCAGACCAGCCACATCAGCTCTGGCTGCCTGTTAGAAACATAGAATCTCAGGCCTCATTCCCATACATTAAAAAAAAAAAAAACCAAAAAAAACAAAAAACAAAAACTAGAATCTCTGGGTGAGAATCTGTGTCTTAATAAGGTTTCCAGGTGATTCTTATGCATATAAAGTTTCCAGAAGTATTGTACAAGATTCTAAACACATCAAGGGTATTCATCATTTTGTAACTAGCACTTAAAAGAGTCCCTGCTAAAAGAAAGAATACAATATTTTATAGTTTTCGGTGTTGGATATTGTATCTCCTTGGTTAAATATTTTCCTACATGGTTTTTTGATGCTATCAGACATAAGATTATTTTCTCAATTTCATGTTCAGTTTGATTGTTATTTATGTATAAAATGCTACTGATTATGTTGATTTTTTTATTTTACAATGTTACTGAATTTATTTAGTAATTATAACAGTTTTTTATGGAATCTTCGGAGTTTTTTACATATAGGATTATGTCATCTGCAAATGATAATTTTACTTCTTCCTTCCTGATTTGGACGGCTTTTTTTTTTTCTTTTCTGATTAATCGTGCTGGTACTTCCAGTTTTACGCTGAATAGAAGTGGCAAGAGTGGGCATTCTTATCTTGTACCAAATCTAAGTGGAAAAGCTTTCAGTTTTCCCCACTGATTATGTTAACGTGTTTTTTTTTTTTAATAAACGGCCTTCATTATGCTGAGGAACTTTCTTTCTATACCTTAAATGTTGAAAGTTTTTGTCAAGAAAGGATGTTAAACTAACGAAGACACAAATAAATTGAAAGCTATCTCATGCTCATTGACCTGAAGCATTAATATTGTTAAAATGCCCATACTACCCAAAGCAATATGCAGATTCAATGCAATTCCTATCAATATTCCAATGGTATTCTTCATAAAAATATGAAAAAAATACTAAAATTCAGAAGAAACCCTAAAAGACCCCAAATAGACAAAATAATTCTGAAAATGAAAAACAAAGTTGGAGGCATCACACATCATGATTTAAAATTATATTACAAAGCTATGGTAATCAAAACAGCATGGTTCTGACATAAAACAGACACATAAACCAGTGGAAGAGAATAGAGAGTCCAGAAATAAATTCAAACACACAGTCAACTAATTTTTGACAAGAGCACCAAGAAGATACAATGGGGAAAGGATAGTCTCTTCAATAAATAATGAGGAGAAAACTGGATTTTCACATACAAGAGAATGAAATTGAACTTCTAGTCTTACACCATAAACAAAAAGCAACTTAAAATAGATAATAATCATCGGGTGTTGGGCAGGTGGGAGGGAGGAGGGGGGGATGGAGATATTCACATCTAATGGGTGTGGTGTGCACCGTCTGGGGAATGGACAACACTTGAAGCTCTGACTCGGTGGGGCAAAGGCAATATATGTAACCTAAACATTTGTACCTCCATAATATGCTGAAATAAAAAAATTAAAAATAAAAGAAATAAAATAAAACAGAGAAAAGACATAAACATAAGTTCAGAAACTAAAAAATCTAGAAGAAAACATGGACAAAAAGCTCCTGAACATTAGCCTTGGCAATGATTTTTTGGATGTCACATCAAAAGCTCAGGCAACAAAAGCAAAAATAAATAATTAGGACTGTATCAAACTAAAAACCTTCTTCATAGCAAAGGAAACAATCAACAAAATGAAATGGCAGCTTAGTTATTAGGAAGTAACATTTGCAAACCATATATCTGACAATAAGTTAATATCTAAAACTGATAAAGAACTCATAAAAGTCAAACTTGGAAAAATAGACAACCTGATTAAGAAACAGGCAAAACGACTAAGTAGATATTTCCACAAAGGAGACAAAAAAATGAACAAGTATATGAAAAGGTGCTCAACATCATTAATCATCAGGGAAATACAAATTAAAACAACCGTGAAATACCACCTCATAACCATCAGGATGGCTACTATTAAAAAGACAAAAGATAACAAATGTTGGTGAAATTGTGGAGAAAAAAGAATCCTTGTACACTGTTGATGGAAATGAAGATTGGTACAGCAATTATGAAAAACATTAAGGAGGTTTCTAAATAAATTAAAAATCGAATGACCATATAACCTAGCATTTCCTCTTCCGGGCATACACTTAAAGAAAATGAAATTACCACCTCATAAAGGTATCTATGCCCATGTTCATTGCAGCATTATTTACAATAGCCAAGATATGGAAATGATGTAAGGGTCTGTCAATCAATGAATAGTTTAAGAAACGGTGGTAAATACATCCACTGGAATATTGTTCAGCCTTAAAAAAGAATCAAATCTTGTCATTTTCCATAAAATGGATGAACCTAGAGAATATTATGCTAAGAAAATCAAGGCAGACACAGAAAGAAAAATATTGCATGATCTCACTTATATGTTGTATCTTGAAAAAAATATTCACAAGTACAGAAATACAGACCATGACACTGGTTACCATTGGCAGAGTAGGGGGAGTTAAAAAGGGGAGATATGGGTCAGAGGATACAAAGTAGCAGAACTGTAGAATTACAAGTCTAGATATCTACTGTAAAAATAAGGAGCACAGATAATAAAATTGTACTATATACAAGATTCATGCTAAATGAGTACATTTTAGCTGCTCTTGCCACACACACACAAAAAATGAGTAACTATATGAAATGAAAAATATGTTACTTTGCTTAACTATGATAATATTTTACTATCTATATGTATCTTATTGCATCATGTTGTATACTTTAAATAAAAATAATAACATTTTTGTTTTTATATAAAGAAAGAATACAAGAGAAAGAATATTATGTTTGGATCACTGTGGATGAAAAGAAGACATAAACAGTAAATAAGACAGGGGAATTTTTACTCTGAGTTACTATAGTCATCTCTTATATGTTCACCTTTTCTACAGTTGTTTCTTGTACTCATAATTTATTATACAGGTGTCCATAAAGTCAAAAACAGGTAACATGATTTGTTTTTACAGATTGAATTTACACTTGATGGCATTATGGAGATTAATCTATATTTTCTCACTTTGGGGACATCCTGTACACTCTGTGCCTAGTTATACATACCTGAGGCAGAGCTTATATTCTGTTGCTCATTGTGACACTAGAGAAGTAATGTGTCTACCAATTTGACAACAGTGCTTTCGTTTTCATTCAGTCCATGCTCCTCATCCAGTCCATTTAGTGATACTCTTATGCATCTTCAAGTGTTGTTTATATTGTCATATAATTGTCAACATATGTCAACATATATTGACAATATATTGTTGTTTATATTGTCATATAATCTCATAGCAGTTAACTCTCTGTGACAGAGTCTAGTAAAGATAAAGTAAAGAAAAACTATTATTATAACTAAGTTCTGATTGTTTTAAAGCCCAATTTCGCATATTATTTTGAGTCGCTGTTTCACGTAAAAAAGACACTGTAATTATCCATACCATGAAAGGGAGATATTATGAGTAATTGGAAAGTACAACTAATTATTGTCCACTGATGTTGAAATATTCTGACTTTTAACTATGAAAACATGCATTAGGTTGCCAATGCTCAGAAAACATTGATTAACCTAAATTTCAGTTGTTGCTTCTGTCCATTCCTGTGTATAAATATTAGTTACAAATGAAATAATTTAAATTTGGGTAACAAAGTAGAAGAAACAGTACCAAAGGAAAAGAAAAAAGGGCTAAAGTAAAAAAAAAAAAGATTCTGAAGTCAGCCTCTAATTAAGTTCAGGGCTTATTTTATAAGCATGAATGCATCAATCAATTCCTAAGAATTATATATTATTAAACTATCCTAGGTGATGTATTTGGAATGGGGTAACAAGTAGAATTAAGAATTTTTGCTTAGAGCATGCATGCTTAACACAAGTGATATCACCCGCAAGGGAGGTTCTTGAGGAGTAAAGAAAAACTCTCCTTTAGGAATAAAACATAGGTATACATACAGCACATACATGGATATATAAGTATATAAGTGGTATTTAAATTTCACATAAAGATGATTAGAAACAATGAATGACTACAGAGGCTCCATGTGGAGCAATGAGTAAAAAGGGTTAAGAAATTCTGACTTAGAGGAAAGTTAAACTCACAGTGGTAGCAGTTGCAGCTGCAAAATTTCTATATGGGGGAGGGAGGCTTCAGAAAGGTAATCTTGGAAATGAAACAGAGTTTGGAGATGGTTATAAAGAGGACTTAGAGGTCTCTGAAGTTTTGTTGCATTTGCATAATTGTGGTAGCCAGAATTCTAAGATCGCTGCCATGATTTCTGACTCCTGGTCTACATGCCCTATATAATCCCATCTCTTTGAGTGTAGGTGGGATCTGTAAATATGATGGATGTTATTCTCATGATTAGATTACATGGCAAGAGTGAAGGTATTTTGTAGATGTAATTAACATCCCTAATTGGGTGAATTTGAATTAATCAAAACAAGGATTATTTGTGGTGTGCCTGCCCTAACCAGGCGAGGTGTTTAAAAAGGATGACACATCAGAGACATTATACTGGCCACCTTGAAGAAAGCAAACAACCATGTTATGAACTGCCTATGAAATGAGAAAAAGCTTACGTGCTGGGGACCTTGGTCTTACAACAGCAAGAAAATAAATTCTGTGGATATCCACATGAGCTTGGAGGAAGACTATGAACTCCAGGTGAGAACTACAGTCTCAGCTGGCAGCTTGATTACAGTCTTATAAGATCAGAGAAGAGAACACAGCTAAACTGTGCCTGGATTCTTGACCCATAAAAACTGTGAGATAATAAATGGGTTTAGTTTAAGCTGGTAAGCTTGAACCAGTTTGTTACATAGCTGTAGAAAACTAATACATACTCTAAGCACATTTTTTTAGATTTGTGATAGTTGACACAGATTCGAGGCTGAACTGAACACTAAACCATACCTGCCATACTGTGCTACTACTGACAAGAAATAAGAATCGCTATAGAAAAAGTACACAGAGAGAAGAGGTGTTAAAGATAATCACCCTTTATAAGTATTGCCTAGGATGAACATTTTTTTGATGGTGATTTCAAATGGATTTTTTTAACATGGAAAATTGATATAGTAATTAAAATTTTAAAATATGTTTTTACATACATCAATTGATTTATCTTTCAACCTAGGGTAGGTATTATTGGGTATACCTCTGAGGGGAGACAGTAGCATCTATACAACCAAGTTGATTAACCCAGGATGACATAGTGCTTTGGTAGTGGATCAAAGAAGAACTTAGGTCCTTTGAGGGATTAGACAGATCTCTTTTTCTTACAGTTTCCTCTTTCTGGCTCTTACTAGTAATAGTTTATTATTCATTTAGAATCCAACCTTCATTTGATTTATGGTATTGCTTACCAGAAAATTACACTCTGGGAGAAGTGAAGAAGAAAAACATATTTTATTGTAAAAGCAGATAAATATGCATGACTAGAATAAGTATATACAACTATGCTTAGTACTTTTATCATACAATAAATGTTGTTAATTCTTTTAAGTTGGCCACAGCCATGACATATTTTATGTTTCAACTGAGAATTGACATACCCTTCACTAGTAGTTCTTTGCAAGTAAAAGATTGATTCCCTATTCAGTTTTAGATCTGAAACTAGATTATTAATTAAGTTCTATGATTGAGAAATTCTTCTGAAAATTTATGAAGAACAAGAAAATAATTGAGCCATTCTCCGATTGGAGAGAAGCTCCATATTCTGTGTACTGAAGCAATCCATTTATGTGTCAATATCAAAAAATTCCTTTACCAAACATCATAAATACTTGTTTTTCTCAAAAATTATACTTGTGAGGGTGGCGCTCCCAGGAAGGAAGAAGCTGCAATGTTGTTTTTGGGTCCTGTGACCAGCTCTAGTTCCTCAGGAGAAGTACTCCAATGCCCCAGGTGGTGGGTGGAGCCCCGGAACTTCCAGGTGAGTCCTTATTCTCCACTACTGCAGAGCGGGTTGGGGGAGTGAGACTGGGTGGGACTGGATTGAGTGATCCTGCCCTCAAGCTCCACAAATGCTGATAAGGGATCTGCTTCAGCAGCTGCTTAAATCAAAAACCTTCTGCACAGCCAAGGAAACAATATTAGAGCAAATAGACAACCTACAGAATGGCAAAAAATATATGCAGGCTATACATCCGATAAAGGGCTGATAAGTAGAGTCTATATAGAACTCAAGCAAATCAATAAGAAAAAAATCAAACTACTCCATTAAAAAGTGAGCAAAAGACATAAACAGAAATTTTTCAAAAGAAGATAGACTAATGGCCAATAAACATATGAAAAAATGCTGAACATCTCTAATCATCAGGGAAATGCAAATCAAAACCACAATGTGATATCACTTAAATCCAGTGAGAATCGCTTTTATCAAAAAGTTCCAAAACAACAAATGCTGGTGTAGATGCAGAGAGATAGGAACACTTATACCCTGCTGGTGGGACTGCAAACTAGTACAACCTCTATGGAAAGTAGTGTGGAGACACTTCAAAGAACTAAAAGTAGAACTACCATTTAATCCAGATATCCCACTACTGGGTATTTACCCAAAGGAAAAAAAAGACATTCTATAAAATAGACATCTACACTTGAATGTTCATGGCAGCACAATTCACAATTGCAAAGATGTTGAAACAACCCATGTTCCCATCAATACATGAGTGGATTAATAAATGTGGTATATGTATAACATGTAGTACTACTCAGTCATAAAAAAATGGTGAACAAATACCTCTTGTATTAACCTGGATGGAACTGGAGACCATTCTTCTAAGTGAAGTATCACAAGAATGGAAAAACAAACAGCACAGGTAGTCACCATTAAATTGGAACTAATTGATCAACAATTGTGTGCACATAGGGAAATAACATTCATCAGAAATCAAGCAGGTGGTGGTGGAGGAATTCTGAAATTTAAAAACATATATACTTGTGTACATACGTGTTCATTTCCTAAATTTCACATTATGCTTTACATAATTTACACTCACTTTTTGTATTTGATAAATGTTTCTGTTTCTGCTGTGAAGTTAACTCTGAAGAACTGAAAAAGAACCTTATGGAAGCTGAATCCATGGTGACTTTTAAGATATTTATAGCTTGTACATAGCATTACTCTTTTACCTTCTGTAGAAATCTCTCCTATGCAAATATATGGAGATATTGAGCTACTATAATACATACTATTTCCATTTGAAAGATTTTGTTAGTTATCTGGGTTAAGCAAATTCTATATTAACAACTCTGATAAGTGCCTGTATAGAGGTATTTGAATGTAAAACAGATTTTTTTCTGGCAGGTGTTCATAAGGAACTACAGAAAGTAGAAAATTATAAATATCATTTGTGTCTTTGAACATTCTTGAGAGCTGAAACTTACATTTGGAAGCACTTCCTAAAGTTCATGAGTTTAGGAATATGACAAGTTTAATCTCACAAAATTTCAGATACTTCATACTTCTTCCCTTTAAATTTATCCCATTTGCTTTCCTCAAATATATAGAAAGAAAAATATCATAATATTTTTCAATTGGTGATGTAACAAATTACTACAAATTTAGCCTTAAAATAAACAAACTGACTCTTTTACAGTTCTATGGATCAGTTGCCCAACACGGACCTCATGGGGCTAGAATCAAGGTTTCATCTGCTATATTTCCTTGCTTCTTACAGATTCTTGAGGCTGCCAGTATTCCTTGGATTCTAGCTATATGACTCTAATCTCTGTTCTATTAGCATATTACCTTTTTTCTCTCTGATATCTTGCCTATTTGGTATAAAGACCATTATCATTACATCAGTCCCACCCAGATAATATCTCATCTCAACATCCTTAACTTAATCCCATCTGCAAAGTCCTTTTGCTACATGAGGTAATATTCATACATTCCAGGGGGTAGGACATGGACATCTTATTATGTAGAAGACCCCAAAGGTAATCACAGTGACAGCAAAAATAAATAAATGGGACCTGATCAAATTAAAAAACTTCTGCACAGCCAAAGAAACTGTCACGAGACCAAACAGACAACCTACAGAGTGGCAAAAAATTTTCACATGCTGCACATCCAATAAAAGGCTGATAACTAGAATCTATTTAGAATTCAGGAAAATCAGCAAGAAAAAATCAAACAACCCTATCAAAAAATGGACAAAGGACACGAACAGAAACTTTTCAAAAGAAGACAGAACAATGGCCAACAACCATATGAAAAAATACTCAACATCTTTAATCATCAGGGAAATGCAAATCAAAACCACAATGAGATATCACTTGTCTTCAGTGAGAATGGCCTTTATCAATAAGTTCCAAAACAATAAATTCTGGCATGGATGCAGAGAGATACGAACACTCATACACTGCTGGTGGGACTGTAAACTAGTGCAACCTCTGTGGAAAGCAATATGGAGATACCTTAAAGAGATACAAGTAGACCCACCATTTGATCCAGCAATCCCATTATTGAGCATCTACACAAAGAACAAAAGACATTCTATGAAAAAGACATCTGCACTCAAACATTTATAGCAGCACAATTCACAATTGCCAAGATGTGGAAACAACCCAAGTGCCCATCAATACATAAGTGGATTAATAAAATGTGGCATATATATATACCATGGAGTACTAATCAGCCATAAAGAAACAATGGTGAACTAGCACCTCTTGTATTTTCCTGGATAGAGCTGGAACCCATTCTACTAAGTGAAGCATCCCAAGAATGGAAAAATAAGCACCACATGTACTCACCATCAAATTGATTTCACTGATCAACACCTAAGAGCACATATAGGAATAACATTAACTGGGTGTTGGGCAGATGTGGAGGCGGAGAGGGGATGGGTGTATACATACATAATGAGTGCAATGAACACCGTCTAGGGGATGGACATGCTTGAAGCTCTGATTTGGGGGGGGGAGCCAAGGGCAATATATGTAACCTAAACTTTTGTACCCCCATAATATGCTGAAATAAAAAATAAATAAATAAATAAAATAAAGGAAGCAAATAAAGAATTATACCAATAAAAAATAAATAAAAATCATTAATAATAAATGATTTGTACTCCAGAACAAGAATATCCAAGGAAGATTGAAAGCTAATTTTGTCTAAAGAAGACAAAATCTTACTACAGCTGTGAGAAAAGTCTTAAAGCACAGAATGGCAGAGACTACTTTTTATACAAAAGTGGTTATAATGATTTGCATTCCTTCCAAAAAAAAATATAATAAAAAGGATTTGTATTGGTGATAAAAAAATAAAAATCAGCCTGAGCAAGAGCGAGACCCTGTCTCTACTAAAAATAGAAAGAAATTATCTGGCCAACTAAAAATATAGAAAAAATTAGCTGGGCATGGTGGTGCATGCCTGTAGTCCCAGCTACTCGGGAGGCTGAGGCAGAAGGATTGCTTAAGCCCAGGAGTTTGAGGTTGCTGTGAGCTAGGCTGATGCCACAGCACTCACTCTAGCCTTGGCAACAGAGCAAGACTCTGTCTCAAAAAAAAAAAAAAAAAAAGAAAATCAATTGTACTTTAGTGGAACAGACTAATGTATGACATGAATGGAGCAATGGAAACTGGTACAATCTGGTAAAGAATATAAACTGTGGAAATGTAATGAGTTACTGTGACATAAAGCAAAAAGCTCCTGGAGAACTTTAATATGCTTTCCACACTGAAATGCTGGTGGCCATCTAGGACTGATGGCCAGCAGTTGGGTCTTCATTCTCTAGTTCTACATACTCCTCTTATGCTATATATATATGTGTGCATGTGTTTGTGCGTCCCCTATATGGCCCCTATATGCTCTAAGTAATAGCAACATTGTCATCATGGTGTCAGAGAGTCTATATTTTCAAAAATATTTTTTACTTACAAATGTGGTAAGGGCCACAAATACCACAACAAAACATCATTGTTGTATTCTAACTGATGTGACAATTGTACAAATTATTTAGTGGACAGGTATAGTCTTAAATACTTAGAATTTATATTTTTACTATGCACAGCTTTATCAACTGCATTTGTATTGTTCTAGGCATATCTTGAGACATGCTCAAATTATAACAAATATAATTTGTTTCAAATACAAAGGCACTCTACAAAGTTACCTCTGCTTTCAGATGTCATCATAAATTCATCAAAAGTGTGAGAGATAGGCATAAGGTTAAGAAGATATTAGCTAGTTCAAAATCATAACATGGCATTCCAAATAAGTGTTCTGTCATCATTGGTACAATTTCCTTTTCTCAATACTTACTGTTAATATTTAACTACTAACAGCCCTACATTTCTCTCCTTGCCCTACTTCTAACCAGCTATCTGCCTAAACATGCACATCCCATACACATTCTTTCATACTCTGACTGAAATAACAAAATTGATTTCGTTCTTGGGTATTTTTGTCTCTGATATTAGAATACCAATATGTAGATTGTCCAGTATGAGTGGAATTCCAGGCTATCTGTTTTATTTTTCTTTCTGATTCTCATCTAATTTCTGTACCAACTTATCACTTCTGCTTGTGCTACTTACTGTTAATGACCTAGTCTTATATACAGAATTTATTTCTGTCCCTCTCATTTAGCAAGGAAAAATCCTATGAAACGTGCTAAGTGCTATTTTTTAAATGAAAAGTAGAGTATCATTTCATAGGTGTCTTGAAATTTATGTGGTCAGTATGAAAATTTCCTGATTACATGCTGTCCAGAAAATTGTTTTTTATTGAACAGGAGCACTTTCTTCTGTAGTTGATTTTTGATCCTCAGTTGTCCCCTAGCTGCAGTATCAGGGTATAAAAGTATGAATGCCCTTGCTAGAAGATGCCTGCTTGCTCTTGTTGAGGTTTTGCAATTTGAAAGCTTATGTTTTTGTTTATTAAAATATAAGTCATGGTTTCAATACATGTTATTACTGTGCTATTAAAGTTGTCAGAAAACCTCCTTGTTAATTCATTTTAATTCCCTCCTATTTTTGTAACAGTTTCCTCTGTCCTTAGTAAAGTGTTAAAAGTGAGTTTTGAAAAATTTGTCATGATTACAAAAACAGAAAATACAATAATAACTATGAAAACATTAAATCTGTCCATGGTGGCTAATATTATGGGCCCTTGTTATGCATACCAAAAATCAATTTAGCTGGAATTGAAAGTGCGCTGCCTCTATGTGTTTTCTCCCAATTAAAGCAGCTCAGTGCATCTTCAAAAGAAAATAGTTTAAAAATATACATTAAGAAAAAATTAAGTGCTTCAAGATACCTTTTGTAAAAATGAATTTAATTTTCCTTTCTTAGCTAAAAGGCTGTCTTATCTCAGATCTCAAACAGGAGACCAAAGTGAATATTTCAATTTATTTTGGCAACATTTCCTTGTAATTATTTTGAAGTAAAGAACTTGATTTCAAATTATTTTCTGACTAGAAAGTAGGACACTGTCATTTTGCAATAATTTTTAAGTAAAATTTAAATTAGATTGACCATGTAAGTTATCATAAGTTCATGGTTCCAAACACTGCTTTCTTTCCACAGAATGATTTTTCAAATGCTTTGGAAGCACTGCTTTGAATATTACTCTACAAAATAAAATGAATTTCTAAAGCTGTCATGTATTATATTTTTTTTAAATTTATTTATTCATTTTTATTTCAGCATATTATGGGGGTACAAATGTTTAGGTTACATATATTGCCTTTGCTCCACCCGAGTCAGAGCTTCAAGCGTGTCCATTCCCCAGACAGTGCGCACTGCACTCATTATGTATGTATACACCCATCCCCTACCCCCCTCACATCTGCCCGACACCCAATTAATGTTATTCCTATATGTGCTCTTAGGTGTTGATCAGTGAAATCAATTTGATGGTGAGTACATGTGGTGCTTATTTTTCCATTCTTGGGATACTTCACTTAGTAGAATGGGTTCCAGCTCTATCCAGGAAAATACAAGAGGTGCTAGATCACCATTGTGTTTTATGGCTGAGTCGAACTCCATGGTACACATATACCACATTTTATTAATCCACTCATGTATTTATGGGCATCTGGGTTGCTTCTACATCTTGGCAATTGTGAATTGTGCTGCTATAAACATTCTAGCACCAATGTCTTTTTTTATAGAATGTCTTTTATTCTTTTTTACCCCATTTGAATAAACCACCTTTCATTCACCAACAGTCGCCTCTCATGTTTTGTTGTCAAGTGGCAGGCAGCTGCACTTTCATTTGCAACATTCAGAGGGTGAAGGGGAAGACTTACCTTGCACCCTATACCTGTAACTCTGCAGTTCCCAACCCCTGGGCCATGGACCGGTGTAGTCTGTGGCCTGTTAGGAACCGGACCGCACAGAAGGAGGTGAGTGATAGGCTTGCAAGCAAAGCTTTATCTGTATTTACAACTGCTCCCCATCACTCCTATCACCACATAAGCACCACCTCCTGTCAGATCAGTGGCAGTATTAGATTCTTGTAGGAGTGCAAACTCTACTGTAAACTGTGCATGTGAGTGTTCTAGGTTGCCTGCTCCCTGTGAAAATCTAATGCCTGATGATCTGAGGTGGAGCTGAGGTAGTGATGCTAGTGCTGGGACGTGGCTTCAAACACAGATTATCATTAGCAGAGAGGTTTGACTGCACAATAAATAAATAAATGTAATGCACTTGAACCATCCTGAAACCATCCCACCGCCCCTGCCACACACCAAGGTCCATGAAAAAATTGTCTTCCATGAAACTGGTCCCTGATGCCAAAAAGATTGGGGACCGCTGCTGTAACTGTTCCATATGCTGACAGAAGACCAGAGACTCCTGAATTAGAGACAAAGCATTTTGTTACTCATGGAATACCAAGCAGATATAGTTATCATAAACATATTTGTGTCAGTTCTCTTTGCCTCCAAATCTCATGAAAGTAACATGAAGCAGCTCAGCAGGGTGTTGCATGGGCAGTGGGTTTGCTTTACACCTGAAGAACACTGACCTGGGTAATCTACTCCTTTTATATCAAGCAGCAAGCAAGCCTACTCTTTGTACCCTAATACCTCATCTTTCAAGGTTTATTGCTATAAACATAATGCTATTAATACAAGATGGCAGAGGTGAAAAGTTGCCAGGACCTTGTACTCTTGGCATACTCAGCAACACATATAGAAAAACAAGAAACCCAAAGAGGATTTTCAGTACTCATATACTGTCCCTCCCCACAGAAAACAAAAGATATAATTGATGTCTAACTTGGTTATATGGCTGTAGCATATGTAGCATAATTTAGATGATCTAAAGTATCTGTTTAAGAAGAAAGAAAAATGAAAATGTTGATATTTTCACTAACCTTCCTTTGGTTATCTGTTTTGTCTATAGGATGGAGAGACAACTTCTTAGTGAGGATTTCCCTGGGCTATTGCGTCTTCTGCTGATCTGTCTTACTACTGGGTTTTCTATCCTAAATCTCATTTGATATTCTTGTACATATGATTTCTGAATTTGCAGAAGCCAGTCTCTTGCATCTGCAGGGTACAACTAATAGCTCCACACTCAGAGGTACCATGTTTATTTCTTGTCCAGCCCTGTATCAGACATTATGTACAAGGCGACAATAAGGACCCACAAACCTACCAGTATCTTAGATACCAAGCGGGGTAAAATCTCTCTTATCAGGTATCCTCCGTTCCACTTTGTCAATCATAACAGTTGTAGCTGTTGCTTATTCCCCTTTTCCACCTGGTAATCTGTTATATTGTTTATTTTTGTAAATCTACTGCCAAAGCTTTGTCATGGCATATATAAGTAGAAACATTCCATCTAAAAACATCCCCCCAATTCAGCAGGAAGTAGCTTGATGACTATGTCACCCCACCTCCCATAGATATGGAAGGATAAAATTGACAGTGGAAAATATGTAACAGAGGGAATGTCCTGAAAAAGGTTAAAATGTTTTATGAGCTGTCTCTTTAAACCCCCCCACACACTCTTTCTGGGAATTAAAACCT
>CM052436.1:79263697-79287114 GCA_028533085.1 Varecia variegata | reverse complement strand
GATGAGTGTGATGCACACTGTCTGGGGAATGGACACTCTTGAAGCTCAGACTCAGGGGGATGGGAGGGGCATGGGCAATATATATAACCAGAACTTTTGTACCCCCATAATAAGCTGAAATAAAAAAAAATTTACAAAAATACACAAATAAAAAGAGGCAGTGTGATTTTTTGGAAATGATGAGAATATTTGATATTTTGGTTGTGGTGGTCACACTCACATATTTCTTGATTTTATAGTTAGTGTAATAAAATCTAAATATCCAGCAGAATTGTTCATTTTGGTTTTGCCCTTCAAACATTTTTCTTTTCTCTCTCTCTCTTAGTTTTTTAGTTTTATAAGCATTTTACAGAAAATTCTTCTTTCATTAAGGTAAAATAATTTATTTCTTTTACTAGGAAAACTTAGAAGTCAAATTTCCATTTTCACATTTAAAATATGCTTATTTTCTCTATTTGTAATATAATTATTTCTACATATACTTCCATTTTAGCTTGCTTTTCTATTCTTTCTCTACATGACAAATGCTCAAACAAAAGAATATGTATCAGTGGAGCTACAGAATTTGTTTCATTTATTCTAACATTTCATATTTAGCCAAGAATGCTAAGTGATCTTTTTTTTAGCTTATTCCATAGCATCAGACTTGACATGCCAATTAAGGTTAATCAAGGGATATTACTTTCATTGATTCATTAGAAAGGGCAATCAAAAAATATGTAATATTTTCAGTAATTCTCATACTTCTCCAAAATTTCCATTCCTAGTCATTAGTAGCATCCCTCCAGTTGGGCAAATCAGAACCCTAAAAATCATCTTCAATCTCTGTGATTCCTCATGTACCACAAATAGTACTGATTTTTTTAAATTTTAATAATTTATTTAACCCAATGTATCAAAAACATTATCAAGTCCTACTGATTTTTAGCACCTTAGTTTCTCTCAAATCCACATACTTGTCTGTATCAGCACACTACATACATGATTCATTTCTTCTCTGAACTATTTAATAGTCTCTTAATTTATTTTTAATATAATTCTAGTCATCTTCACATCTGTTCTACAAATGATTGAGGCTTTTCAAAATATTATATTTTATTTTATAGGTGGGATCACCTATTTTTTGACCTACAGAATAAGCGATTTCTTTTTCTCTATCCTACTAAAGAAATAGTCCTTATTAGGGCTTATTTAATTAATTGGACCCCTGCTTATGTCTTCTGCCTAATTTTGCCATTTGTATCCCCCTCTCTACTGTCCTAATTCATTGTCTTTCAATTTCTTTAGTGTCTCTTTCCCCTTCACAATTACAATCTTTGACCCAGTTCTTCCCTCTATATAGAAGAAACTTTACCTAGTTAATCACTACTTATCTAATTGTTCTTGGGTTCATAACCCAAAGAACCCAAAATAATATCTTCTGTGACATTTTTAGATAAGGTTGGTGGCAGCCTTCCCCATCTGCTACTTTTGATGTCATTTCACACTTACCAATTAATTGAATACTTAATTAATTAACAATAAAATATAATAATACAATTTAATAACAAGTAATAAGTATTTTATAATAATAATTAGTCAAATAATAAAAGTAAAATATTTCTTTAGAACCATTTCCACTAGATAAGAAGTTTTATCAGGGCAAGAATTCTGGCTGGCTTATTTAGCACTGTATCCCCAGAACTGAATATAGCACTTAGCAAATAGATTGTATTCAGTGTATATTTTTTAAATAATGAAACAAATAATTAATTTACTACAGATGATCTAGTGCTTTGATTGTGTGTGTGAGTTTGTGTATGTGTTTGCAAATATTCATTGTCAGTGATAACTGTCAAATGCGGGAAAGGATTAGTTTTTAATTTATATATAAATTCTGATAGAGACAACTGTAGCATATTGCTATTAGGTAACTGGGTGTCCTAGGTAAAAATTCCTTAACCATTTTGGGTCACAGTTCCCTCAACTATAAAATTTCAATTAAAAAATGCTGATCCTTAAAAATTTTATGAATATTAAATGAGATTATAAGTTTGGAGCACTTGGAATAGTATCTGGCATTCAATGCCTATTATTATTATTTTGACATTTCAATACAAAAAAATACAGATTAATTATTTCTAACTATAAATATACCATTAATAGGAATACAAGTCTACTACTTTTGTAAAAATCCTAGATTCTAAGCATGGCTCTATAAAATCTTGTGTTTTTTAGAATACTTTTGTCTGCATGTATGTGAATAATTTTATTAATTATGGAACACCTATAAGCAGTATGCAAATACCTTGTGAATGCACTTAATTATCTTCAAAACATTTATCATTAACTCAATTTTAAATGACCAAAAAGAGTGTAAGGGAAGTGAAATAACACATTCAGTGAAATAATTCTGGTATGTGCCAGAGATACCATTTAAAGGCATATCTGTAAGAATAGATCTATGCTCTTTCAGTAAACTGTGATTTCACTCCATACAAACATGGATATGTCAGATGTTTATTTACCAACATTGGTTTGGTTAAATAAAATAACCACTCATGGTTGAAGCTCTGATTCGGGGAGGTGAGGCGGGGCAAGGGCAATATATGTAACCTAAACTTTTGTACCCCCATGATATGCTGAAATAAAATAAAAAAAAAAGAAAATCCAACATAGTATCTAACCTAGTTTTATTTTTGGCTATCATAATGGAAAAATGAACCTATAATTTCCCAGGATTATCAATTAAATATTGACTAGAAAAAGTATACATGAAAATAATCAATAGAGAAGTAGAAATATATAACATCTCTTCATATTTATTTGTTTTCCTGAATCCCTGTAAACATACTCTGATTTTCTTTTACATCTTTTCTTGGGTACAGTAGTGCTTTTAAAAATGAATATATTAAGATTATTATGCCTAATATATAATTGACCTATTTTCTTCTTGTTTTAAAAATATTCAATTTAAAGAATATTAGATGTATGAGTTCATATTAAAATTAAATACACACTGTACCCAATAGAAAGCCCACAGACACTTAAAAATTTCAGTCTCATAGAAATCCAATACATATACATTAAAAACAGAAGACAATTTTTACCATTAAAATGCACTTATGTAAATAATATTTATGATGGTGACAAAAATGGTTATATGGAAGCTATAACACAGCTTAAAAATGAGTTATCAATGTTTAATATTTAGGAGTTTTATGAATTTATTTAAAGAACATTAAAACATGTTTACTCTTTAATTATGCTTCTAGGAATCTAGCCTCTAGAAATAATCTGAAAAATTGAATGATTTTTATGAAGAAAAATTTTGGTAGATGATTTTTTTTCCAACCATGTTTCAGTTCACCCTCTTCCCCAAGTTATTTGAGGATTATTTGAGGACTGCTTCTCCAACTCATAGGTGAGAATCTCAGTAGCCACGTTTCTACCTTAGGAATTTATAACCCAGGGCATAGAAAAATAAGTCAGTATGAAAAACACCTAATCTAACTAAAGAACTCTTAGGTTTGGACTACATAACCTGTTGGTGTTAGTTTTCTAATTTTCAAACAAGAGATGATAATATTTAGTTTGCACTCAAATAGTTTGCAGTTTTATGATAAGTATCAGGTGTAGGTAAAAAACTATGCTTAGCTCACTGGTACTTAGTGAAGTTAATTTCATTGACTTATCATAATTTATAAAATAGGAGTCGGTGGCAAATGATGGATTACAAGCATAGCTCTTATTAATTTTTCTATAACAATTTTTTAGTGGATGATATGTAATCTATAATTATTTTGTTCTTAGTGGTCCATTAGACTCCTTAAAGTTATAGTACATTTAGAAATTCAATATATTGCTTCTTGGAGTTTATTATAGCTACCTTTTGCTACCTTGGCTACCTTTAAAGGATTATTTAAATCCTCATAGTTAATAGGAGTTTGTATAGTGTTGGTAAGTGTTATAGAGAAGATAAAGAGGATTGAAAGATTAAATATTAAATATTTTAATGTTTACATATGTATTCCATTATAAAAAATATCAAACAATAGAAAATAGTAGAAAAATTGTCTTTTTATAAAACATTTATGAATTCAGTTTCATCACAGTTTTAACTTTTATATTAAGATTCATATAATTGTTTTCTTTAAGGTTTAAACTATTGCAAAATTATTGTCCTTTCTAGTTTAAATTTTTACAGATCTGTAGACTTTTATAGAGTATGTATATTGTTTTTAAAAAACAGTGTTGGATAGTACAGGCATACCTCATTTTATTGTACTTTGCTATATTGCACTTTATAATTGCAATTACAAAACATTAGAATTTCCATTTGGATGAGAAAGTATATCTTTTCTCTTCTACACAGGCCATGAATAATATTGCAAAAATAATAATTTTAACTCATATCCACAGGAAAATATCATTCACTTTTTCTTTTGTATTTAATATTTTTTTCTGCCATTTATTAATCAGTGGTAGTTTAAAAGTAGAGTAGAAATTTTTGGCACACATATTAATTTCAATTCAACAAACTTTAAAATATAAAAAGTTGCTTTCCTTTAGAAATTAGATGATAGAACAACTCAAACACATAAAAATTCTCTGCTTATATGTCTAAATATTTAGAAATGTAGAAAACTATATGTAAAGCTGTTTGGCAATAAGATTGTAATTTTTTTGCCCCAAGCAAATCTTCACAACCAAATGAAAAAGCAAGCAAAATTCAAAAGTTTTTTTATAAAAAAATGCTAAGAGACTCTTAAGTTTGCTGCTATTGAATATTTATACTCAAACACCCAATAACACATCCATATCATTAGTATTTTTTTTCTGTTCTAAAGTCATGATTGGTTTATTTGCTACTTTCTAACAGGTCTTTCTGTTATGTTAATATGTGCTATTAGCTCTCCATGGGTTTAATATAGTTTTCATATTTTCTTTCTTTGTTTAGTGTCAGGATGCATTTTCTTGAACATTGGCAACATTACAGAGAAGACTTCATGCAAAGTAAAATGTTACTATGCATAAAAATTACTCATGTGGCCTGGCGCGGTGGCTCACGCCTGTAATCCTAGCACTCTGGGATGCCGAGGCAGGTGGATCGCTGGAGGTCAGGAGTTTGAGACCAGCCTGAGCAAGAGTGAGACTCCGTCTCTACTAAAAATAGAAAGAAATGATCTGGCCAGCTAAAAATATATATACAAAAAATTAGCCGGGCATGATGGCACATGCCTGTAGTCCCAGCTACTCGGGAGGCTGAGGCAGAAGGATTGCTTAAGCCCAAGAGTTTGAGGTTGCTGTGAGCTAGGCTGACACCACGGCACTCTAGCCCGGGCAACAAAGTGAGACTCTGTCTCAAAAAAAAAAAAAAAAAAAAAAATTACTCATGCTACCAAATAAGGTATATACGTGGGAAGGATTTAACTTTTACTTTGTTATGTCTTTATTTATTAAATCAGTTTGTGATACAATTACTTACAAAAGTGAAAGAAGGCCAGATGAGTTTGTTGAAAAATTAAAATACATCCTCTCTAGTTCTGTCTGTAATACAATAGTGGAGAATAAATATAAACCAATCTTAGATTTATATTGAGGTCATTTAATAATTTGCTCAGTAATTTTTTTATACACAAATTGAAGTCTAATAAAAATGATAAGTTCTGCAATACTCAAGATTTTCTTAACTACTTCCTGGATAACAATAAATATTTAAATAAGCAGTAATAGAGTTGGGTCAAAAGATTATTATAATTTTGGGTTATTATAATTTATGGCTGTTTGATAACATAGTAATTGAATAATAAATACCTCCAGGGTCCGATATAGAAAAGTTCATTTAGAGCAAAATATGGAAAACAGGCTGCTTCTAGAATAGCAATAGCTACATGTTCCAGTGCATCTGAATAGAGGTGGGGTTCAATCACTATATTAGCTTTCTGTTGCTCTGCAAAACCTTTCAAATACTTGGTGGCTGAAAACAATACTAATTTATTATCTTACAGTGATAAGATCAGAAATTTGAAACGTATCTCACTGGGCTGAAATCAAGCTGTCAGCAGTGCTACGTTCCATCTGGAGCCTTTGTGAGAGAATCAATTTCCTTGCCTTTCCTGGTTTCTAGAGCTCACGGCCCCTTCTCCATCTTAAAAGCCAACATCATAGTATCTCCAAATCTCTTCCTATGTTTGGCCCACACAGATAATCCAGAATAATCTTATTTTACAGCCAACTGATTAGTAAACTTAATTATATCTGCAATTTTAATTTTCTCTTGCCATGTAAAACAGCACAAATTTCAGGGATTAGGACATGGACATGTTTTTGAGAGTGGCAGTGGGTATTATTTTTCCTACCATGATTACTAATCGTAGTATACAATGAGATATAATATGGTGTCAAATATTAGGATGTGATGGAAAAAATGTGCATTAATGTGTGAGGGGCAGGGAGGGGAATAGATGTCTCACTATGAAGGCAATAGAAGGGAAATGACACTGGGTGAGAAGGTGATAATACTGTGTGTTGATGGGTTGCTTTACCCATAATTTGGGGGAATTATTCTACATTAAATTTTATTAGGAAGTGATTGAAGTCAAAATTGAAGGCAAATTCATTTTGTTTAATATTTCTTCTTCCATGTTAACATTTGACAACTTTTTATTCTCTCATTGTCCCATATTTCATTATATATTTAACACAGTAATTAATTTGTACTCCTTTTCACACAAAAAAAATTCTACTCAGACCTGCCACCTTGTTAATATCTAATAATTAAGGAATGTTTTATTCATTGGGTCTGTGAGCAGGGCTGTAAATGAGAAAAAATACAAAATATATTTTTGGTGTCAAAAGCAAATAAGATTCAGATCCACCTGGAAACATTTCAGTGTCCTATTGAAAACATTTCAGTGACCATGGATAAAGCTACATGTCCTAACATGCTGAGAATCACAAGCAAGGGCTAAGATACTATAAATCTGAACTCGAGTTCAGATTGTGTATGTGTGTGGGGCCATTCCTCTCTTTTTTCTCATAACATATCTGCTTTTGGAGATATTGAGGTATTGATTGATGTTGACATGAGAGTAGGGAGAGGATATGAAGTAGGGTAAAATTGTGAAACACTGCAAGGACAGAATTTGTCTTTCCTGTTTTTAACTTTTCTACACTTTTAACTAGACTTAATATGGGACTATAATGTGCTACATGTGACAAGTTGGCTTTATAACATGAATAGAATTAAAATCATTATTCTTTTTTAGTTTTTCATGTTTGCAAAAGACTATATGTAGTAATATCCTGTTGCTTGTAAAAACACTGGCTTCTGAAAGCACCAGATGATCTAAGATATAATAAAGTGTTAATTAGGTGATTGTCCAAATTGGAATAAGGAATAGGCATGAGGTGAAACTGGGAATTTTATTTGCTGAAAATGATATGCAATGAAGCTCCAGGTAAACATTATTAACTACTAATACTGTTATTTTTGAGATTATCTTATGTGCCTATTGTAGTTTGTTAGGAATGAATCCTTGTTATATTATGCAATCAGCTTCTGATAGTTATTATAGAAACAAAACAAAAACACACATGTTTTATTCAGGTCAGAGTTTCTTAAATTCTGTGAGTGTAATAGATTGTCTATTCTTTGTTTGGGGGATTTCTTCAATGGATAGCACTATACATTCCCCCCCATACTATCACAAGAGAAAAATTTGATCAAAGAGAATGTTATTCATAATTTTCAAATCTAGTGTAGCTATTTTTGTTTTGCCATATTTTTCTGAACTTATTATCTCATGTACAAATTTCACTTTATAACAATTACATTACACATATAACTATATTTTCATTTTTGTTTTCTTTAATTTCAAACTATTAAAAGGGTGCAAATGTTTTTGTTACATGGATACTTTTTATAAAGCTTTTAGGGCTATTTGTATACCCATAACCTGAATAATGTCCACTGTATTTGTTAGTTAGGTTTTTACCCCTCCCCTCATCCCCCCTTCTTGATTTCCAATGCCTTTTACTTCTCTCTGTGCCCATGTGTGCCTGTTGATTAGTTCAAAATTATTAGAGAGTACATGTGTTTGTTTTTCCATTCCTGAGATACTTCACTTAGGGTAATGGTCTCCAGTTCCATCCAAGTCGCTGCAAAAGACATTAATTCATTCCATTTTATGGCTATTACTTCATGGTATACATATACCACATTTTTGTTAATTCACTCATGAATTGATGGGCATTTAGATTGATTCCACATCTTTTTGATTGTGAATTGTGCTGCAATAAACATTTGAGTGCAGCTGTCTTCTTAATAAAATGACTTCTTTTCCTTCGAGTAGACACCCAGTAGTGGGATTGCCGGGTCAAATGGTAATTCTAATTTATTTCTTTGAGGAATCTCCATACTGTTTTTCACAGAGGTTGTGTTAATTTCCAGTCCCACCAACAGCGCATAAGCATTCCTTACTCTCTGCATCCATGCCAGCAGCTATGGTTTTCTGACTTTTTCATAATGGCCATTCTGACAGGGGTAAGGTGATATCTCACTGTGGTTTTAATTTGTATTTACCTGATGATTAGTGATGTTCAACATTTCTTCATATGATTGTTGGCCACTTGTCTATCTTTTGAAAAACCGTTCATGTCTTTTGCTTATTTTTTAATGGGATTGCTTGTTTTTTTTTTTTTTTTTTTTTCTTACTGATTTGTTTGAGTTCTTTGTAGGTTCTGGATATTAGCCCTTTGTCAGATGTATAGTTTTTGAATATTTTCACTACATTTTCAATAAACCATTATGTGATGCATGTTTTACTGTTTGTTCCATCATCTTTGTAATAAAATATTGAGCTGAAATATTCTGTGACATAAGTGTGTATCTGACTGAATTCAGTAAGTATGCATTTTCTGCTCCTGGACAAACTGTGTTTAAGAGAGTATTTTAATGAATGAAAATAAATTTAAATACTTATTAATGACTTTTTATTCAATTTTGTTTTGGGAATGTCATGGAAAATATTTCATCATATTTTTCAGAATATATTAAGGAATACTTTACTGAGTATTATTCTCCATGTACTTCCTTTTTAGTACATGTGATGGTCTGAGCAAATGGAATCCAACCTAAAAAACACATAGTAGATATTATGACTTACCAAGCATTATGGCAGTATTGTAGTGTCTACGTGTGTGTGTGTGTGTGTGTGTGTGTGTGTGTGTGGTGCGGGGTAGTTAATAGGAGTAGCAGTAGGGTAGAACAGACAGGGAACTTACTTTGAAATGATTCACAATCTATTGAGTAAAAGCAGTGGACAGATTGCTTAATTCTAGGAGTCATTAATTTTGATTGAGGGATCAAGCTTTAAGGGGAAAATGACATTTGAATTGACCCTTACAGAATTTCAACAGGCAGAAAAAAAAAATATAGGAAGAATATCCTAGAGTTAGGAAACAGTGAAAAAATCCAAGGTATATTTGGGGATCAGTAAGTTTTTCATCAAGGAAATCCTCAAAAAATTATAATGAATTCGAGGTGTCTATAACAACCTGTTGCTGAAACTGTCTCAATTACAGGCGTTTCCAGTTTACCTTTCAAAGACTAAGTCAAAACAAGAAAAGGAAAAGGAAAATTTTAAAACTCTAAAAAATACATAAAAATAAAATCACAAAAAGATGAAATTCTGAAAAAGTATATAAAATAATTTTGAAATAGTGAAAATTAAAATTTTCCATACAGAATACAATAATGCCATTATTTGAATTAAGTTCTCATAATAGTTAACAAACATAATATTCCCTTAGGAAGATCACATTGCTAGGCAAGGATAACCGTTAACACTTGAGATAGCCTTAAATAAATAAAATGTGGTATATGTGTACCACGGAGTACTACTCAGCTATAAGAAACAATGGTGATCTAGCACCTCTTGTACTTTCCTGGATAGAGCTGGAACCCATTCTACTAAGTGAAGTATCCCAAGAATGGAAAAATAAGCATCACATGTACTCACCATCAAATTGGTTTCACTGCTCAACATCTAAGTGCACATATAGGAGTAACATTCATCGAGTGTTGGGCAGATGGGAGGGGGAAGGAGGGGATGGGTCTATACATACATAATGAGTGTGATGCGCACTGTCTGGGGGATGGAGACGCTTGAAGCTCTGACTCGGGGGGAGAGGAGGGCATGGACAATATACGTAACCTAAACTTTTGTACCCCTATAATATGCTGAAATAAATAAATAAATAAAAGAAATATAAACCAGTGGAGGTAGAATGTGACAAAGGAGAGAGTTTTCTCTCCATGCCAGTAGAGTAAGCAAAGGTATGAAACAGAAAAGTAGGATATCCCTGGAAAGGAGTGAGTCAGTCGATTTGACATGATCACAGGAATAATGCAAGAAAGCTGTAAGTCAAAGTCTGAAAAGTGGAGGTTAGGCATTAGTCTGCTAATAGTGAGATAAGAATTCATTGAATAATAGGATGCTATTTGTTTTTATGGTTTTAAAAATGACACATGTGGGTTAATATTATACTACAATTTGCTTTTTGTCCAAAATGTGTTATGAAATTTCATCAGTAAATACAGAACTGATTCATCTTTTCACTTTTTAAAAAATTTTAACTATAATATGCATGCATAAAAGAACATATATAAATGGACAGCTAGATGAATGTTTACAAAGAAAACCCCCAATGGTACCAGAACCATGATCAAGAAACAGAAAATTTACAGTGTCTCAGAAGCCCCATCTCCCCAAACTTCTTTACAGTCTGTGCTGTACTAGAGTAATCTCTATAACAAATCCCCTTTGTTTTGAAATGTACAGTCTTTTGCATCAGGCTTCTTTTGCTCAATTTTTATGTTTGTGAGATTCATTAACATAATCATTTATCATCATAGATATTGTCATTACTGTTTAGTATTCTCTTGTATTATTGTAGCATAATTTATTTATGCTGTCTATTGTTAATGGCTATTGGTATAATTTCTAGTTGGAAAATAACACTACTATTAACACATTTGTGCATATCAATATGCATATCATATATACACACATACACACATAAGTATGTGTGTGTACATATACTGGTATATATACATATATACATTTATATTTTCTGTTGGAGTAAACTTGTAAGGTCTTAGGATATTCACTTGTTCAGCTTTAGTAGATAATGTCAAACCATTTTTCTTGTTTATATAATTTAATCATCATATCAGTGTCAGGTCTGGCCTCTTGGCAGACTATTGTCCTGGTTCTTTGGCTCCTTGTTTGGAAAATTCACAAGCAGAGCAGAGTGTGAAGGAGAGACCACAGAAAGGAAGCAATTCCATGCAAACCGTTTTTACTGCAGAAAAGAAGGGAACTATACAAAGTGAGCGTACATTCCAGAGAGAAATGGGTCAGTCTCCACCAGTGGAGAAAGACGTTGAGGACTCGGTTTTCTTTTATTTTCCTGGTCTGGGGGAGGGCTCACAGCAGGTGTAGGATGTTACCAGGTGATTGATATACATGATTGACAGGTGTTCTTATAACAAAGTTGCAGCTCCACAGGTGTGTATTCCTCAAATCCTCAAATTCCTGTTCTTTGCAGTTGTTAGCTGTGTTTTTCTGCAGTCTCTTCCTGGCTTCTCCACCCCTAGGAACCATCCTCCTGGCCTGTATCTGCCACCTGCAGATTTGGTCCCTGGCTAACACCAGCAGTGTATGAAAATACTGGTGTTTAACTCCCTTCTCCAACACTTTGTTTCTTCTGACTCTTATTTGACATTTTTGTGTAGTGGCATTATAGTATCATATTGCAGATTTATTTTTCATTTGCTTGGTGACTAATAAGGTTGACCACTATTTTCTGTGTTGATTGCTACTTGGTTATTCTATTTTTAAAAAAGTGTTTGAACATATTTCTTGACCATTTAAAAAATTACATCATCTCTCTCTTTCTTATTGATTTTTAAGAGTTCTTTATATATTTTCACATGGGACCTATGTTGGATGGGAGGATTGCAGATATTTTCTTCCATTCTGTATTTAAGTCTTTTCACATTAAGATGTGTTTCTGTATATATATGTGTGTGTGTGTGCTATTGTGTTCACATATGTATATTTTATAGATGTTATTTTTTAGAATAGTTTTAGTTTTACAGAAAAATTGAGAAGATAGTACAGAGAGTAACCATATACTTTGCACCCAGTTTCCCCTATAAGTATTTAACATTGGTGTGCACATTGTTATAATTATGAAGCAATATTTATACATGATTATTAACTAAAGCCCATAGTTTATTCAAATCACATTAGATTTTATCTAATGTCTAATGAGCTGTTTCTATTCTATTATTCCATCCAGGATACCACATTACATTTAATCTCCTTAGGCTTCTCTTGACTTTGGCTATGGTTGTTTCTCAGAAATTACCAGGAGAAGGGGTGGGGGTGGTTCCAGGATGACCGGGAGGTGGTGAAAACACTCACACTCCACTATGATGCTTCTGACACCACCCGGTAGTGAGAGGGGGCAGCAGCTCTTTACTGCTTGGTGTTGGTGTAAATCCAAGCTCACCTGTGATCTCTAATAATAGTACAGAGGGAAAGGAGGAATCTTGTTATCACCCAGGGGGAAAGAAAGTCCTGACTCCCTACTTGATCTTACTGATACTATCCGTGAGAGGATGGTGAAATGCCTGGTTACAGCCTGAAGAGAGGAAACTCAGACTAACCAATTGGCCTTTGTTGGCATGGGCAAAAGTGAGGCTATAGAGTACTATGTGTGTGTGTGTGAGAGAGAGAGAGAGAGAGAGAGAGAGAATGAGAGAGAGAGAGAAAGTATGTGTGTGTGTTTTTATGTTGTTTGGCTGGATAGAGTTTGTTTCCTAAAAGATTTCTTTCTTGCTAGGCTCATTTTTTCCTGGTACTAAAAGCTATAGAGAGAAAGCTTTTGTTGAGTTTCACTTTGTGCCTGTTGGCATTTCTGGGATATTAGAAGCAAAAGGAAAACCCATGGGATTCGTCACCATGTTGTTCTTTGTGTCCTGAGGTACCTAGACTGTCTGCATTTTTCTCTGCACCATTCAGTTTTTTAATGTCTGTTTTAAGTATAATGTACAAAGTAACTAATTATGCTTAATGGAAGGAATAGGAAAAAGCATGTCCACTCCATCTTCCAGAAGCAAAAGCCCAAAGTGCTTATCTACTTTTAAATTAGCTATTGTTTCAAGGATTTTATTATTAGAGTTTCCATAATCATTTATCTTATTTTTTAAGGATCTGTTTTTTAAATGAGTGGAAATCACTTGTCTTTTTCAAGAAAATTTAAACAATTTATATCATATCTTCACTCTGGAGACTACAGACTTTGAGGAATGATTTTAGCAAATATATGCTGTTATTTATCCATCTGTAGAAGCTTAATAAATCCAAGGAAAGAATTCCCACAGACTTAAATCAGCTGAGATGCTATGGGAGGTTTTATTAATTTTGTCTGTTCCAAAGCACTTTGGACACTCAAAATATTTGTTTCTGAAAATTTTTTATATTTATTAATTTAATCTCACTCCTCTTCAAATAAAATATTTGCCTAGTTTTATATGAAATAATTTTCTATCTCACTTATTAATAAAAATGCATTTCAGGTTTATTGTTGTACATATTCACTTAGATGTATTTTAGGTCTCAAAACATAGAAAACTTTGATAAAAGCATTTTATTTCCTCGATTGGAAAAATTTAGAGAAGAAAGTTAAATCATTGTTTTACATATTAAAAATAAATATTTTTGTCATCTTTTTATAGTATTCCAGATAATATTTAGTAATATCTTACCCATAATAGATACTCAAATATTTGTTGATTTTATTTCCATACATTAATGAATTTGTCATGTTTTATTAATATACCCTTGTTTTGCAGTTAAATTGTTGTATTTTTAGTAATTCTTTACTTGTAGTTATTATATTAAAAAAACAGATTTTTAAAAAATGTTTTAAACATAAACTATGTGACAATTCCATATGTGAGCCCTTAGGAAATGACTGGGTATATAACTATTTTTATATGAAACCAGACATATTTAGAAAAATAGCTCTCTTCAAATGCTACAGTTATTTTCTTAAAAATTCAAAATACATACTGTGTATTCATATTACATATATAAGTTTTACATAATGAAATGATTATTAAAATAAGAAAACAATGGGATGCCCATAACAATTCTTTTAATTTAAACTGGTTTATTTGTATTCCAGAGCAGAAGTTATATCCTCATAAGAAGGACATAGTATCTATTGGGAATATAATATTATTTATCTCATCAGGAGTGAATTAATTACTGATCTCTTAGGTGGGCAGATTCTTTGAATGGAGTTAAGCAGTCCCTGGAAAACAGACTGGAATGTCTCTTAAGAAAACAATCTAACTCCTGCAGCAAAGTTAAACCCAATATTATTACTTCGCATTCCAGCTGGGTTAGATTTTGCTGGTAGGTTTATTATTCTTCAACACAAATATTTTGTTTATATGAGTTCAAAGTTAAATATTTACAATATTGAAGTTTAGAATTAATTATGTGATGAAAACTTAAGTACCAATATCAGAAGAGAACTTTAAAAGATGTTTATCTGCTGAAATGTTTTATGAAATAGCTTTTAAATTTTTCATTAGGAAGGTTAGGTAGGGGATGAAAGATCCATCAGTTGGTTAAATTAAGTGCAATCACAAAAGATCATAGTGTTTAAAAGAACAAAAGGAAGGTAAGAAAGAACCTATTGAGAAAAATGTTTTGTTAATTAAAAGAGCATGCCAAAATATAATGACACCCAAGATCACTGGTAGAATAAAGAGAAGAAAGAAGATACTGAAGAATCAGATAATCTCTTCTCATCTTACTCAGAAAGTTTCCACTTTAGCAATCATTAGCTTATTTTGGTGTCTTGAGTGAAAGCAGTTCACTTCTACAGTTAGTTTCTGGTGAATTTCTAAGAATCCTAAGTTTGAAGTTTCTTGATAGAAGTAACATTAAGGGTCAGGAAAAAGTTACATATGTATTTTTAGTTGGATATCATAAGTCAAAGGATATACACTATGTGGTTTTATTGTTGTGTCGGTTGTTAATAATTGATAGGATCTTTTCCACTGCATTCAATAACAGTGTTTCTTGATATCTTTGGCAGTAGACCAAATCTCCCAGTTTCAGACCACGCAGGGATCTTTTAGGTGACAATTTTGACTATGCAATTTATATGCTTGTACTACAGCTGGAGGTATCATATAGGTTTCTGGCAGTATTTAGTCACACTAGCCAATAACAAATTCTCAAATTCTCAAATTCTCAAATGCACGGGATAGCCAGTTATTAACTCAGGAGATACTAATATATGGGCCTAAATGTAGTTAATCTTATTACCTTCAAGGATATAGGCAATATTTTGGGGCTTGTAAGGGCAAGGCTTTCTAATATCCTGGATATTTATAATGGTATATTTCTGTTATTTATTTTTACAGTTCCTGAACCTTCTGATGATAAGGACAATGGATTTTCTAAGTAAATGTTAAAGCTTTACGGATTCCTCTAATAACAATGCAAGTTAAAAAGTATGTCTCCCTTACTATAGTGTTATGTTGGAATACTCAAAAATCAGGATTACAAAATCAAGCAATTTTTCCTTGACTGTTACACCCATAGCTCCCCAGCAAGGAAAATCCCCAAATCAACCTAAGCAGCAACAATAACCAGAACATAGTTATAATCCATTGGGATGTGTTCAAATGGGCCTTTAGAGTTTGGTTCTTATCCATGTCCTACCTTTGCAGCCTTGCCAGAATTATGCAATTGGCAAAGAGGAAATTCATTGAAAAATACCTTTAAAATTATTTCATCAGGTTTGGTTCAATATCGTTGCCAATTTCTCTCTGCTACTATGGATATTTTCAAGAAGCATTTGTACTAAACTCCACTTTCTTATGGCTATCTCCTTAAGTGATAGTTCACTGAAATTAATCCAATCAAACAAACTGATTTAATTTCTAGAAGAATGTTACATTTCAATGTTATTTCCAGATCCATGGTAGCACAGCTTTCTTGGCAATTTTGATATTTTCTTTTGGAGTAAGAATTACAAAAAAATAAATTTAAGTAAGAGTTATCCATGGGAATTTTTAGAGAGTTTGTTCATGGCAAGGATAGTATCCAGACTTAAGCAATTATTGGCTTCTCTTTCTTAAGATTAGAAAAGGAGGATGCTGTGCTTACAGCAGCAATGAGTAGTGATATGTGAAGGAGGAGCAACCACTATTTCCTAGGAGGAATAGTAACTAATGGAGAACTGGTGAGTATTTCCTGTTAATAGAAGAGTGTACAGAGTATAGCATACCAATAAGTTTATGGATATTATCAGACAAAAACAACTAAAATTTTTACCAATTTTGTTGCTGTGGCCTTTAAACAAGGTGAATTTGTCTTGGTTTTCAGATTTAATACAAGACTAAAATAAGCAGAAGCTCTTTCATGATTCCCATGTAATGAAATCAGGGACCTTAGTTCCCACCCAAATTTCTCATGAACAGAAAAGGAAAAGGATTTTGTGAACCCAGAATCCTAGAAACAATTTTTTTGAAAACTTTTTTACCAGTTTAGTCATAAATATATTTTAACTTGAAAAGTACATAAGCATTGTAATAGATTTATATTTATATACATATACATGTTTATATCAACATATTTTGGAAGTAATGAAAATTCAGAAATTTCTATGTAAATATAATTATCCTTTCTTTTATAAGATAAGTGAGGAAATCTTTGTGTTATCTAATGGCCATTTGAGGAAACTATAGATGATATTGTCATAACAGATATGTAGTGTTCGGAATTTGTGGCTCGAATTTGTGAAGGGCAAAATCAAGAATAGTTTTTAGAAGAAATGGCATGAATATATAAATAAAAATGATTTTATAGGCATCATTATAAAAGCACTCAATAATGAGCACATTGATTTTTAGAAACTTAACATTTTTAAAAAGTAAGAAATACTTTAAAAAGTTATCTAAGAATATGTTGAAAGAAGAAATTGATAGTATTTTTGTGACAAAATGAAAGCTTTAGTAATCTGGGCAGAAAATAACACTCATTTTACAATAAAAATGTGTCACAATTCCAGCTTACATTATGTATTATTCATGAAACATTATTATTAATTGTTAATATACATGTATATGTCTGTGTTTAGGCTACACAGATATGAAAACATACAAATAGGCAATAAATTTAAAGCTTTTAACAAAAGCATTAAAATATAATAAACTACAAATATATTAAATAAAACAATATGCATATAATTAAATTAATTACCTTGACAAACTGTAAGAACTTTCTTAATAAACATGAAGACAATCATATTCATTATCTTTTATACATATTCATACTTCTCTGTAATTGTACCTCATCTGATTGCATTTATATTAATTATTAACTTAAAACAATGATTTGCCAATAATGGTTAATACATTAATTTTATTAAATATGGTAGTCCCCCTTATCCATGGCCTTATTTTTTGCTGTTTCAGTTAGCTATGTTCAAACACAATCTGAAAATATTATGATATTTTAGGAGAGAGAGAGAGAGAAAGAGAGAGAAACATCACATTCCCCATAACTTTTATTATAGTATATAGTTATAATTGTTCTGCTTTATTACTAGTCATTGTTTTTAATCACTTACTGTGGCCAATTTATAAGTTAAACTTTATCATAGGTATGTTTTATAGAAAAAAAGTATCTATAGGGTTCAGCACTATCTGTGGTTTCAGGCATCCACTGGGGGTCTTGAAACATGTCTCCCATAAATAATAATCTAATTAATTAATTAATTTTTTTGGACATGAGGAAAAAATACCAATAAAACCCTCTAAAATAAAAACAGTAAATAGCAAAAATTATTTAGCTGTTTTATTCTGGATGAAAATTTATTTAATATTACTTTAGGAATTTTGATGTGATAAAAGTGAATGTGTATATCTAATATCACCAAAGGCATATTTGCATGTTTTCTTAATTTTAGCCATTTAAATAAATACAATGAATTACAGTTAAGTCTGGTTCCCAGTGCTTTGCACTTATTTCCACTTAAAAACTGTCTTATCATCTAAAGGTTATATAGTAGTTAACATAATCATGTGGCTAAGAATAGTATAAAATAAACTATAAAATTATATCAGGCATTATCATTCCATTTAGTTTAGATAATTTTTAACAGGTTATAGACACCTGATAATTTTCTTAACTCATAAACTCAATGCTGGAAATGCAGGAACTTTAATCATAAATCATGAGATATTTAATCCTAATCTTGTACAAACCAAATGGGTTGACATTTTTAAATTAAATTTTAAAGATACTTATATCATCTCAAAAGCTCTTCTATATTGGAATCTTTTCTTTGTATCAGTTACTGTAGGTACAAATAAATGAAGGCTACTATGCAAGTATACTTTTCAAAGTCACCGAAAGAAACTAGTACTTTAGCATCTATTCTTTCTCTTAGACATCTTTGATTGCCTTTCTGTATTAGATATCCCTATAGTATGCACATAATAATACAATTATTGTTTCTCATCAATATTTTAAAATTTTAATAGCGAGTAAAAATAAGGCAAGAAGAAGTGAAACAAAGAAAATAAAATAGAATGGAGCTAGATAAATATGAAATTATCACTACAAAAAGCTAATGTTCTTTCTTTCTGCCAGGAGAAGGCAAAAAGTTTAAATGTAATAAAAGGCATTTTGGCAAGTATACATAACGAAGAGAAAATGTGTGCTTAAAATAACTTGAGTCCTCAAAAAGTACAATAAGCTATGTGATTAATAAACCAATAATGATTAATTCTCAAAGTAGAAACAAGAGTGGAACATCTACTATGCTAAACAAAAAGTGTTTTCCTCCTTTAGAGGAGTTCTCTCCTATTTATTCTAAGTGCCTGTCAGTAGAACAATTTTGTTCATCTCAAAATTCCATCAAGTGGCTACTGCAATTTCAAATTATCCTGGTGAAAGTGTGCCAGTTTGAGAAATAAAGATATAATTTAACATTATAGTAAAAATACATGAAGAGAGAAGCTGATTTATCTAGAAGAGATCAATTTTTTATATTACAAAGGCAACATAAGAACTTCAATGACTGGTAAGGATGGTGCTTGTGCAAACTTGTGTTTCTGCAACTTGACCAAAGATCAATCAACAAACCTCCTCCTTCTGAGCAGAAAAAGCTAAACAAAATATTCAGAGAGTTAAAGGACAAAATTGAAAAAGAAGTCCTTTGTAAGGTTTCAAATGGTGAATGGAAGTTTCCAAAATACCTGCTCAGAGAAGAATCTATGAACTCCTCAACCCCAAGCCTGCCTCAGGGAAGTTGATCAAATCTATACTTGTTCTACCACCTTTTCCCTTTATAGCTTGAAAAGCAAAACAAAAAAAGAAAAAGAAAAATGGGAACACTCAAGACAAAAGACAAGTAAACAAACCATAGGAAAATATGTTCAAAGATTTAAAAAAAAATCATGAACAAACAGTAGTAATCTGATCAGATAACCAAAACATTCCAGAGGGCTTTATTTCTTCCCAAACAAAATAAATCCAAAATATTGATGTTCAATTCAGGGTAAGTTTGCCATCCAACTATAAGAATGGTGGCCTTATCTGGAAAAAGACACATGGATTATAAATGTGCACATTGTTATTGGTTTTGACCTGTGGCAATGAGGCCTTCACCTGACTCTGGGTAGAACATCTGCATCCCTCAAAAACTACCAGGTACATACCTTAGTCAGACAAAATGGAGTTTATTTTATCATTGGAATGGGGGAGACTGCACATCATAAGGAACCATAGTGTTTCTCAGTAAGAGGATTTACAATGCATCGTGTGTTTGTGTAAGGTAATTTGCATGAGCATTTGCAGAAAAGGAGGTTTGCTAGCTATTGGATGCTATGGAATAGGAACCAAAGAGAATTCCAAATTTTAATCAAGAAGTCAGAAGAAGAGCTAAAATTGTTGTGATAAAGCATCTGGAGCCATTTCTGTTTAGCATTTTGGTGATTCTTGTTGTTTGGACAAGGTTCTTGTGTTTCTTTTGTGGTAGTCTTGTTCCATCATAGTCACTGTTGCTTCTCTGACATTAGTGTTCTAGAGTTCTGTGATTATTTTTTTATGTTGAACAGAAGAATGCATGAATTATCTGTAATTTCCAGGCTAGCCCCCAGATGTCAGATGTTGCTTTTCTCTTTCTCATGTAGTAAAATTTAAAATTAATAATTGTTCACTCAATCACCATTCACTTGTTTGAAGTATCTTCTCAGCTTTATAATAGTAACATTCTAGATAAAATTATAAAAGAAAATTGTCAGTGATGTGCTAGATTGCAATAGGGCTGCAATATCCTTTGACAGGTCATGGAAAACAAACAGAATGATATTTTATTTATAACAACTACAGATGGGGCTCTGCTTTAATTAAAGTTGTTTGGCAGCAAATGGGTTAAAAGACATGCCAAGCAGTGATAAATTCTAAAACGTTCTACAGGTAGCTCATCATCAAGGCACATACATTCTATTTCTTTCTAATATGCATGGAGAGCAACAGATAGAGCAATATAATGCAATTCTGCCTTTAAAAAAGATTCTAAAGTGTATCTCTATCTTGACTTTGCCTTATGTCATTATGGTTTGGGGGCACCTCATATTTTTATATGAAATGTATGTTCTTATTCTTTGAAAATAAATGCAATTATTTAAGATTTACTAATGAAAGCTTTTATAAAAATTCCAAGTATATAGATTTTTATGTTTAAACTTTTATGTTTTCAAATTTCTTTTCTATGACCTGTAAGTTAGCAAACCATTACATGTCTTCAAACTCAGTATTGCTTACAATGTTCTGAAAACAGACTTGTATTATTCATTACCATGAAAATTTTTGTATTAGTGGCACATATTACTGGATAACTTTGGTTAACTGAGCTTTTAAAATTTCAGGCTCAATAATACTTCCTTCAAAAATTAAATTGTCTTTAATAGTAGAACTAGAGGAGATCTTAAACTTCATCTAATTCTTGTTTTCCTTTTCATAGATGGGGTTAGTTTACTTTTGCAAGGTTAAGTGGTTAAAAAATGCAAAGTAGAAACCAGAATTCAGGTCTTGTGATTTCCACAACAGGTACTTTTGTGTTCATTTTTATCCTTAAAATCTCCAAGCATTTGTGTGTGTGTGTGTGTGTGTGTGTGTGTGTGTGTATCTGTGCATGCAAAAAGCTCCAAGCTTTTGCGAGTATATGTGTGTATGCATATTTATAAGTGTGTTTTCAGAAATTAATCAAATTGGCCATGGTGGCTCACACCTATAATCCAAGCACTCTGGGAAGCTAAGGTACGAGCATTGCTTGAGCCCAGGAGTTCCAGACCAGGCTAGGAAATATAGCAAGATACTCACTCTACAAAAAATTAAAAAAATAAAATAGCCAGAGTGGGGGCACGTGCCTGCAGTTTTAGCTGTGCTGCTCTGGAGGCTGAGGCAGAAGGATCACTTGAGCCCAGGAGTTCAAAGTTACAATATGCTATTATTGTGCCACTGCACTCCAGCCTGAGTGACAGAATGAGACTCTGATTAAAAAAAAAAATAATCAAGTCTAATATAAGCAAATATCTTTTTTCATTCTGCAGCATCACTCTATCCCAACTTTTTCCCACCAAGCATTTGGAAGAAATATCTTAAATATAAATTAGATCTTAGCATTCCTAGGCTCTAAACCCACCGCTATTTTCAACTTTGCTTAAAATAAAATCTAGAGTTTCTAATCTTATCTTCAGAATCCTGCTATACGTGGTTCTTGCCACACTCTTCAGCCTCCTCTGATACTATTCTCATCCTCAGTCATGGCTTTTCACACTCACTAGCCTCCTTTCCATCATCAAAGACATCATACTTTTGCTGTCCTCTCTGCTTGGAATGCTCTTCCCCACCTCATCATCACTCTTTACCTAGTTAACTACTTCATTCGTTCATTCACTTATTAACTTACCAAGTTCTTGTTGAACTAGTTCTTTGCCAGGACTAGATATTGGCGATACTTTGTTGAGTGAAGTTAACAAAGAACTCTGCCATTATGGCATTGAACCTCCAAGGAGAGTGTTTTTTTTGCTTCCTGCTCTGTGTGGTTTTCAACGGCTAATAAACTGAAATATTTACCTGTGTGAAAGGACCATGCATCACAACATATGTCTTTTGGCATATTTCCATCAATTACTTTTACACTTATGGCAGCAATATAATACTTCATTTTCCTTTTAGCCTACTTTTGGACATTTTAAACACTTATAGCCAATTTAGCAAAGGTTATTTCTAATTTTATTTTGCATCACTAGTGTTTATTTAATTTCTATTTCTCATATGAAATTTAACAAATTTAACAACACTGTGAGTAGAAAGGTGTAGATATTTTTGTTCATCCCCAGTTCAAATATTTAAAGAGATTTTATGCAAAATCGTATGCTTTGAATGAAGATAAGCCAGTGTGGATATCCACCAATGTTAGATATTTTATATGTTTAATGAATTTCAGTATCTTCCAGTAGTTAGAGGTACACGGGGACAATATATTTCCTATCTATACCATTACAAACAGATAATGAAAGCAAGTTTTCGTACAAACTGTTAGAAGAGCAGACTTTGTTATCAGAAGATATGAATAAAATTTATTTTTTTAGCTTGATGAAATCATAGATTCTATGTCAGTCAGGATTATTACAGAGAAATAGAAGCAAATTCATTCCCTCTCTCTCTCTCCCTCCCTTTCTCTCTTTCTACATGTACGTGTATATATGAAATACGTGAGATATACACATAGGACTTGGCTCATGTGTTGTGGGGGCTGGCAAGTCTGAAAACAGGTGGAAACTCAGGTTGTATTTTTCTGTCACTGTCTTTCTTAAGACAGAATTCTTTTTATCTAGGAAACCTCAGTTTTTACTCTTCAACCAATTGTTGAAGAGTAAGGCCTTCAACCAATTGTATGAGGCTCATCTACGTTATTGAAGGTAACCTTTACTTAAAGTCAATTGATTTTAAATGTTAATCACATCTACAAAATATCCTCATAGCACCATTCAGACTAGTATTTGACCAAACAACTGGGCACTGTAGCCTAGCCAAGTAACACATAAAGTTAACTACCACAGGTGCTAACATCATCTTCCAAAAAGGTTCGCTTGAGGCACCTGCAAACAATTACTCATGGCAGGATTCAGCTAAATATCTGATTGGAGTCAAGTGACCAAGTACCCTCTGGACTCGGTGGCTAGATAGGCCCATCAAGGGTACAAGCCTGTTCTATCCACCAGGGTATAGTTTATAAAACCGTAAACGTGATTCTGTTTT
>CM052436.1:79247394-79263197 GCA_028533085.1 Varecia variegata | reverse complement strand
AACGTGATTCTGTTTTAAACAGAGGGAATTTAATGCAAGTAATTGGTTATACATATATTACAAACATACAAGTAACACTGAATAAGACTGTAAATGAAAAAAAAGAAGTTATACACAAAGATAAGTGATTATAAAAAGCAGATACTGGTAGCTATCATCACTAGGACTGTAGTAAAACGAAACGGAGGAGGTTTTATTAGAGACCTGGAGTGGATTTGCTACTGAGCCACTGAGAATTTTTCTTTGGATGGTGCTGAATCCACAGAGGAGGGCCTGGAAGCCAATGTCAGGAGCAATGTAAGGACACAGCCACTTTCAGAAATACTACCAAGAAGCAAAGTAAAGGAGAGATAAAGAATACCTTCCATCAGCCCATCATTTGACAATGCCATCTTCCAAATGCAATATATTTCTGTCTGGCAAAATCTAACAAAGGAGTTTGGGAAACATTGTTTGCAGAGTCCAAGCTCCAATATTTCAGATTTGGGGCTGATACATTAGTGGTATATAACTGGAGCACCACAATTATCATTTTGGTTAGGAAAGATGAAAGAGATTTTTAAATCTTCATGGGAATAACTCTAAAATATTTCTAGCCAAAAGCATAAATTTCACCAGTAGTAGTTTAACTTTGACTTTCATTGTGCTGATGATACAGATAGCTGAAGTGTATTTGCTGGCTCTGATTCACGGTCATTGAACCCCGTGGAGTTGGATTCCTCATTAGGGCCACAACCTGTCTCGAAGGCATAGATTAAAACAAACATCCATTTATATTTGCCTTAACTAAAGTATTTTAAAATAAATGAGAAAATACTTAGTATTATTAAATTTGTTTTTTGCTCCTTTTGTACCTTTTTCTAACATTTCTGTTTTGCCATAGGGGTAAGAATATAATTATACAGCAAAACCACTGGGATCTCTTTAATTCAATTCACAGATATTTACAAGACTTCAAAATATTTTTCTACTACTTTACCAATATTTCACCAACCTTCTCCTCCTGAGAGAATTTAGAGAGAAATCTAATGTTTACTCTAGAATATTTCTTTAGGTTACAATGTGACATACATACACAAATTTTCAGGTTCCTTAGTTACTATCTGAATCAAACCTAGCAACACCACTTCAGTGATGAAATAAATCATTGCTAAATGACTTCATACCTCTGGTAAAGTGTTCAGCTCCACACTGCCACAGCTATCAATGTTGATAATTCTTGTTAATATCCAATGGAATTTTAAGAAAACAAATTCTTTTTCTTTTTTCATTTCTTCTTCCAAGGACATAGGCAAGAGTTCATATGTGAAAATACGAGGGTCTTCAGAAGTATTGACATGTTCATTTATGATGGAATCCAAAAGAAATTTAGTTTAGACTGAATCTGGGATCCTTGACATATTTATTTTTCTACCTTAATGTTTTAGAAAAGCTGAAAGTGGAAATTTGAGCTGAGTTGTTTGTAGAAGTGGCTTCTTTTCAGCATTTATGTGCAAATGCTAACCTGATTGTGATCAACGTATGTTCTGATGAAAATGAAATGTAGGATTGCAAGTAAAAAAGTAGAAGGGGCAAGGGCTTTGGAGATAATTGTATATTTTCTCCTCTACCTGGTCAAAATGACTATTTTTATTCTTCTTGTAGATAAAGATTAAAGCCAGCAGTTGGAGGTAGCAGTATTTATAAGACTTTCTGTGTTCCTCCAGAGTCCAGGTGACTACTACCATACCAGAGTTGAGGCCAGGTCATTAGACCTCCCTACATTCCTCCAGTTCCAATAAAGCAGAGAGTTATTATGCCCAGGCTATTGTGGCATCACACATGGTATTTTCATACATGACACTGACTCCATTGGCAATTGAGGGCCTCTTCATGAGAAAAGCAAAATGGAAGACCATGGATCAACTTACCCAAAACCACTGGTAAGATACTTAGCATTGGATATGGTAGTGGTACCAATATAATATAGACACCAAAGTTAGTGTTACCTTGCTTTTCCTCATTTGCAGGTAAATCAGAATGCATAGATTTCCAAGGTTTGAACAAATTGTAGATATCAATTATATTAATTATAATTTTCCATATATTAATCTTATTGTTTGTAGTATACCAAAATAGGATATTTCTGCAGTTCCATAATTTGTGCTTAAAGAGAGCCTCCTTCTGGAATCAAAATCTACAAAATAAATTCATCCTAGACAGTCCTTGCAGAAAAAAAGAAGAAACTAGAAATTCTCTTTAAGGCCTCTAAAAAAAGACATCATTGATGTGCAATTAAGCAAGAAATAAACAATAGTCATTGAAGAAATTAGTCAATCATTATGCCACAAACGTATAATAGGATTTTTATTTCTAACCAATTTACTAATCAAATTACCCAATTAACAACTTCTATAGGGAGATAGGAAACTATTTTTGGAATGACTGTAGAAATGTCTAAGGAAAATCCACTTTTTAAGTCAAGAAATTCTGTCTTTTGTAAGTATATAAATGTGATCTTTTGTGACAAACTCCCTTCTTTCAGAAACTACTTACAGGATTTTTTAAGGCAATTTAGTAAGAAATGCTGTCATTTCCTAGTACACAAATGTGGTCTTTTATCAAGAACATCTTTCTTTCTTAAGACTACATGTAAGACACTAAAATATGTTATGTATCATTTATATTGGCATTAATAAAAAAACCATAAACAATACAAATCTGATCTAAAATAACATTTTTTCCCTTCTCTTTAGAAGTCCAAGCCTAAAAAGAAATAATACACATATGATTTCATTAAATTAGCTATTGTGCACACTGCAGCTTACCTGGGAAGAGAGATTATGTTGGATAAAATACGGCAAAAGTGATCCCTATTCCACCAAGAATTAATCATTAGATACATGTGTTTGTGTGTGTTTTTATTGATGAGATAAGTATGCATGTGCTTGTGTAGTAATTTGTTTTTTTAAAAAAAGGGGGGAAGAAAAAATATTTGCATTTGCTTAGAGGCTGTTGGACTGCTTACTTTCTGATTCTTTTTTTCTTTTTTTTTTCTTTTCTTTATTTCAGCATATTATGCGGGTACAAATGTTTAGGTTACGTATATTGCCCTTGCTCCCTCCCCCGGTCAAGCCAGAGCTTCAAGCATGTCCATCCCCCAGACAGAAAGCATCACACTCATTATGTATGTATATACCTATCCCCTCCTTTCCCCTCCCATCTTCCCGACACCCGATGAATGTTACTCCTATATGTGCTCTTAGGTGTTGATCAGTTAAAACCAATTTGATGGTGAGTACATGTGGTGCTTATTTTTCCATTCTTTGGATACTTCACTTAGTAGAATGGGTTCCAGCTCTATTCAGGATAATACAAGAGGTGCTAAATTACCATTGTTTCTTGTAGCTGAATAGTACTCCATGGTACACATATACCACATTTTAATTGTACATATGCATGTGTATACATAGTGATATTTTGACACATAGAATGTATAGTGATCAGATCAAGATAATTAGTATATCTATCATCTCAAACATTTATCATTTTGTTGTATTAGATATGTTCAATATCCTTCTACTAGCTCTTTGAAACTATTTAATATATTATCATTAACTATAGTAATCCTACAGCACTAACACTAGAACTTATTCCTCCTATCTAGCTGTAATTTTGCATCCTTTAAAAATCTTTCCCTATCCCTTCCTTCTTCTTATCCTTCCCAGACTCTAGTATCCTCTGTTGTACTTTTTACTTCTATGAGATCAACTTTTTTAGCTTCCACAAATGAGTAAAAACATGTTTAAATTTCTGTTCCTGGCTTATTTAACTTCACATAATATCCTCTAGTTCTATCTATATTGCTAAGTTACAGGATTTCATTCTTTTTAATGGCTGAATACTATTCCATTGTGTATACATATCATATTTTCTTTATCCATTTATCTGTGGTCTGGGGAAGCAGGTTGAAAAAATAACTGAAACATAAAAAATACATATTTAAGTCTTTTTTGTTTTGTTTCATTTTTACTTTGTAATAGAAGATAGCTTTATATCTGGATTTTAATTTTGATAAAATAGCATTTAAAATGTGAAATATATATTAGGGTTTTTTAAGTATAATATTAAAATTGATTTTACAATATTTATTTCCCACATAGAATAAATTGCTAACCACAGGTCAAATTTGATAATTATAGTCCTAGGTATATCTAAAAAGGTTTTGCTGTATAAGAGAGTCTATTCCAGTTAAATTCCATTGTAAGCTGTTAACTCAGATATAATCAAATATTATAGTAAGTCAAATATAATCAAACGAGTTCACAAAGCCAGGCCAGGTGCTGAAAGCCTGCTATTTGTTTTCTTAGTGTGCTCCCCTGAAAAACTTAAGTTTGGGTGCCTTTTCACAATCCCACAAAGTAGCTATCCATGACAGCCACTGGCACTCACCGTCCAGAGGGGAGCACTTGAGGAGCCAACAAGGGGGAGTGAGTGGTGAGACACATGGAGCATTTGAGGTGCCAGTAGGCCTCTTGGGGGGTCTGCAGGTTAGGCACCACAACCAGCTCATGGGTGGGCTTCCTGATGGTGTTCCCAGAGCAATTAGTAGGGTCCATGTTCTCCCTTCCCTGTTCTCAGTCTCTCCCAGCCACTCTGCTGTGTTGATCACTTCAGTAATCTGGGTGAGGAAAGAAAGAAGGTGGTCTTTTGGGCAGCATTCCACAAAACTGTAGAGCCAGATGTTCCAGCACTATGCTCTCGCTTTCTCCTATGGGTGAAATTGTGGGTCAAGGGGGTTTTTCCTGGTACTGAGCTGTGCTACCTGGGAGGGAGTGTGATGTGGGTAAAATGAAACTATTCTTTTTGCCCTTTTCACTACTTCTATTTTCAGATTTTTTTTTTTTTGCTCCAGTGGTGTGCTTGAACTCTCCACTGGACTGCTGGGCTTCCACAGGTGCTCTTGCCCATGGATAATTGTCAAAATGCTTCTGTGGGGGTGCAGGTGATGCTATAAAGCTCTTATTCTGCCACCATGCTCTCCATCACAACTTTTTAAAATTTAAATATTTAAGATATGCAACAATTCTATATTGATCATTTTCAAATCCATTGTATGTAGAAATGGATTTGGAATACAACAAATGAGAAACAATTATAAAGTAACGAAAAAAGAAAGAAAAATAATGAAGTTTTTCATCATGAGATTTTTTTTTCTCCTGCTTAGACCACGATAGTAGAGTATACTCTTTCTAGAAATAGGTCTCTACTCATAATGGTGCCCTCGCCTAAGTGTCATCATCCTGTTAAATTTTCTACAGCACGTTTTTTTCCCCTTCTTTTGGAAGTAATCACATTTGAAGTATTAGTTGAAAGAAAAATACAACTTTTTTTTTTTTATCTCTCATAAAGCATCTCAGTTACAGGCATACCAAGTTCTCATAGTTGGCAATGAAAGAAATTACTACAGAAATTAAGGTTCTAGCAGATATTCTAGAGCTTTATCAACTAAAGCTCTGGCACATCATTGTACTATTCTGTATCTGATCAAATTGAGCATTGAAAATATTTTCATAATGTTTAACCAATAAAATGTATATGCTGTCTTGCAATATATTTGATCATCACCTAGGCAATATTGGCTGCATCTATCTTACTCATGTTCAAAGTCCTGATTTTCCCACCTCATTCCCCACTGTTCTTTAGGACATATTCTTTATTTCAGAAAGGCAGTAATTCTCCTTTTGTTTAATATATTATGCTCATTCTCAATGCAAAATATTTTTTCTGTTATTTCCTGTCCTAATTTTTTATATCTTTTTACTCTTTGTATCAATTTATATTCTTAACCATCAACTTTTTATAAAAGGCTTAAATCTACTGATATTTTTTTTCAGATTCCTCTGGCTGACATTAGTCTCTTATTCCCTGAACTTTTAAACTCCTTGAGTTATGACATACCTACAGAAAATAATGGATATATCCCTTTGAATTGGTTTCGAACACATAGAAAGCAAGCCCTGCATTTAACTTAGAAGATGAAGTGTCTTCAGTGTTTAGAAAAGACTAGACTATCCACATTATGGGGTTCAATAAATACCTATGGAGTGAATAGATATGGTATTAAAACTGTAGAGCGATATGGAACTAAATTCCTTTTTCTTTATCAATTGTGAATATAGGTATGGCTTACATTTTGTCTAATTCTGAATACACCATTGCCACTGGGACTAGTACATTATAATTCCCATGCTTATGACATTTAGTATTTTGGCTTCTAAATGAATATAACATTTCACTACACATGGCATGATTAGATTAGTATTATCTTAAATAGAAAGAATATTTTATTTTTGAATTTTAAAAGGTCATTTTTCCCTTAACTGACTAAACCACATCCTGTTCAAGTAATTTTATTTCCCTCTCCTTCTTCTGGAAATTGAATTAATTGAAGTACTGTTCTTTTTAATGTATGATAGGCTTGAAGAAAAGGCTACAACTTTACTACAGCTGGGGAAAAAAAATCTATAAGGGAATCAGTGACAGCTTCCCTATCCAAATATAGCTGTATGTCTTAAAATTTTAGAGGAGATTAAAACTTTGTCATTTTAGTGCATCACTCAATTCAAGATGTAGAATAATGTTCTCTGATGAATGATGCAGGATGATGATATAATAACTAGAAAGATGTAATGACAGATGCCTAGGATAGAACCTATCCTTGTTTGAATTAGTTATTCTTCCTTTTTAAAATGGAAAGGGACTTAAAAACAGAAGTTTCTGATTTTTTTCTTTTTTTCTGTGATCACTAGCTAATATAGTCACTAGCCCCGTCTGTGCTCTGGAAATGATGATATTTCTGATGAAAGGGCAAAGATACTTTTCTATGGTAGGTATTCAATAATGCAAATAACTCATTAATTTTACTATTTTTGTACTAAAGCTAAATTGATATTGCAGTTACATCAATGCATCTAAAAAATAGGCTTCAATTATAAAGATAAATGAATTGTGCCTTAAATCACTAACTAGGACATATCCCAAATTCATTTCAATTTAAAAATTTAAAAAATTTGTTTTTATATATATAACAAATATATGTCATATATATATATATACACTCACACAAACCTACACCCTACACATATATAATCCCTTTTACTAAATTGACAATTCTGATTGTATGCAAACAGTATTTTTTGTTGTGAACTTAGGTATCTGTTTGATGAACTCCTCCTATGAGAGCAAACTGTATTTCTCTTTGTTTCTTACCTAATATACGTTCTGTGCTCTTCCTGGTGTACATAGAAGCTCAGTTACTGAGTGACCGATTATAAAATCATTAAGACTGAATACTGGATATTTTATCATTACAAAAGAAGCATTCAATTAATATTGATTAATGTTTTACAAAATCACAAAATAACCATTTTTGCAGGCCAATGGGGATAAAGTTTTGAAGAGGAAGTTCATGTGTAAGAAGCAATATCCCTTTGCTTCCTTTTACCTTTATAAAGCTCTTTATCTTTCCATAGTTAAATAGTCTTTCCATAGAAAATTTTATTGTAGTTCTCTTGCTGCACTGCTAATCAATTCTTCTCTTACCTTCCCACATTCCTCATTTCACTGTTCATAGATTTTTAATCTTTTATCCTGCACTGATAGTCTAGACCTTGACTGAATATGATGTTCAATATCAAAAGTGAAGGGGAGTTTTTCTGGAATATCAAAATGAGATCTATAAATAACTACTGGGTTCCTTATATCTTTGGGTACCCAAAATGTTGCTTTACTTCTTTTGCTGCAGAGAACAGAGTGTCCTTTCCTACTGAAAATTTATCTGTACCATATGACATTAAGTTTTATTACTATAATGTACTTTACCTGTGACAACTGTAAAGGACTCCAGAGAGACTGTAATTGAACTACAATGTGACTCTCTATTTATTCCTTTCACCTTGGCAAGTCATGCCATATGATTGTCATTTATGTTGACTACTAACACAATGCAAGACACACACAACCTAAATGCATGACTGATACAGGACGTAGTGTTGTGACTCAGTCGACAATAAATGAATGCAGTCTGACTATTAAAAAGGTGCTATGTTTCTATTGGCTTTGCATAGAAATCAGTTAGAAAATAGAAACATTAGATTCAAGGAAACAGCTGCATTTAGTCCAAATTATTGCAAGTGTAATTACAGTGGGAAAAATAGACACATAAATTTGTGCATAAGAGATCATAAAGCTTCCAATATCTAAATTAAGGGAAAAGGAAAGGTGGAGCCGACAGATGTACAAGAAGCCACCACGGTCTAATGATGTCATTTAAATATCTGAGGTATTCTGAGAAATGTATACTGGATAAAAAAGTTTATATGTGTGTGTGTGTGTGTGTGTATGTATGTTTATGTCATGATGTCATGAGAAACACTTCAGCATTTTCTATTTGAAAAATAGCCTCTTGTTGATTATAATATTTGGATATCTTACCTTGGAGAAGGGAAGAATACCAGATAAATAAAGAATATTATATCTTTTTATAATTTTCAATGACACAATTTTTAAAACTCTTATAATTCAGAGGAATTCATAGTAAAGAGTGTCTTATAAATGAGATCAAATGATAAGAAAATGGTTGGTGATGAAGAGATCTTAGAAAACTTGAGAAGCTTGTGACACGCAAAGCTGCAGCTGGAAACTCTCTAGAACATTGCTATAAACTCTCATTACCCCAGCTTGATGACAATTGTTCATGCTTTCCACAGCTGTTTGGATTGCCAGAGCAGCTGTTACCTGCATAGGATTATGTGAAGGGATTAGTCTCCTGTAGACTATCCAATCCTCCTCTTAAAGAGGGAGCTATAGAGAATGAATAATGCGGCAACAGAAGTAAAACAGATACCGAGGTCTGAGGTGTCAATCAAAGAAACATTGCTAATTTGTGAGGATTAATGTTTTGATTTCTCAAACTTGCCTCTCACAAGCTATTAAAGTAATTTCTGTAATCCATTTCTCACTTCATTTAAAGGGAGAATAACTTTGGCAACTGTATAATTAGTTGTGATTTGGTAGTCTTATGTAGATAATTTGTCTCAATTATTTACTATTTGTCTTGATAACTCTTAAAACTTAATGAGGATATTTGTTTTTAGGTTTTGTTAAAGAAATAGAAGAACCTTTGCAAAATTATTTTTATCTGAGACCTTAGAAATATTTGTCATTTCTTTAGTTAATTTTAAAACCTTTACCATTGAGTAGATGATTGCAGTCCACTGAAAATTCATTGATAATTTTTCACCTGTCATGGAACTCTGTTTTGGAGAGACTGTAAATGTCTAATTATAACTGATAACAGTATTTCTTTTTCTTATTTAGAATTTTCTAGATGTTAAATTGTACTAATGAAGTTCAAAACACTGCGTCAAATCTAGAGAATATTGTTGTTTTGTGTGCCCTGTAGTTTTATGTGAATCAGATTTCTTTTCTTTAAGACTTTTTTTCCATTTCATTATTTTCACTAGAAGTAATAGTAAAGTATGTCATTTCATGTAAGAGTTTTAATTCTGATTTCTCTAATAATGCAAGTACCTAGGAGTATTTTATGAATGTTTTCAATAGGCTTATTCACTTTCTAATAGCCACCTCAGTTTGTGCATAAAGCATATCACAAAACAATAAAAAAGTATTTTTTTCTATAGTATAGATATATGGCAATTTGTAAAATTTAAAATAAAATTTGCCCTCAAGTTACTAACTTTACTGTTTATTAAGTTGCAGTATAGGGTTAAATATATTTATTGTACACCCACACAAAGTAATTTTATTATGTTCATAGTTTTTGGTTCCAAAACATTTAAGATATTTGTTACACCTTTAAAATTCGCAGCTATTTTCTTCCCATAGTGTAGTGTACATGAAATTTAATATAAATATCAAGAATAGTAACATAATCTCTCTAATATATGTTTTTGTTATAGGGCATATGCACATCTATATGTAATATTATTGAAAAATTTAGACTTTTAATTGGTTTTAATAGAGATGCATTTTGATATCTATATATGAAAATTTAGTTTGTTTTTAAAAACAGCATTGATGGCATTAATTCTATAAAAAGATCACTTTTAGAAGTAAACAGTGTTTACAGTGTTTGGATTTGTTTAAGAAAGCTTAAAATTGGGACTTATATGATTACTTTATTATAAAACAAATAAAGCCTGCTATTTTGGGATAATGAAGCATTAATAATTCATTTAGCATTTCTAAAATAACTAGCTTTGGCTAGGGAATGGACTACAAAGAGTAATAGGGAATAGACATAGCCTAAGAGAATTATGCTGTCTATATATTTGACTTGAATTTTTAGATGTTTTTACTTTGTTGTAGTTTTTTGCTGATTTGTTTGTCCTTCAGGGAAAATGATGCTTTTTCATTGAATTCTAAGTTTAAAAGTTCAAAATGGTAGGTAAAACTAATCCTTCCTCTTCATTTAATATTTGTCATGTTTATTATGTTTTATTTATTCTCCCCAAAGTTTTATATGTAAAAAATTATTTGTCATAACAATTTCAAAATTGTTATAATTTTTATAGTTATTTTATTTATTTGAATTTCTATTTTTGTAATAAATTTGTATATATTAAAAAGCAAGTATTAAGTGTACAATTTAATGAATTAAGACAAATGTAATCAATAATCTTTTCAGAATATATACACACATACACATGCACACGCGCTGTTCTTCTCTCACTCCCAGAAATTTATCTATTTACCTTAAGATTCTTTCCAGTAAATTACTCTACCAGAAGAAACCACCTCTCTGATTTATTATTTATTTATAATTATTTATTATAGACTAATTTTTTTCTTTTCTAGATTTTTTTTCCAGAGATAAGGTGTTACTCTGTCACCCAGACTGTGGTTCAGTGGCATGATCTTAGCTCACCGCAACCTAAAATTCCCAGGTTCAAGCAATCCTCTCACCTCAGCCTCCTGAGTAGCTAGGACTACAAGTGTGTGCCACCAAACCTGCTTTTTTTTTCTCTAGAGACAAGGTCTTGCTATGTTGTCCAGGCTAGTTTTGAACTCTTGGCCTCAAGTTATCCTCCTGCCTTGGCCTCCCAAAGTGTTAGTATTACAGGTGTGAGCCGCCATGCCTGGCTCTTTCCTGGATCTTAATAAAAATGCAACTATATACTCTTTCATTCCTTGCTTCCATTGCTGAGCATAATGCTTGTGAGATTCATTCATGTGGTTGTGCATCAGTATTTTTTTAAGTGTTCAATAGTATTCCATTGCTTGGATAAAACAAAATTTGTTTATGCATTACCCTGTATATGAATGTTTGGGTTGTTCCCAGTTATGGACATATGAACATTCTTATGCAAGTCATTTTGTCTATATAGGTATTTATTTTTCTTGGATAAATACCCAGGAGCAGAATTGTGGAGTCAAAGGGTAGGTGCCTGTTTAACTTTAAAACAAGCTTCCAAAACATTTTCAAAAGCAGTATACAATTTAACCTTTCAACCAGCAATTTTTAAGAATTCCAGTTCTTCTACATCCTTGAAATTTGGTATTTAGATTAATTTTAATTTTAGTCATGCTAATAGTAGTGTATGGTATCTCATTATGATTTTAAATTTTCATTTTCTTGATGACTAATAATGTTAAGAAGTACTTTTCATATGATTATTGGACTTTTGTGTATCATCCTTGTGAAGTGTCTATCCACGGTTTTGCACATTTATTTTGTTCTTAAAATTTAATGTAGGATTTCTTTATATATTCTTCATACTAGCTCTTTGTCATATATATACTTTACAAATTGTTTTATCCATTTTATCAAAGATGTCTTTCAATGAACACACTAATTTCAATGAAGTTCAATTTATACATTTTTAGGTGATTATTGCTTTTGTGTGTCCTGCCTAAGAAAATATTTTCACAGGGAAAGTGTTATACCTACATGATTATATTTTCTTTTCCCCTTTTTATGGTATTATTGTTACACAAATTAAATCAATTATGTTACAAGCATAACAATACATTGTTACAATTAGTACTTTACCAACTTCAGTCATTTTTTAGCCCATTATGTGCTTGTTTTCACCCACCTCCTTTGTTCTGTTTTGGCAAATATATTACATGTGTATTATATTTCTAAATGCTACAGATCCAACGATACATATACATATTATTCTGTAAAATTGCTCTTTAAATCAGTTAATTAGGAAGAAAGGAGAAAAACAGGGCATTTTTAATATGTTTTATAATTACATTGTGAGCTTCAGCAGGATTCTTTCTGTTAATGTGGACTTTAATTTTCATCTGGGTTCACATGCTTTCAGCCTGAGTAACTTCCTTTAGTGATTTTTGCAAGACAGTCCTGCTGACAGCAAACTCTGTTTTTGTTTCTCCAGAAAATTGTCTATTTTGTTTTTTTTTTTTTTTTTTTTTTTTTTTTTGAAAAAGAAACTGGTTCTTTATTGGGCAAGTAACATGATCAGAATTATAAGAGGTTACAAGACTTACAATCCAAAATAGTGTACTTTAAAGCAGATAGGTAATTGGTACATGAATACTTTGAGGACTTAAAAACACTTAACTGACACAAGAACTCTTTGCTAGAGATGTCTAGAAGACTGTAAAGAAATATAATAGAGGACTGAAGTTACCTTAGATATTCTCTTTTAAAATGGCTATGTATTACAGATTTTATTTTTGAAATGTAATTTTAATGGATGTAGTGGTCTTGCTTAACATTTTTTGAAAACCTTGATTATATTATTCCACTGTCTTCTGACCTACATTTTGTACTGCTGAGAAGTCATCCCTTATTCAGTTTCCTTTGTAATACTCAGTGATTAAACATTTCTAGTAAAAATGCTGATTTTTTTCCAATATTAGAGAAAACTCTGAGTAGATTAGTTTTCTTAAGAGACTTTTTTTTTTTTCTTTCTAGGGTGGAAATAGGGCTCAAGGATAAGTTTGCCTTTTGTAATTTTTAACTTATACAAAATTATCATCCAAGAAAGAAGTGGTTCCATTGTATTCTTACAGAAAGAGATTTCAAATAAAAAATCCCAGCCTTAAATCCTACAATCATTTTATTGAATCGGTTTTATTTACATTTTCACATTTGATTTATCTTTAATTCATTTATTTATTTGTATACTACATCTGCCACTATCTTGTGTTTTCTGTCCACTAAAAAGAGTCTCCGAACTAGATTTTCTGAACCCTATTTTTGCTTCTGTCTATAACTGTCTCCAACACTACAGTCAGAGTTGTCTCAATGCTGTGCAAATTTATATTTTTTTGCTTAAAAATTTAAAGGAGTTCTATTGCCTTTACTGCAAAAATAAATCACACTTATCTATTTTAGAGGACTCTCCAATCTGATCCCTGTTCATTTTTTTTATATCTTGATTATTTTTCTCTTCATATTCTAAGCCTACCTATTCTGAACTCCTTTTTTTGATAAATATACCATATTCATTCTATCGCTGATTTTTTGTATAACTTTCTCCTGAATGAAATTAAAACTCACCTCTCTTTTCTTCTACTGTCTCAACCCATTTGTGCTATATTACTTTTTTCATCACTCTTTCTGAGAGGGTTTTCATCTATAATTCCTATCGTAAGCGCTTACATAGAGACATGTAATTTTCTTGTTAAAATGTTCATCTCTGGATATGACACCCATTGCTCCTTTGAACAATGTTGTGTTCAGAAGTTATCATGGTATTTAAAACAATATTAAATAATTTTTTGAATAATACTCCCACCAAAGACTGTAGGGTATCTTTGCAAAATAATTATATATAAAATGTTTTGAAACTAATTAATACACATCTGATAATAGATGCTCTTGAAATTCTAAAGATATAATTGGAAGATTTACAACTGATAAATAAAATTATTTATGTACGTTTAAATTTAGTAATGTAGTTGAATTTACCAAAACAATATTTATACAAAATGTTGGTTCAAAATTCCAAATTGATTATTATGCAACCTCAAAAACAAACTTTAATTAAGTTACATTCTAATTTAAAAGGTGTAAAATGTATATAAAGGAAAATATAGTAAATTTTTATTCTCCTTTATGACAAGACTACTACAGTAGTAAAAATTTTATTTTGTAGCCAACAGAAAATCAGGTAATGTTTTAAATATGTCTTTGATTGAATACAGTTTGCTAAATATATAAGACTGCTTTTGAGTATTTATCAGAAACATTTAATTTGCATTTTGAGTAATGTTATTGATTTCTCAATTTTTACTACTTTTTCACATGTCAGTCTGTGAGATTTTTCTTGACTAACTAGGATAATTATGCATTTTATATACTGGTAAGTTTATTTAAAACACAGATCAGAGAGGTCGTGTTCAATGAAATGCTTACAGGACAAAATTGTTGAGCAAATTTATTTTTTCAACATCAGTTTTAACTTGTAAGTAAACAAAATTCATATTATGTTTATAAATGAAACTTTTAGAGTTAGTAATTTATTCAGGTTTATAACAACAAATAAGGCAAAGAGTCAATAATTTCTTATAATCTAGTGAAATAATGCCAACTATTTGGTGGTGGAGACATAAATCAGTAAAAATATATACTATGTTATTCAATAGTTATGTGAATAAATTCATTTTTTCTTAACAAACATCTAAATAAAGTGCAATGATCATAATCTTATGCTTTGATATTATTTTAATTAGAAGAAAATAGTATTCTTGTGGTTAAGAAGAATATTAACAAGACAGCTTATTTCTCTTTTCAACATATTCATTATTTTCAAAAGTAGACTCATCCCTCCCAATCACATTTTTCCTCCTTTGTTATAAATCTTGATTAATGATACCTTTATTCAAATCTAACAAATTGGACTTCTCTCCTTCCCTTCCCCTTCTCTAACTCAATAAATTATTGAATCTTTTTTATTCTACCATATAAATCTCAGATTATTTTCTTCTTTTTCATGTTACTACTTCTGTACAATCTTTTCTATTTCTCCTTAACCTTTGTGATGAATTCTTATCCAAAATATCCTGTCAACACTATTTTTTCACACTGTTGTCAGGGTTACATTTTAAATCTTGTCACTTTTCTTCTGAAAACCATCAGTGACTCCCTATCACCATCAAGATAAAGTCTAATCTTTTTAGCATAGTCTGAAATGATAATCTTTCTTTGACTATTTTATAATCCCTTTTAAGTACAGAGATCAAGTTTTTTATTCTAAAAGAGGCTTTTCATAAAGAAAACATGTAGGTTTTTGTGTGTATAATGGGTAAAAAAGAAGGCATGCTACTTCCTCCCTTCATTCCTTTGCATATCTTTTACCTTTTGTTTCAAGGTAGGGTAATTTCACAATCTAGTTTTCTGCTTCCAGATATATGTGGTAATAGATGTAATATTAGGGAATTCTCTTAGACCATGCCTTGACTAGTACAGTGTTCTTATCTTTTTCTTTTTCCAAAAAATAATCTAATCTAAATGCATCACATGAACACACAAGGTATGCATGGCCATGAAATTCAATCTTCTATTGTGTGTATATTTCTGAATTGACAACTTACTTGTCATTAATACACTCACCCAAGCACATCTCACTCATCATGTAGGTAAACACCCGTCCCCTCCCCCACCCCCAACACCCCGAGTCAGATCTTCAAGTATGTCCATTCCACTGACAGTTCGCTTCGCTCTCATCATGTAGATATACACCCATCCCCTCCCCCCACCTCTGTCTGACACCCAATTGGTATCATTCCCAAATGTGCACCCAGGTGTTGATCAGGGAAACCAA
>CM052436.1:79216868-79247294 GCA_028533085.1 Varecia variegata | reverse complement strand
TCCAGGAGAACCAAAGAGATGTTGTATCATCGTTATTTCTTATAGCTGAGTAATACTCCATGGTATAAAGATACCACCTTTTACTAATCCATTCATGAATTGATGGACGTGATATTTTTTTGTGAGGCTCTACTTCATATGTGTTCAAATCACTTATTTTGCATAACAAGACAATCTTATGAAAATTTGAAAGTGGAATACCCTTGTAGTTGACATTGGCTGAAAAGATTAAGAATCTAAGTTTTTCCTTCTGTTGTAGTACAGGGTATCCACATGTATGACAGAAACATTATTTGTCTCTAGTCAAATTTTCCACAGAAATAAATATAAAATATGTATTAAAAAGTGAAAAAAAGGGAATGCCAAGAGTTTATAAACCTTAAACTATTGCAGATTATTTACTTTTTAATTTATTGAAAAGTTTTATTTCACTAAAAATGTCTATTTATTCAGAGATAATCTCTAATAGAGTGATGATTGTCCTTATTTATAGTGTATTATCACATCTGACATTCATTCTAAATTTTATAAATTTTGGGGGGGATGTTCATTTTTTAGCACTAGTACAAGTGGATTGTTACAGAAGTAAAATGTTTATAGTATGGAAAGGATATTTTAAATTATAAGAAGGAATATTAAAATAACAGCAAAATACTTGCTAAAATTATGACAGAAATTCTGTTTCACATAAACAACAACCTGTTTCAAACTAAATTTACATAGTTTGGTTGCTATTTTAGGTTTGTCAGCTGACATTCTCTCTTCATATAACAGCAGTGTATCTTGAGCTTCAAATTATTTGGCCTGCCAAATTTTAGTTTATGCAATTAAAGATGAATGCTAAAATAAAGTTTGGATTGGCATTATTTCAGGTTTTGCAAAAAAAAAAAAGAACCTAAAAATTATAGCAGTTCTATAACACATTCTTTATAATATGCTATAGTAGATATTCTCCATAGATAGCTGCCAAAAATCCCCCTCCTCCCTGTACTTATATGCTGTGTGTTTGATCAAGAGATGGAGTTGGTTACAATTTTCTTGGATCTAGATTTCTTTGACTATTAAAATAGATAGAACTGACAATGTGACTGTCCTTTACCTTGCGTCTATGAGATCTTGTAGCTTCCACTGGAAGGCTGTCTACGCTACTAGAGGAAGACAGATTATACAGAGGAAAATTAAACAACTTCCAGTCACGTGAATGAGGCCTTTTTGGACACCCAGCTCTCCTCCAGTTCAAGTTGAATGCAGATGCATTCTCCGCCTGAGAGTGAATCATGTGAAGCAAAAATACCCAGCTGAGTCCTGAATGAATTCTTGACACACAAACTCATGAGAAATAATAAATAAAAGTTTAAAGACTTTAAGTTTTAAGGAATATTGCCATAGAGATCTTAAATATACACATAGTGAGCATTCACTTGAAATGACACTATGTTTTCTTTGCAATTCATAAAAAGGAAATGTTCTTAATTTTCTCTTTAGTTGAGATATTCAGAAAGAGAATTATAGGAAATCCAATAGATAGTCTGTCTTTGTAACTATTTATAATATTGTCATTCTTTAAAGTGTCTCCTTATTCCTCTTTTGTTTTCTATTTTGTTACATTTTGTTCAATATACTTCTTCCTGGAGGATATGTCTTAGTCTCCTTTCTTTAATTTCTACTCATATTTCTAAATTAAGTTTGAAGCTACTCCTCGACAATTACTTTCTTAATTGATCCCATTGAATTATTCCCTCCTTCCTCTATCCTCTCTCTTTGTTCAGGGATATGAATTATCACACTTTTGTGTTTTGCTTTACTTTTTTCCTAACTACTGCCCTGGCTAAGCAGTACTGCCTTTTACCTCCCATATTCTATCTCAATAATCAGGCAACTATTTGATAAAACTTTTTGAAGAGATTGATTTCTCCTTATTTCTGACAGCATATAAGTGCACAAAATTTATAAAAGCACTCAACAAACTGTAGGCTGTCCACCAATATTGGAAGAACGAACAACCCTTAATGACATACATAGCATTTTTCAGAATAATTTCATTGATTATTTTTCTAATTCTCCTGTGTAGGTAGTAAAAGTATTTTTTCCAACTCCTATTGAAAAAACTAAATTATATAAATGTGCTTGTACATATATATAGCATATATCCTTTTCACAAACTTAAAAAGAAAAGGGAAATAATTACATATTGATCTTTACTGCCTTAGAGTTTTATATTTGTTTATTGGTCTTACTATTTTTTATTGTAGTTTAGCCACTGGAATAACAATAAGACATTTCTAATAAGCATTTTATTGTGTGCAGGTAGGTGATTAATAAGCAAGTATATATTAGTATCAAAATGGATAGTGTATATAAAAGTATTTTTAAACATTGAAGGAAGTATATTGTAAAAACATAATGGTAGTGTTATTACATTTATTATGCCTACTTTTTATAGAAGTTGCTAACTTAAAATTTTCATAAAACAAAAAGTTGACACTAACCTGCAGAAAAGAAAAAGAAATATTTTTAGGAACAGATTGGGTGAACATTTCTTCAGACTAAAATCTTTTAAAACCAGTAATCTTGCTTCCCGTATTGTAAATTGTAGAGACCAAGAGGGCAGTCTAGGTTATGGCTGTATCAAAATAGCCTACATGTATACATAGAATATCACTCAGAGTAAATCTCTAACTCTTAAAATATGTATATACTGGATTTCTGTAATTATTTTTTCCTTTTTATCTCCTGTTTAACTATTTCTTACCTACTATTAGAATTTGTATGACTTTTTTTTTATTTTATATTTTCTGTTTGATTTGCTAATTGCAGCAATGTTTTTGTAGGGTGAAATGGTTTTAAGGGAAAATTTTTGGCATTTCAGGATCTACTACATCAGACTTTCCTGCGTTAAAGCCTAGGGAGTGGCATATTAAACTAGCTCCCTCAAGAAATTATTCACTGTACAGTTTTCATAATAATTATTCTCTAAACCCTGTAGAGAAGAAATTGTCAAGTTAGTTAGCAATTCTTATGTGACAGAACAACAAAAAGATGAAACTTTTAAGGACAAAAATAAAAAACACAGAATTTGATGAGAATAAAGGGAAAATTCATGTATTTGTTTTAGTTCCCAAATTGTGAGGCTGTCATATAGACCTGCCTAGTGTTACCATAAGGGTTTGTTTCGGTTGGTTTGGTTTGGTTTGGTTTTGGTATATTTTTGAGGAAGAGCTATGGATTTTTTACAGACACTGGGTTAATATTAAATATTCAAAATTAGGTGAAGAATTTCTATGAAGTTTTGATCTACTAAACTTACCAGAAATTAGGCTTTTCTATTTTACTTTTTTAATCTATGTTTTGTTAATTTACTAATTTATTTCCTAAAAGATGTCCTAGAATTTCCTTGTTGAAGGGTTTTTTTAAGTAATTAAAATTACATTGGCATTGATATTGGCCAATTTTCTTGGAAAATTTATTTTTTCATATTTTCTTACATTTGAAGTAGGAACCATTTCATATATTGTTCAGTATCTCTCTTAATAAGTACCACCTCTATATCATTTTTTATCACTGCTTTATCTGACCTTCCTCAAAGATTTCTTGAATATTATAATTTACAGCCTCTAAAGGAAATGTTGTTTTCAACTTGCATCAATCAGTTAGGGAATTGGCAAGGTTGACCTGTTATAGTCAAGATTAAGGGAACCAACTAAGAAAGTGAAACACCCTGGTATCAGAAACATCAAATGCTCTTTTCACCAGTTTCTCTCATTGTCACTTCAGCCTGGATGGTGCAGGGCTCACTATAAGCTCTCCTATTGGGAGAGAGAGGACTTCTCAATAGGAAATCTGGCCATGGGAAGAGGACCAGGGATGGGTGGTGGAGAAATAGTACTACTTCCACCTCCTTTATCCCTCTGATCTCTTTCTTATGCCTCCCATTGGTCAAAGCCAACCAGATGCAAGAGGGGAAAAAGAAGTCTGAATGATAGGGTTCCTAGAGGGGAAACTCAAATGGCACAATGCAAATTAGAGATTAATGGCACATAGATTTGGAGGGCAAAAAAAATTGTCCTTATCTTTCATTTAGATAGAAAAAAAATCAGATCAATAACTTAGAGGAAATATAAAAATCTAATCAGCCTTAGTATTCTTGCAGGGTGATTTTATTTATTTATTATTTTTTAATTTTTTTTTCAGGGTATTATGGGGGTGCAAATGCTTTGATTACATAAGTTGCCTTTGTACTGCCTAATAAGTATGCCCAGATAGCGACATCGCATCTGGTAGGTGTGGATTGACCCACTCCCTCCTCCCCCCTCCCACCTCCCTGACACTCTATGAATGTTACTTCCCACATGTGCACATTAGTGTTTATCAACTAGTACCAGTTTAATGGCGAGTGCATGTGGTGCTTGTTTTTCCATTCTTGTGATACTTCACTTAGAGGGATGGGCTCCAACTTCACCCAGGCTAATGCAATAGTTAGTTCATCATTTTTTCTTATGGCTGAGTAGTACTCCATGATATACATATACCACACTTTATTACTCCACTTGGGTTGTTTCCACATCGTTGAAATTGTGAATTGTGCTGCTATAAACATTCTGATGCAGATGTCTCTGTTACAGAATGTTTCTTTTTTTTATTTTTTTTATTTTTTTATTTCAGCTTATTATGGGGGTACAAAAGTTCTGGTTAGATATATTGCCCATGTCCCTCCCATTCCCCCGAGACTGAGCCTCAAGTGTGTCCATTCCCCAGACAGTGCACATCGCACTCTTCTTGTAGGTATACACCCATCCCCTCCCCCACCCCCATCCCCCCAAGTCAGAACTTCAAGCGTGCCCATTCCCCAGACAGAATGTTTCTTTATTCCTTTGGGTAGATACACAGTAGTAGGATTGCTGGATCAAATGCTAGGTCTACTTTTAGTTCTTTTAGGTATCTCTATACTACTTTCCATAGAGGTTGTACTAGTTTGCAGTCCCAGCAGCAGTGTATGCGTGTTCCTACTCTTCACATCCATGCAAAATTTATTGTTTGAGGATTTTTTGATAAAGCCATTCTCACTCGATTTAAGTGATATTTCATTCTGGTTTTGATTTGCATTTCCCTGATGATTAGAGATACTGAGAATTTTTTCATGTTTCTTGGCCATTAGTCTATCTTCTTTTGAGAAAGTTTCTGTTCATTTCCTTTGCCCACTTTTAAATGGGGTTGTTTGGTGTTTTCTTGTTGATTGTCCTAAGTAAAATAGATTCTAGTTATTAGCCCTTCATCAGATGTATAGCAAGCAAATGTTTCTCCCATTTTGTGGATAGTCTATTAACTCTTATGATACTTTCTTTAGCTGTGCAGAAGCTTTTTAATTTGGATAGGTCCCATTTATTTATTTTTGTTGATGCTGTGATTGCTTTTGGGGTCTTCTTCATAAATTCTTTGCCAAGGCTGATGTCTATAAGAATTTTTCCAACATTTTCTTCTATAATATTTATGGTTTCAGCCTTAGGTTTAAGTCAGTTATCCATCATGAGTTGATTTTTGTGAGACATGAGAAGTGTGAATCCTGTTTCAGTCTTCTGCATGTGCAGAATTTTCCCAGCACCATTTATTGAATAGGGATTCTTTTCCCCAGTGAATGTTTATATCTGCTTTGCCAAAAATCAGATGGCTATGTAAGCATTGTTTTATATCTAGGCTCATAGTACAGTCACATTGGTCTATATGTTGGTTCTTGTGCCAGTACCACGTTGTTTTGTTAGCTGTAGCCTTGTGTATGGCTTGAAGTCTGGTAAATTGCTGCCTGGCAATTTGTTCTTTTTTGCTTAAGGTTGCTTTAGCTATATGGGGTCTTCTCTGGTTTCACATGAAGCATAGAATTATTTTTTCTAGATCTGCAAAAAGTGATGTTGGTATTTTAATAGGGATTGCATTGAATCTGTAGATCACTTTTGGTAGTATAATCATTTTAACAATGTTGATTTTGTTCACAGAAATTTTGGTGAGCATAGTATGGATTTCCATTTGTTTATATCATCTGCTATTTCCTTCCTTAGTGTTTCATAATTCTCCCTGTAGAGGTCTTTCACCTCCTTAGTTAAATATATTCCTAGATACTTTATTTCCTTTGTTGCTAATGTGAAAGTTACTAGGTCTTTGATTTCATTCTATGTTTGACTGTTGTTGGCGTATAGGAATGGTACTCATTTGTGTACATTGATTTTGTAACCTGAGACTTTGCTGAACTTATTTATCAATTCCAGTAGTTTCATGGAAGAATCTTTGTTGTTTTCTAGATATAAGATCATATTGTGAGCAAAGAGCCATAGTATGACCTCTTCTGCCCCCATTTGGATGCCCTTCATTTCCTTGTCTTGTCTGATTGCTGTGACTAGGACTTCCAGCACTGTGTTGAATAGAAGTTGTAATAGAGGGCACACTTGTCTGATTCCAGTTCTAAGCAGGAATGCTTTCAATTTTTCCCCATTCAGTATGATGTTGGCTATGGATTTGTCATATATGGCTTGTATCCTTTTTAGCTAAGTCCTAAATTTCTTTAGTCCCGATGTAATTAAAAGACCATAATAGTGTTTTTGTTCCCCAAGAAATGGGACAAAGTGTCTGTTCAGAGACAGAAGGTATGAGTATTTCCCTTTTCAGAATGAAGAGAAAATCTGATATATGGCCAATATTACCTTTTGGAGTATCTTAGACTAAAAGAAAGAATTAGAGTGTACATTTAGTGTTTACATTACAGAGTTCATTCTCAAAGAAATGTGGGCTCCCTGTTAAGGATCTCTGTGCCTTTGAGCACATAGAATATTGATCGAAAACAATTATTCTATCAATTATGCTCCTAACTGGAAACATATGACACACTTAAAGGTGTTAGTCAATGATAATTTCATATAGAGACTACAAAATACATGTCAACAAATTTCAGAGAACCAATGATGGATGGTGAAGCCATCAGGGAGTAGCAATAGTGGAAAATCAATATTATCCCTACACCCACAGGAACAAAGGTAAACAGAGATTTCAGCAGCAACTGATATGAGCTACAGTCATGAAAGTATTAGTAATTTCCCATCAGAAAACATGACTAAATGAGGGATGATCCAAATATGGCAATATCCCATTCTGGGATGGGGAATGCTGGGGAGAGAAGATGACTTCTCTTACTTCCTTCCCTCTACTCTTCTGCTGGTACCTCCTTTTGTTAGCTTCAACCAAATGACAGAAGGTAAGGAAACCCAACTGATATAGTTCCTAGAAATCAGGCTCCAAGGATACCAAGAAAAGTAGAGAATGGCAGAGACTGAGTAGACAATGAATCTGGAGGTGCAAAGAGAATAAGCAGCACACAAGTAAACCAATAACATGTAACCAATCCTCCTAAATGTGACATGGAGAATCCATCTCAGCAGAAGAAATGTTTTAGACAGACCTTTATAATTCATAGAACCTCTAGTCATAAGCCCTAAGCAAGTGAGAAAATGATTTATTCAAATTACTAAGAAATTTTCCAAACATGGAGGACTATGTACATTTTTTTCTTCAGAGTTCTGCAAATTGAATAATGTCATGTGATAATTATGGAGAATTAAATGTTTGATACTCCCTGCACAGTTGAATTCTGTATATAATTTAATTCTATTAATTCTAAAAATAATTCTTCAAGATTGCTACTATCACAGATAAAATTTATATTTCACTACATAGAATTGATTTATTTTTCATAATCACATGTTCTTAGTTAAAAAAAAAAAGGTACAGACATTTCCATCCTTTTCATTTTTAAATAGAACTTAGTGGTACAATGATTTTATTGTAAGAAATCCACCATCCTTACTCAGAGACTATCTTGTTTTTTCACACAGTATCTCAATTGTACTTTTTTGTTGCATATATTTTAACAAGGATTCTTCAGTATATTTAAAAATCAATTTAAACTATCATTCCAGGTATTAACATTTCCTCATATCTTATAATGTGGAAAATCTGTAATGCCATTGAGATACTCTGGCATGCAAAATTTTATAAAATATGTTTAACGATAATTTAAGATAGAGATATGGATTCACATCTTCTACTAGAGCTGCTGTCTGTGGGAGTGATTATGGAAGAAAGAGGCATGAAGTGAAACAGAACAGATCTGGCATGCACAATGATTCATGACATGACTCAAAAGTAAGAAGAAACTTATAAATCATTCCCTTTACTTCTAAAAATAAGTGTTAGAAGATTTTTATTGATGCCATTCGAAGTTCTTCATGTGACAACATCATTATCTAAACTTAGAAGCAATATTCCCACAGATGAAACAAGGAGACACTGCAAAATGCCTTTCACTGTGTTTGGTTGAATGATCCCAATTGAATAATTATTTTTAAATCTTTGGGTCTTTTGGGTCTTTTGAAGTCTTTATTTGAGTTCCATAGGCTGGAAAAATGGAGCCCAGATGAGGACATTTGCTGAACTCCTAAACTCAGGTACCCCTTAAGTCAATATTCCTGTAGTACTTCTAATGTCAGTTTTGAGGTCACTCCCCAGGCATTTAGATTTTTTTTTTTTTTTTTTGGTGAGTGAAGTGGCCCCGGCTTTTCTAGTAGCCTTGCTCACACATCCATGGAATTATTACTTTTTTTTTTTAAATTGGGAGGGGACTGAGCCTGACAAGGCTGCAGGGCTGTGAGGCCTGGCGGCCTGGCACCCCCACCCCCATCAAATTTTTAGTACTAATTTTTCAAACTTTTTAAAATTCATTCATTTTCAAAACTAAAATAATGTATCACACAAATAATATATATATATTTATATATTTGTTTTATGTAAAAGTATATGTGTCTATGCTTAAAATTAAAATGTGGGAATCTACATTCCTGCTTAAAAAGGGAATGTTAAAAATTCTTATAATCAACTCCTCTATTATTCTTACTTTTCTAAACTCACCAGAACATGAATCATCTTTGATATATTTCTATTATCTCTTTAGTCAAAGAAGTTGTTCCCATGATGTCCATTTTTTCAGAGAGCAAGAAAGGGAATAAGAGAGTGGCGCAACAAACTTTGTATTTAAGGATGTGATACAGAGCTTGCACACCTCACTTTTTTCCAGTTTTATTGACCTGAATTTAATTATGTGGCCATGGATAACTACAAGGGACACTAGAAGGTACTGTCACCAGCTTGAAGATAATGTACCCTGCTAAAACTCAGAGTGAAACAAAGAGAAAGAAAGGATGAATAGATATTTGAGAACACTAAGAAATCCCTAATACATTCTGCATATGGTGATAACAGGTTATGGTTATTCTTTAAATTCTATTCCCGGATGGAAATTTATTTTACAATTTACTGAAATACATCAAATCACTAGGTATAACTGTAAACTTCAAAATTTTATAAATGAGTAAGTCTATTTTCAGGGAGTTTTGAAAGAGGTGGTAAACTACAGATTCTTCACTTCTATAACAAAGTATATGCCAATTGATATATTCTTTTAATATATTTATTTTTAATTCCCTGCTCTGTCATATCTCTGCATGATGGCTAAAGTAATTTAAGAAATGAAATATTTTTACCACATTTTTATACAACTTCAATTTAAAATTTATACAACAAATGGATTTTAATTTATTTGGGGTACTAGCCCCAATGAAGTATGAAAATATCATTTGTTAAAGGATAATAGAATAGAAAAGATTACAATAGAAAAGATTACAGCTCAGATCTCATGTATATAATTATTGGAAGACTTCAGTAAATAAAATGTCTTTAGATGTATCTTTAAAATTCGAATTGATCATTTGTGTGAGATTTAATGAGATGTGGAAAATAGACTTAGAAAAAATCCTCCGGGATCATCTTCAGGATTTTATTATTAAGAGACAGGCCCACATTATATTCTGAGACTGACAGCATTGTCAAAAAAGAGGTGTTTTAAAAGTGCAATAACATAAATGAAACATGTTTAAAGCTAAGTGTAAAAACTCTAAAGATTGGTTCTTAGAATATGAGTGTGACTGTATCCTACATCTCTACTGCAGAGCCTAGAAATCGTATTGAAATGGATAAGTGTCCTGAAATATGTAGGGACTCATTGGCTCATGTGCTGGCTTGTGAGATAGGTACATGTTTCCCCCTTTTCTATAAACTTCTCAGAATAATTGGAACAGTTTGGACTTCAAGTTGTGCAAGAGCACACCATGAGGCTGAGAATCAAAGATAAGAATTCCTTTCTTCTTTTCACTTAGTAATCGTTTAAGGTGAGCATCACTTCAGCTGTTAAGGCCTAACAGAAACATCGAATGCTTTAAACAAGATTATCTTCAAGGGTCATTTCCCCTGAAATAGCCTGCAATTACCATTATCTGACTCGGCTTTAGATCCAACATTGTTTTTCTTTCCAAAATTCTTTGATGCCTCCATTTTTTTTTTTACCTTCTCTTTTAGAGAGTTTCTTTGGGTCTTTTATTGTGTGGAACAGAGAAAAATATACTGTCTCTTTATACCAATGGATTTTACCAAACAAGGTACATGCCTAATTACATGTTCTTTGTGTGGGAAAGAAAACATTTTCACAAGAATATATGGTTATATATTTCATATCACTCTAGAATGAAATCACTCTATAATGTGACAAATCATTGTTTTTTGTTCTATTCTATGCATTGTTTTTAATTTCCTTAACACCTTCTTTATGGGCCTAGTTAATGCTTACTTTACTGAACTATTGTTCACTTTGACTATTCTCCCTTATATATTATTTTTCTTTATGTTGAGGCTGGACTACATTTTAATAAAAAATTGGGGGGAGTGCTCAAAATACTTAGTTGTTGTAAACATTATCCTTTTCCTCCTTCTTAAAAATTTTTACTCAAAAATAAAAATTGGTTAAAGGATTATCAGATGTAGATTGTGTTAACTTTGCACTGCATTCGAGTACTTGTACTGATTATCTTCAGCCTGCCTGTGAGGTTGTTTGCTACCTATGTAGGGGTTCAATTTCTTTATATCTCTTAACCTAGAGGAGTCAAGCCAAACATTCCCCCCACCCCCAAATCAGCTGGCCAGTAAGTGCATATAAGACGACCCTGGCTATCCCGGCACTGTATTTGCTCAGTTCATCTGTTTGGGCTTCTTTCCCAGCCTTGCTTCCCAATGCATTTTCATGATGCCTCGAAAGTGGTGAGATGTGCAAACACATCTTTTAATTTCTCCTTAATATGCAGCATAACCCTGCATAAAACCAATGTTCCCTTTTATTAAGTGCTAATATTATACCAATTAAAGCAAAGGCAGTTATGAAGGGCTGATTTCTAGTCCGGGATTTGTTTCTTTTGAAGTTATATAGGGTAAAAATCTTGTGAGAGAAGTGGGGGGAGCTCTCTAATAGTTCAACAGTTAAGACTTACTTATTTTTTTAAAATGTTATATATCATTACATTAAATACTATATTAAATTTTCTAAGAAGGCTAAAGGGTCCAGATCTTGAATTCTTTGAAAGGAGAAATAGGTTGTATTTCTCAAGTTCAAATTCTAAGTCTTTATTTTATCCTTGTAGGTTGCTAATGCACTAACTTAAACCTAGAAAAAAAATCATATTTAGTCCTAACATGATAATTTTCTGTGCTGACTGTCCACATCAAGAACTTACTGGCTATAGTAATCTCCCCAGGGAAGGGCATGCCTAAGAATCAGATATCTCTCTTCAGCTGAGGAAAATTTCAGAAAAGGTCTAACAGCATAGGACAGTCAGACTGTGGTACTATAGTATCTGGGAGAATAAATCCAGATAATTACTAAGGGGGATCTAAAGAGTACATCACAAGGCTGGGCGCGGTGGCTCACGCCTGTAATCCTAGCACTCTGGGAGGCCGAGGTGGGTGCATCACTCAAGGTCAGGAGTTCGAGACCAGCCTGAGCAAGAGCGAGACCCCGTCTCTACTAAAAATAGAAATAAATTATCTGGCCAACTAAAATACATATAGAAAAAATTAGCCGGGCATGGTGGCGCATGCCTGTAGTCCCAGCTACTCGGGAGGCTGAGGCAGTAGGATCGCTTAAGCCCAGGAGTCTGAGGTTGCTGTGAGCTAGGCTGATGCCATGGCACTCACTCTAGCCCAGGCAACAAAGCGAGACTCTGTCTCAAAAAAAAAAAAAAAAAAAAAGAGTACATCACAACATCAATGATAGTCCACTTTTGCAGTATTTAGACACATTTCTTTATAAAATGTTCTGGAAGCAGCAACTAGGGAGTTCTGATGGACTTTTCTTCCTGGCGGAAATTTATAAGTAGGTATTTAGTGAGACAAATCACAGCATCTGTAATTGCAATTCATCTTGAGGACTCAATTAATACTTGAATTTTTTTCTGCCTCTACCTTCACTAATTATTTTAGATTCCCCTCATCCTCAGATAGCACCTCTGCTGGTCTGGTGGCTTTTCTGGTGAAATAAATCCAACCCCGCATCACTGAGGAGTGTTAACCATTGCTCACTATGTCATTCTCAAGTCCTGAGTGCAGATCTTGTCTATTTACCATTGAAATCAGACAATGGGGTATTAAGAAGTTCTCAAGTGATCATGTGGAATATTTTTTTATAAAAATATTTTAATGATATATAATTTATGTAAAAAATTGTATAGATAATAAACATATGCCTCAATGATTTTTTACACTATGAACAGGCTTGTGTAAACTGCACACAAATCAAGTGTTCTATTTTATCACATGCTCCGTTTGCTAACCTGTTTTTTAAAATTAATATTTCAAAATATTAAGGGGGTAAAAATGTTTATGGTGACTTGGATTGCCACATGGAATAAAATTGATTCCACTGTATTCCACCCAACTATTATGTAACAGCAACTATACCTCCAGATAATCATCAGGGATTTGGTTTTAAAGTGTTCAGATACGAATTCCAGCAACATTTCTGGCTTGACTCAAGTCTTTGCAAAATTGTGACTTCTCAACCAAGACACTTAGTATACAAAGGGAAAAAATGAATATATTTAGATTTCAGTTTTGCTAAATATTAAGCTTGAAACCAATCTGAGATAATAAAACTATTACAAAAATCAAAATTAGTACTGCCACACACACAAATGTGGGTGCTTATTAATAGACCAGTAGGTGTGTAAGAGGTGCTCAGGTAGCTTTTAAAAAGACAAATGGTGGTTAGTGGGGAGTGGAAAGCAAAAAGGAGGCGAGCAGAAGAGTCCAGTAGGATGATTACCGGGAAAAATGGAATGGAAATATTTTGCCCATTTGATATTGTGTTTAGGCATTTGACAATGGTTTTCATTTATGCCTAATAAGATATAATTTGAGTATCAAGCTATGGATGATATACCCATTTGCTAGAACCAAAGTTATTATTTGAAAGTTTTGATGACATTTTCTTCTTCCTCCTTCATGTAGCTCTTCTGCTTTATCTGGGTAAGATCCCCATCTTTCTGGGAAGGCGATGTTACCACTTTTGTCCTCATTTTATGCAGCTCCCTTCTATTCAATGAATACAGCATTTTTTAATTCAAACCTTTCCTAGACTGAAGTCTAATGTTTTATCTATTTAGACTTTGATCACTTTGTCCATTATTCATTTTCTTAACTGATGCCATTCAAGTATTATTTTTTTCTCATTTTCTTCTTTGCAGTTTGAAACTTACTCTTCTCCAAAATAATCACGTCCTTTTTCAGAGCAGCAATCTCAGGCATTTTCTGAAGAGTGTTCTGCTACATTTTGGTGACGGCATTTTTGTAGATGATTTACTTGTTATCATACATGATCTATTCTAATGTGGATACATTTCTACTTTTTGAGTAGTAAACCCACTAACATACAGGTGTCAAAGAAGAACTTTTTATCCCAGAGTGATCTCTCTCCTTTTGTGCTCTAGCTGCAGTGATTGACAAAGGGATTAGGTCTCTCTTGGAAGAAGCAAGGGCTGCAGCTTCTCTGCCACCACCATCACCACCAGGATGCTGAATAGACAGTACTGGATAGGATAGGACATAATTTAGGTCATCACTTGCCACTGCTGTCAGGGGCACATGCTCAGAGTCTGCTATATGCCTAGAGTGTTCCTAGTCTTCAAGTTCAAATTGATTTTAGGGTCTAGAAATGCAGAGCTAATTGTTAACCTTTGACAAGTGGTGGAACTAAAGCCTGATTGGAATAGATGTCCCAGAGAACAGGGAGCAAGTATTCTTCTAAATAAATTTGGTTCTAAATTAGAGCTTAACATTTGCATGGAAGTTAGAGGGATAAATGGTCGAGAGAGGTTTTTCTCTTGTTTGCAATGAAATGTATTACAGCGTGTGTGTGTAGAAGACTAATGTAACTGAGGGAAAAAAAGTCGTGATTTCTTAGAGAAAGAAGATACTTCCGAGAGCAGTCTCTGAGAACATCAGGGAGTTGATATCAAGGTTATGATCGGAGGGATTGGACTTAGAAATGTGTGAGGCCAGTTTTTCCATAGTAAAAGTAATTGTCAAAGCAGAGAACATAGGCTCCAATGAACTTTTGATTTTAATCTTGACTTTTTCTGACTCTCTTCAAGTGTTTGGCAGATCTTGGAGTCATCTTCAAATTATAAGGAGATGTTACAAGTAATTTATGTGTTCTTCCCTCTGTATATTAAGTGTCTTGGTTGAGAAGTCACAATTTTGCAACTGCTTGTTGGCTCCATGGATGTGGGTATAATGTCCTAATCAGAGGTCTCACTGAATGGGGTGCTGGCTGAGAACATGCTTTTTTGTTTGATTCTTGCCTATGCCTATGCCTTCTCTACGTCTTAGACTGTGGAACATTCTATAAGAAAGTAATTATTGATTTTTGCCTAGAAATAAGATATAATATGAGCATATCTTTAACATCTTTATGAAACTTTGCAATTAAAACAAAAACTTATGTTCAAGGTTTTGATTTTTTAAAAGCTCAGTTGATTCTTTGTATATATTCTCTTTTTTGTCTGAAAAATAATTTCTAAGAAGTTTTTTCCAAATTAAGCAATTCTTACCCTTCATCCCCAACAAATGCTAAAAATGGTAGCTATCCCAAGAGTCAGGAGAAGTTTTGCTTGTGTAAACTGCCAAATCAGCTCCTGTGGGTAGAATTTGACAGCTGTATAATGCCATACTGCAAATTTCTCCACAACTGAGCACAGGGAGAAATTCCATTTGAAGATTTGAAGGTTCAGGAGAAATTTAGTTGAGTAGAAGGAAATTTCACAAATTGGAATGTACACAGGCTTTTGAAACTAGTTTTGGTTTTTTCTTTGAAAAGTGTCAATGACTATAAATAGTTGAGATCTTTATTTTACATTTCAAAGTGTGTATGTACTATTTTTCTAATCTTATAGTTTAGTGACAGAAATAATTCATGGTCTCAACAAAAATTTAAAAAATGTTTTCTGCTCAGAAATTGATTAAGAGAATACCTTTCATTTTGTATATTAATGTAGAATTTCATATCATTGAATGAACACCAAGATAATGTGTACATTTTTATATTAGTGTCAAAGTTTCCATGAAGGTACCAATTATGGAATAAACTCTTAGGAATGAGAGGCTCCATACTTCCTTTGGCAGTACCAAAAGCAATTATACTGTGCTTTAATTCATTTTTTATTTATTAAATGCAAGGCTTCTGCCTTATACTAGTCTAGACACAAGTAGTTAACAATAATAGGTAAGGCTTCTGCTCTAGGATTTTCATTTATGTTAGTCTATTTTAGGGAATCCAAGCATGAAACAAATTTGCAAAGTCATACTCCTATGTATGAGTTGATACATAGGAGCAGTGTAAGGTTCTTAAATATCAGATAAACCTAGATTTAAATGGTAACTTTACCAGTTCCATATGTAGTGATTATACCAATTCAATAATATCATCTTTAAAATACAAGATACTACTTTTTTGTGCTAAACAAATAATAAACATTCAATAAATTGTAGCTATCATTTTAGTATTAATATTAGCATTAGCTGTGATTGTACAGAGTTATAAACAACGTGCTATGGGAATACAGAAAAAGTATCCTTATGGTTATCTTGGAAAGTTTCAAAATTAAGTATTTCCCTGAGATTTAAAAGGTAATTAAAAAATTACCAAGCATTCAAGGCTATAGATTTTTTAAAAAATTATAACAACTAAAGAAAGGTCTTAGTGGTATATCATATAAGGAATTATATGAATTCATTATGGCTATATTCAGCACATGTTCAGTGTCTCAAAGGGTGCAAAGCAATAAAGCAGAAAATTTAGGCAAGATTGAGGTCCATAAAATAATTTATATGACATGACTACTGATATAGGAAACCTCAGCTTCTTTAAACACTATGAAGGCAGTACTGAACTTTTACTAACTACATTGATCTTGAGATATTGTTGAAAATACTTTAACAACTCTACAGAATTTAAAGATTTCTTGGTTAAAAAATATTAGTGAAAAAAGGAGCTTGGGGTTGAAGGAAAAATAGAAAAAAGAAGAACTACAGATCATGCAGGGAAACAATAAAAATTTTGATATTTAAATATAAAAAGATTAAAGGCATTCCTACATTTATACCTGGGTGGGATTAAAAAAAATAGAAAAGAAGAAGTTTTGGGCAAATGATAAATCCAGATTTAGAGGAAAATGAGTCTCTTATGAATTTCTTGTAAAATTATAAAACCTGAATTTTAATGATTATTGAAATCATAGAAAAACAATATGAAATGGAACAAGTCTTTAAGGTGGCAGATACAGGATTCAAATCATCCATCATCAACAGATCAGTCAGCTAGTACATACTGTGAAACTAGCAATTACCTACCACTAAGTTATGTTGGAAATCTATTTGATATGTTGGAAATGTATTTGAGAGAAAAAAAAGAGTAACACTAATCTAAGTTGGTGAGGTTTGAAAAGGAAAAGAAATAAGTTTGGGTTATTTTATTTTAGTTTCGTTTTTGGAAACAAAAGATATTTTTTCTTTGGCATAACAATCATTTCTTTAAAGTAATACTCAGCCTCAAAAGACATTGGGGCAGTTTTTCCCTTTACTTTTTAGTACAACCTGAGATAACTATGATGATACCTTGTTTCATAAATGTTAGAGAAACTTTGTTAGGCTTTCATTCATGTTGAACTCTTTCAGACAAAATCAACTATGTTCTTCTAACAATTCTTGAAAATTTCTAAGTTTTGTGTTAGGTCTTAAACTGACCTGGTTTCATTCATGAGCAAATTTTGCAGAGTGCTTCATGGGAACAGGAATTTAATGTTGTAATAATTGAATTAAAAGAATACTATTACTCATTTCAACTAAAGGCATGGTTATCCACATACTCCAGAGAAAATGCCACTCGACTATGTTTTATGCCCTAAAGCAGAGTCTGTAGAACTAAGTCACAGTGTCCAAGCCCACAGAGGGTTTTCTTCCCCACACTCACCGAGGATTGTCTTGTTGTTATCATCTGCTTGTTAACAGAGACCCAGTACCCTCTGCTCTCAAGGGAAAAAGATGATGACTTTTGGAGGAATAGGTAGGTCCTGATTAGTTTCTTTTTTTCTGTAGCCTGAACAGGGTTGGGTGCTAGAAAGGGAAAGAAAAGGGGGTGTGAGAGTGAGAAATTGAGAGTTTGAGAGTGTCAGGGAGGATGCGACAGTGGAATCAAGAGATTTCAGGAAAGAATTTAAGAGCAAAAGAGTATGAAAATGAGTGTCAGAATAGTAGAGAGAAAGAGAAATATTGAATGAATGAGAAAGGTAAACAGTAGGGGAGAGAGGCTAAATAGTATGGGAGAGAGAATGCTAGAGTGGGAGTAGGAGAGAACTTATGGTGGGGGAGAGAAAGAAGGGGGTAAGAACAAGAAACAGAAAGTGTGCAAGAGAAAAGAAAATAGTTAAAGATGTAGACTGAGTGAGCTTACCAGTAAGAGGGAGTATGTGTGAGAAAGGGATTGAGAGAATGTGAATGTGAGAGCAATTGAGAAAGTTGGAGAGTGTGAGAGAAAAAACAAGATAGCATAGGTATCTTGTCACATCCCCACAAGCTAAACTTTTTCTCCCGTCTCCCTTATATCTTTATTCACTTTGCTACCTGAACTTGTACATGATTTTTTATCCCACTTAAATCAGTGAGATGAAAGTGTTCATACATATTCTAAATGGATAGCTATCATCATGCCTGTGAAAGAGAATGTGTTGTTTCATTATCAACAGTATATTTCCTTAAAAAGGCATTGCTCCTTCATCTGCAGGTCAACTGTAGGATATCCATTAGCAGAGAGAAGAGAGGCCTGGATCTAATGTAGTACTGAAATTCATCCTACTGATTGTGTAGGTGGACAAATTATTTTAAAATATTGATAAATTAGTACAACTTTCTAATGATAATATATATCACAGTCTTAAAAATATGCATATCCTGGACCACTGTAAAAATTTTTTAGGCCATAATCAATCTAACTTTTGGAGATTCCACTTTCCATCATACAAAACATATTAAACTGCATCCATGTCTACTTTAATGATAATATTTTTATATTTTGTTATAAATATTTAAATAATTTTTAAATGTTGTTTGTAAAATGGCTTACCTGTGTGGAATGCAATTATATGCTTGACTCTAATTTTTTTAACAATCATGCCTATTTAGAATGTCTTATGAAGTAAGAAAATTTAAGTTGAAAAATATTTTTACAAGGAAAAATTTTGGCAATATGAAATATAATCATTTTATTAAGTTAACAATATTACCTCTAAATAAATTATTAATTTTGATTTTGTTTTTAAACACTTTTCAACTAACTTGTTTTTTTCTTCAGGACTTAAGTATTTTCACAATCCCTTGAAAATCTGACAAAAATTAGTGTCTATATGTGTGAGGTGACCAAAAAACATAAAATGGCCCATTCATACCCTTTACTATGCATTGTCCACCTCTAGGAACTTATAATAAAGAAATCAATAAAAATGAGTATAACAATTTGCCTACAAATATACTTATTGTAGAATATTTATTGTTTATAATAGCAAAATAATATTTTAATGAGATGAGTTTAATGCATAAAGTTCATATTTATATTGGAATATCATGTAGTAATTGAACATAATTGTGGAAATTTTTTCCCTATGAAATAGTAATGGAAAAATAAAATGTTAATTTTTTAAAATGAAATCTGTAAAATAGTATCTATACTCTGAATCCTTTTATAACATATGCATAGGTATATCAAGTCTGAAAGGTATGCACTGACATGTTAAAAAAGGGTATTAATGTGTGCTGAGATATTTTTGATTTTAATTGTCTTCATTTTTATTATCCTTACTTTTTAGTCTTATTATGAGCATAATTTACTTTTTACTAAACTATTTTTTTCAAAGTAAGGAAAACAAAAGCACCCACTAACCTTCAAACGCAAAAAATAATTAAAAATAAATAAACCTGAAAACTATGAACTAGTATACTGGCTTTAATTTACACATTAAATAATATTATTTATGTGTAATATAATAATATTCCTAAGCCATTAGATTGAATATGTAACATAATTAACACACAATTATATTATAATTTAGTATAATATTGTAATTTTTCTATTTTAAATTTGAAATTACTATATTTCAAAATGAATGCTTATTGATTACTCACTCCTTTTTTTACCTTTCTAGTCATAATCTCCTAAATTAAATGTTCATGACTTCAGTTTATGCACATTTGTTCCTTATTGAAAGTTCACTTTCCTTTAGGAATGTGAAACAAATGAGATTCTGTAAATGAACTGTGCAAGCAATCCTCATTTAGTGATTTCTTCTTCAGTGATTTACCAAGTCAGGGGCTATAGGAGTGACCCAACTTTTTGGGGAAGAGTATTTATCACTGACATGGCTTACAATTTATAACACTTGGTGATAATAAACAGCAGACTAAAATTTAGTAGGTTTATTATTGTTTTTAGATTGTCTACTGAAAATGCTCCCCTGAATGGCCATTCATAATTTAAACCTCTCCCAACCCATTCCCTCAGTATACTAGTGTACTTGCTCAAAGCATTTATGAAATTTTACAGAGTGGAATAATAGATATTGGAGATGCTAAAGGTGGGAGGATGAGAGGGATGTGAGAGATGAAAAATTACTTTTTGGGTACAATGTACATTATTTGGGTGACGGGTACACTAAAAGCCTAGATCTCACCATTATACAATGTGTCCATGTAACAAAACTGCACTTGTATCCAATATGTATTGAAAGTTAAAAAGGCATGTATGAATTTCAAAATTTATGAATAAAGGTGTTACATATTAATTGTGTAATGATATATAAGCTTGTAGTGCACTTGAAAACTAAACTGGATGCTTGAAGAAATAATAAACTGGAGTACCAATTTAATAATTTGTGAATTAAAATTTATGATGAAAGTGCTAATTTAGCACTGCCTTCCTACTGGTCTGAGAGAATTCTGTCATTTAAGAAATATTTGTTGAGCACTCACTTTGTGAATTTAGAAAAACATCAATAAATGTGATAGCTGTGACCACTGCTCTCAAAGAAACTATTATAGTGAGGGAAGAAGAGGCTAGGTACGGTATTTCAAGGGTTTTGAGTTCTATTTGTTAGAAATGTATAGTGCCACACTTGTAAACAAAGATAATGCCAGAAACAAGAATTGCATTTTAAGCTTTGTTAAGAACAGCTAACTTCATGACGAGATGATACAAAATGTTTAATAATTCAAATCTTATTCATGCCTCATGAATGTATTTTTATTGATATTTATCATGAGTGTGCATAATGAATTCCTGGCATATGATAATTTTAAAAAAATAATGAGGCCATGGAAAACTAGAAGAGTTATTTGATTTCCTGTTATATTCTGTATATAAGAATGTTAGATTCTTTTTTTCTGAGAATAGCTTTTGTTAATAGCAGATACAGTATAACAACTTGAGCATTCATTTTCTTGATTTTTATTCTCATTGTCTTTATGGTTCGCATTTTTCCGAGTCCAAAAAAGTTCTTTGCTTTGAAAAGATGTCCTTTCCACTTTCTTCTGGATAAATGTAAACAGTGCTAAGTGCTTAATCAGAACAGGTGACAAAAAACACAGCAAGATTTGTCGTTTAGATGGTCTGAACACTGATAAAGAAAAATGAACTCTCTCTTAGGTAGGGCAAAAATAAAATTGACAGGTTCACTATAATGGCTTGCTCGTTGAAAATCATAACAGAACATTAAAAATTATAGAATCATCTGCTATAAACCCAAATTTCGTGAAACAACTACTGGGAAGAAAAATTATCTACCAAATTCTCATTTGCCCTGTCTATGTGGTATGACAGGCATTTACAATTTTTCAGCCTTACTTTTTTAACTACCAGGTATATATTCCATATTTTCAACTCTCTATTAATTTTGGGTTTGAATTAAAATGCATGTAACTCTACTAATACATATTCAGATAAGGAACCGTATGACAGGCTTTCATTTCGAAAAGGTCTTTCACATGCCGCAAACTCACATACAATCAGTATCCCAATTTGTGAGTTCCTTTTTAAAACAATCACTTCTAGAGACTAACAGTAACAAGGTTATACCCAGTGCAAAAAGGCAATAGTGAGCTCTGATAGTGATATTTTGGTACCAGTGTAGTTCCATTTTTAAAGTAAATAGACAAAATATTTTCAAAAAATGTCTCAGCAGGTATTATTTATGGACAAATGGAATGTATCAAAATGTGCTTTTTAAAAATTTAATTTATATATTAGTTATCTATTATTATGTAAAAATTAGCACAAATGTACAGCTTAAAATAACGTCCATTTATGATATCACTGATTCTGTGGGCCTTCTGCAAGGCTCAATCCAGGTGTTGGCTTTGCAGGCTTTCAGACTAAGAACCTCAGTTTCTTTTGGACTATCCTCTGGAGACTTCCTTCAGTCCTTTGCCATGTGAAGCTCTTCAAAGTCAGCTCAAAATATGTCAGTATATTTCTTTAAAGACAGAAAGGGAAGATGTGCCCCACCACAAATACGTTTAATTCTTTTTACTTTTAACATAAAGAACATATTGTTTATATAGTAGTTGTGCCCATGGTGTGTTACTTAACTCCCGGGAATTACCTAAACCATTGGACTCATATGGGAGACACTCCTGAGATTTTCTACTTAGAGAAAATCTATAGTGATAATTCTTAAGGACTGTAGAGATATTGATCATGTTGGTGGTAGTTATAGTGGGGAATAATTATTTTAAATTTCTATTTAAAGTTTAAAAATATTTGCCATATCTCTTACATTGTGGCAGATACTGCTGTTTTTCTACTCCAAAGACATTTCTAATCATCTTTTCTCTTACTATCTTCCTCTGTATCACCTGGAAAGTTTATACTTACCTTTTCAGTATACCTTGCAGCTAGTTGTAGCCAAATTACCCACTTTTAGCACACAGTAAATAAGCAGATATGTTTTGGGATGGAAATGCTTTGGGGAAAGCTTATACTTTTCTGATTAAAATAAAAACTGCCTGGTATATCTCCTCTCTTTTTCTCTAGCTTGAAGGCAAAAGCCATCCTACAACATTACTGAATTTTTAAGATAATCAGAGAAATATCAGTGGTGATGCTCTTGAGGGACTGAGAGAATGGGAATAACATTTTATATATATGGTACTGGGTTTTCTGTTTCTTGCAGCTAAATAAAATCTTAACCAGATGAATTTATAATACAATACACAGAAATAACACTAAGCAAAATAGCATTGCATTAGTCATGGATGAAAGTAATTGGTAAATACTGACCTGCAATATATCGAAGGTCTATTATATATTTTCTAAGTAGGTGTCTTCTGTTAATGGTTTTGTAGGGCTTTTCGAACTCTAATGTTTATTTGAATCACCTGGTGATCTTGATAAAATGCACATTCTGATTCTGTAGGCTTGGCACACTCCTTGGTGATGGTAATGCTAGAGGTCCACAGAATATACTGTGAGTAGCAGGTCTGTAGCCTTCATTTTTCCTGCTTTTCAATTTCTATTAATACCAATAAAAAAGCTACCTTCCCTCTCATAGAAGACATAGGCTTAGTCTATTTAGTTCATTGCTGTATCTCCATTGTTCACAATGTTTTCTTGCAAGTAATGAATGCTGAAGAAATGCTTGTTGAAGGAATAAATGTGTACAGCTGAGGTGGGTAGTCAATACAAAGATGAGTTGCTGCCATAGTGGGAATAAAAATCTGATTAAAATGGGTGCAAGAGATAGAACTGAATAAGTGAAAGCTCTACATGGGGAAAATTCTTTACAGATGTTTGGAAACAGTATGCAGACATATTTATTTTATTTATTGGTGTGAGGTTGTTTTTAAGGTAAGAGTTTACAATGTGTTTGATGGTAATGATCCTATACAGAGAAACAATCTGATGTTACAGAAGTAAAAGGGAAACTTGCTAAAGCGTGTAAGTGTTATGTTTAAGAGAATAAATGGTTTGTAGCAAACAGGTAAAAGGGTTTTCTTAGGATCAACAATGGTTCACCCATAGAAACTGGAGGGGAGAATGAATATGTGTGTATAGATACAAATAATTTGTAATGATGAGAAAAGTAGAAATTCTCTTTTAATTCTTTCAATTCTGTCTATGAATTACGACAATTCACAGTCAATGCAATACATGGTCAGTTTTTTTATTGAAAATTTTTTACATGGTCAGTTGTTTAGAGGAAAGAGAGGGACAGATAGCATTTTTTAACAATGTGATAATATAAGTTAAAATTAATATTTAAAAAGTATCTAAAAAGAATACAATATGTAATTTGTCCCACTATTTTAAGATTATCATCATTATTTAATTCTGTCTAGTTTTCATCTCTTTATCTTGTATAATATGAGTATCAAACACAGACAGTCTGTAGGATGATCCATATCTGAGCTTGTACCATATGTGGAACAAATCTACTATAGAATGGCATATTATTCATTATTGTATTTAAAATTTTCTCTTACAAAATTATGCCACATCCTAAGAAGTTTTGCATATGCTAATTATAGTACTTAGAATTCTTTTAGTATCATAGGACTACAATATATTTTTTAAAAAATTCATTTAGTATAAAATCATTATTCCCCTATAGTACAACATTCTGTTTCAACTGTTGTAAACTTCTTTTATTTCACAATTTTCTAATTGCATACTGTATTAATTTGCTAGGGTTACCATGACAAATAACACAGATTGGGTGGATTACACACATAAATTTGTATACAATCTGGAGGCTAGAAATCTGAGATCAAGGTGTTGGCAAGGTTAGTTTCTTCTGAAGCCTCTATCTTTGAATTGTAGATGACTGTCTTCTCCCTGTGTCTTCACATGGTCTTTCCTCTGTGTTTGGCACTATTCAGAGCCTACACTAATGACTTCACTTTAACTTAATAACTTCTTTGAAAATAAGCCATATTGACTTCATTGTATGAATTTTGATGGGACACAATTCAGCCCCTAACATGTTTAAAAATTGTAAGGCACTGTATGGTGTTGCATAAGTTACAAAGATACTTAAGACTCAATCAAGAAATAAGGAATGCCTTTTGTCAAAAACGGATGAATAGAACATGCAAAATCCAAGTTCAATATGGTTTTTCTCCAATAAACATATACCTGTTCCTCTGGTGTTGGATGAGAGTCCTTATGAATATTGTCATTGCCAATAAAGTAATAAATGTCTGTAATCCTAAAATGAATGGTCTAACACAAATACCTATTTTAGTAATGTAGCTTTTTAAATAAAACTTCTTTGATATATCTGTATCAGCACAATTCCTTTTAGTGGCTGTCTGTCATCATTACACTCTGTGTTGGTTAGTGGAAGAAGCAACTGTGTATTGGGAATTTCCATTTCACTGTTGATAATTTAAAACTTAATGGTGGCTACTGTAGCTAAAACATAAACAAATATGACAGTTGAATTTAAGAATGGTGGTGTGTGATTCACAAAGGCTAACTTCCTTTGAAAGAATTTATGATGTTTAATTTACATTACATTGCATACATATAGTTGTCAAAGGTTTAAAGAATAACATAAGAAGTAGTTTCCATATGGAAATAATAAAGAAACTGAATTGAGAGAGATACAATGATGGGAGAATTCAGCATCTTCCAAATATAGTATATGTACAGTAGTAGGTGACTTTCCTAAGTCCTTACTGGTATTTATAGAGGAAATAATGGGTTTAAATTCAAAAAGAGAAGCTGGAAGCTAAAGAAACTTCTTGACATTTGTGGTTGTGAAATTGAATAATATCTTTACCAAAAATTATTTATAAAAATAATTAATGTTTATATTCTGAAGTGTTTTTAATATATTTGGTGTTTTGCCAAAATACCAAATGAACCTGAATTCTCCTGAAAATGTCTTTATTTTTAAATAGGTCCAGATTCATATATTAGCAAAATTAGTAAAAACTAATCCAGTAAACTGATTTTAGCTTTATAAAGATGGGTTTGACTTAATTCATATTTATTAAGCTATAATTAATTCAGATAATATTGATTGTATGTAAAGCATTATACTTGACACTTAGAAGGTCAGAATTTACATATCTGGGGATGTCTGAGAATAGGAGACCATGTTATTGTGGTACTGAGTCACATTCAAATAAGCTGGAAATCTTAAATTGAGCCTAAATAAAATATATGATGCAGTCAAAAAGAAGAAAAAATACACTAATATAGGAGAAAAAGTTCCAAAAGTTACTCAAAGTAGGTACTTCTTACTGAGCTAGAGAATTTATGTAAGAGAAAACATAAAGAGAAAAGTTGGGAATGAACATTTTTTATTTATGATCTAAATTCTTAACTAAAAATACACCTAGTTTTAATAGACATAGGATATCATGCTAGCTTGAGTATTCATGCTAATCAGTTATAATAATAAAAAATACATTACAAAATGAGGAAAATTTAAATTTAAAAATGTGAATTTCCAGTTGCCCAATAGTTCTGCTTTTCAGTTTCCATGTTAAGAGAAATACTGAGTAAGTGCAAGGAGATATATACAAGAATGTTGAGAGGGGCAGTGTTTGCGGTAGTAAAAATACTTTACAAATACTTTAAAAATACTTTATAAATGTTTACCAGTAGGAACACAGATAATTTAACCTCTGATTGATTCATACTATGGAATATTATGCAAAATTGTATAGCTTTATGCATAATAATATAAAAACATTGCTAAGATGTACTCTTAAATTTTTAAAACATCATAATAAACAAACTATTACATTGCATTGTATTCCATACTGTATTTGTTAGGGTATACATATGTTTGTATAAATGGGGAAAAAAAATGGAAAAAATGGAGAGAGAAAAGAGAGTCCCAAAATTGTGAATTTTAAATTTACTCTAATATTTTAAAGTTTACTGGTGAATACACAAAAAATAATTTATGTAGCTGAAATTAATTAAAAGTATATATTTAGAATTTAATAAAATTCACATCAATGGACAACATTTTTACTTTATTTTTAAATTTATAACTGACACATAATTGTACATATTTATGGGGAACAATGTGATGTTTCAATGAATGTATACATAGTATAATGATTAAATTGGAGTAATTACTATATCCATCTTTTTTTTTTTTTTTTTTTTCTGGAGACAGTGTCTTGCACTGTTGCCCTGGCTAGAGTGTAGAGGCATCATCATAGCTCACTACAACCTGGAACTCCTGGGCTCAAGCGATGTTCCTGCTTCAGCCTCCCAAGTATCTGGGACTACAGGTATACGTCACCATGCCCAGCTAATTGTTGTATTTTTTGTAGAGACAAAGGTTTCACTCTTGGTCAGGCTGGTCTCCAACTCCTGAGCTCAAGCAATCCTTCTGCCTTGGCCTTCCAGAGTGCTAGGATTATAGGCACCAGCCACCGTGCCCGGCCTTTATCCATCACTTTTAACATTTATCATTTTTCTGTGGCAACGACATTCAAAATATTCTCTTCTAATTATATGGCTATATATAATATATTGTTATTTGCTATCTTCACCTACTGTGTAATAGAACACCAACAAAAGTTATTCTTTCTGACTGTAACTTTGTATTGTAGCCATTGACTAACCTCTCCCAGTCCTCTCTTCCCCCTACACTTCCCAGCCTCTGGTAGCCACTCTTCTACTCTCTACTTTTATAAAACCAATATTTTTTTTTTTTAGATTCCACATATAAGTGAGATCAGGCAGTGTTTATCTTTCTGTGCCTGACTTATTTCTCTCAACATAATGTCCTTGAAGTTCATCCACGTTGCCATAAATGAGAGGATTTCATTCTGGTTTAGGGCTGAATAGCATTCCATTGTGTATATATACCACATTTTCTTGATCCATTCTTCTGTAGATAAGCATTTATGTTGATTCTGTATCTTGGCTATTGTGGCTAGTGCTGCAACAAATATGGGTGTGCAAATAAATGCTTCTTCAACATACTAATTTCATTTCCTTTGGATACATACCCAGTGATAGGATTGCTGGATCATGTGGTAGTTCTATTTTTAATTTTTTGAGGAACCTCTGTACTATTTTCTATAATGGCTATACTAATTTACATTTCCCAACAATAGTGTATAAGAGTTTCCTTTTTTTCACATTCTCATCAGCATTTACTATTTTTTGTCTTTTTGATGACAGTGATTTTAATTGGGTAACATTTTGAATGACAAGATAAACTAAGGTGAGCCATGTATTACAAACAAATATTGATGAATTATCAAGTTAATCTGTTTATGCATTCATTTAATAATTATTTATTAAGGATTTATTATATGCAATTTACTGTTTGGTGGCTTATTTTTTTTTTTTTTTTTTTTTTTTTTTTTTTTTTTTTTTTACTACTGAAGCATTTAAAATTTTAAACCAGAAAAAAATTATCAGAGTCATATTTGGGCTTAAAAACATACAGAAAATACTGGTAAGCTTGGGTTTTGTTTTTATTTTTTATATTTCCTTACTTTTGGACTTTTCATTATACTTTTTGTGTGGTTGAGATGATAAAAATTCCCGGAGACCTTTTCTCCATCTGAAGTTCCTTTCATGCTCTATTCAGTGGAAATGATCTGCCAAAAACATAGATAAAGAGATACATCTTTAATCTCACAAGCTGTCTCCTTGCACAGGATCAGGAAAATGATTTTTCTTTTAAAGTTGTCAGCATGCTTGACATCTGTCACAAAGGCTTAGGCTCTATTTTTATTTTTCCTATTGAAATCATGCTCCAACACCTGCCCCTTTGATACTTTTAGACTGATGTGGTAAAGAATCGAGTGCTTTTCAATCAAAGAACTCACCATATTTCTTTTCTTTTTTGTTTGATTTAAAAAATAAGATTAAAAAGAAAACTTATTTTTAGTATTATAGAAATGTGGAAATATCGAAATTAAATAAAAATACATTATTATGCTATGAACAATATTTCCTTCATAAAGATATAGCTGATCTTAACATATTCAATCTTCTCCCAAAAGTTCTAAGTAGCATATTCAAATTGTCTTCTGTATTTATTAGAAAACTATTAACAGTACTTAGCATAAAATGAATAAGTATATGTTTGTCAGTTATTGCTGAGTAAAACCTAATGCCAAATGATATAATAACCTTATACACAGATATAATAGAAGTTTATAATATCTTTATAAACTATAAAATGTGGTATTTCATACTGCTCAAAAAATGTCACTGTTTTATGTGACATAGTAGGAGGGTGTATAGAATTAGGATATATGTATGAAGATAAGTAAAATCATATTAAAGGTCAAAGGTTGTTAGGCACACCTTCTAGTCATTAAAAAATGTCAAAATAATATCCCCAAGTAAAAGAGTCATTATGTATAAAGCTGCTATTTTGTCCTGAAAAGAAATAATAAAATAGTAAGTTGAGCAATAACATCAGAAAAAAATGATGAAATAGGCAATTCCAAACTCTTGTTCTCCATGGGAACATTTAAAGAAAAAGGAGAGATCATCAGAAAAACCTTTCTTAGAACTCTCGAAAACAGTCATAGATTCACAGCAACCAAATGTGGTAACAGTCTTGTAGTGGCCACAGCCCGTGTTCACAGTGTAGGACAATAATAATATGGGAGTATGAAGCTGTAGAGAAGCTGAATTCTGTATGTGATTGTAATTAAATTTGTATCAATTCAAATTATAAATATATTTTTATAAATTTAGGATATTTAATGTAATTCCTGTTACAATGTTAAAAGATCTAAAGAATATACACTAAAAGGAAATGAGATGAAAAAATGATTCAGTATAAAAATCAACTAAAAATAAAAAAAGTGGTAATGAAGGCAATGAGGGGCAAAATATACAAGGCATACAAAAGCACATAGTAAAAAGGCAGACATAAGTCTTTCCTTATTAATAATTGCTTTCAATATAAGTTACTTAAATTCTCCAATCCAAAGGCAAAGATTGACACAATGAATTTAAAAAAAAAACACAAAAAATAAAATCTAACTATATGCTTAAAAGATTCATTCAGAAACACACATAAGTTGAAAGTGAAAGAATGTGAAAAGACATTTCATGGAAGTGATAATCAAAAGACAGTTAGGTGGCTATACTAATATTAGGCAAAATAGGCTTTAAATTGAAAAATGTTAAAAGACAGAAAAAACATTACATATTAATGAAAAGTTTATTGAGTAAGGAATCTTTTCCCCAGAGTATGTTTTTGTCTGCTTTGTCAAAGATTAGATGGCTATATGAGGATGGTTTTATATCTGGATTTTCTGTTATGTTCCACTGGTCTGTGTCCCTGCACTTGTGCCAATACCAAGCGGTTTTAATAATCACAGCCTTGTAGTATAGTTTGAAGTCTGGCAAATTAATACCTCCCATTTTGTTTTTATTGCTTAAAATTGCTCTTGCTAAACGGGGTCTTCTCTGGTTCCATACAAATCGTAAAATTATTTTTTCTATATCTGTGAAAAATGATGTTGGTAATTTAGTAGGGATCGCATTGAATCTGTAGATCACTTTGGGCAGTATAGACATTTTAACAATGTTGATCCTTCCGATCCACTATAATGGTATGGATTTCCACCTATTTACATGCTCTGCGATTTCCTTCCTCAGTGTTTCGTAGTTCTCCCTATAGAGGTCCTTTACCTCCTTAGTTAAATTTATTCCTAGGTATTTTATTTTCTTTATTGCTATTTTGAAGGGTATTGAGTCCTTGATTTGGTTCTCCGTTTGACTGTTATTGGCATAAATGAATGCCTCTGATTTGTGTGTATTGATTTTGTATCCTGAGACTTTACTGAATTCATTGATCAATTCCAGGAGTCGTTTGGTTGAATCCCTGGGATTTTCCAGATATAACATCATATCATCAGCAAAGAGTGAAAGTTTGATCTCTTCTTTCCCTATTTGGACTC
>CM052436.1:79192820-79216368 GCA_028533085.1 Varecia variegata | reverse complement strand
ACATGGGCAATATATATAACCAGAACTTTTGTACCCCCATAATAAGCTGAAATAAAAATTTAAAAAAATAAAAAAATAAAAATAGACTATACCAGGCAAAAGAAAGAATTTCAGAGCTTGAATACAGGCTTTTGAATTAACCCAGTCAGACAAAAATAAAGAAAGTAATTGTTTAAATGAAAAGAAAAATGAAAAGTTTGATTCATTAAGAAGATATAATACTTATACATACACCAACCTACAGGGCTGCAAATATATAAAGCAAACATTGGCGAAATTTAAGTGATAGACAGTTATACAATACTAGTTGAAGACTTTGATACCCCATTTTCACATATGACATGATCCTGTATGTAGAACATTCCAAAGAATCTACATGAAAGCTATCAGAGCTAATATAAAAATTCAGCAAAGTTACAGGGTACAATATCCACACAAAATATCAGATGTTTCTATATTCTAGCAATTAATACTGTGAAATATAAATTAAAGCAATTCTATTTACAATAGCATCTAAAGAAATAAAATATCTAAAAATAAATTTAACCAAAGACATGAAAGATTTATACACTGAAAACTATAAAACATTGCTTAAAGATATTAAAGAAGACCTAAATAAATGGGAAGACACTCTTTGTTCATGACAGAAAAAATTAATGTTGTTAAGATGTCAGTACTACCCAATGTGGGCCTACATATTCATCTCATCCTTTTCAAAATTCAAACAGCATTTTTTGCAGAAATGGATCTTCACATTTTCATGGAATTTTAAGGGGCCTCAAATATCCAAACCTTGTAAAGAAAAAATTGAAAAACACTCAGTTTCAGATTTCATAACTTGTTACAAAGTTATAGTAACTAGAACAATGTGCTACCAATATAAGGATAGACATATAGCCTGATTGATTAGAATTGGGAGTCTAGAAATAAACACATACATGTAGGGGCAGTTGATTTTTAACATGGGTGCTTAATGCATTCAATAGAGAAAGAAGAGTTTCTTCAACAGATAGTGGTGGAACAGTTGGATATTCTCATGCAAAAGAATGAAGTTGGACCCCTACCTTATGCTATTTACAAAACCTAACTCTAAGTGAATTAATAACCTAATTATAACTAAAACCATTCAACTTATAGAGGAAAATATAGATATAAATCTTCCCGACTTTGGATTTCACAATGGAATATTAAATATTATAACAAAAGCATAAAAAAAGAAAAACATAAGTTAATTTGACTTCAGCAAAGTTTACACATTTGTGCATCAAAGGCTATGATTAAGAAAGTGAAAAGAGAACCTATGACTATGAAAAACATTTGCAAATAATATAGCTGAAAAGCATTTAAAATCCAGAATATATAAAGAACTTCTATTTCTCAGCAACAAAATGACAGCCAATCCAAATAAAACATGAGAAACAGATTTAAATAGACATTTCTCCAAAGAACTTATACAAATGGCCAATAAACTCATGAAAAGTTGCTCAACAACATTAGTCATTTGTGGAAATTCAAATCAAAACCACAATTAGACACCATTTCACACTTACTAGGATGTCTTTAATAAAAAAGATATATAAATCAAATGTGTTGGCAAAGATGTAGAGAAATTGGAACCATTGTGGGTTGCTAGTGGGAATGAAAATGTTGCAGTCACTTTGGAAAGAGGTTTGGCAGCTCCTCAAAAGCTAAACATGGAATTACCATTTGATCCAGCAATTGCAGTCTTAGATATATAACAAAAATAATTGAAAATGGAGTCTCAGACAGATAATTGCATGCCAGCATCCATCACAACATTATTCAAAATAGCCAAAAAGTAGAAACAACTCAAGTGTCCATCAGCAGATGACTGGATGAACAAAATGTGATATATACATAATATGGAATATTATTTAGCCACATAAATAAATAAAATTCTGATTCATGGTACAGCGCAGATAAGGCCGGGCACGGTGGCTCACTCTTGTAATCCTAGCACTCTGGGAGGCCGAGGTGGGTGGATCGCTCGAGGTCAGGAGTTTGAGACCAGCCTGAGCAAGAGCAAGACCCTGTCTGTACTAAAAAATAGAAACAAATTATCTAGCCAACTAAAAATATATATAGAAAATATTAGCCGGGCATGGTGGCACATGCCTGTAGTCCCAGCTACTTGGGAGGCTGAGGCAGAAGGATCGCTTGACCCCAGGAGTGTGAGGTTGCTGTGAGCTAGGCTGACACCACGGCACCATGGCACTCACTCTAGCCCGGGCAACAGAGTGAGACTCTGTCAAAAAAATAAATAAATAAATAAATAAATAAAAATAACATATCTGAAATAAGGCAAGAACAAAAGGACAATTATTTTGTTATTTCACTTATATGATATATCTAAAATAGGTACATTCATAGAAACTGAAGTAAAGTTTGCCAGCAGCTGGGAGAAGATGTGAAAGGGGAGTTATTTCTTAATGCTTACAGAGTTTGTGTTGGGAGTGATAAAAATTTTTGACTATACTTGGTTGTAGTAATGATTGTACAACAGTGTGAATGTAGTTATAACATTAAATTGTACATTTAAAATGGTTAAAATGGTAAATTGTATGCTATATAAATTTTCCACAATAAAAAATGTTTAAATAAAACTTACAAAAATATGTCATTAATTATTTTTAGTTTTTTTTTTTTTTAAGTTGTCACATAATAGAATTGATGTATTTCTTTTTGATGAACAGTTCTTCATTAGTTTTCTATTACTGTTTAACCAACTACCACACACTTTGTGGCTTATCTCACAGTTTCTGAGGGTTAGAAATTTAGTTTGATCCTTTTTCAGGGTCTCACAGGTGTATCAAAGTGTAGACCAACAGTGGGGACTCATCTGAAGGCTCCATTGGGACAGGATCCTCTTTCACGCTTACCTTGGGAACTTGGGTGGAATTTCAGTGCCTCAAGGACTATTGCACTGATGGCATCAGTTCCTGCCTGGCTACTTACTTACTGCTTAGAAGTAAGTAACAATACCTTCATTGTATTGCCACATGGGCCTCACTAACATGTCAACTTGTTTCAAAAGTCAGCAAAAGTGAGAACATGCTATCAAGACAGAGTCTCAATCTTATATTTGCGAGCCATGGAAGTGACATCCCACACCTTTGTTGTATTCTATTGGCTAGAAACAACTTACTAGGTTATCTCCTGTTCAAAGAGAGGGGATTGTACAAGGATGTGAATACCTGGAGGCTGAGGTCTTTGACAACCATTTTAGAGACTGCCTGACACAAGTTCTGTGAATTTTAACACACAGATAGATTTGCATAACCACCACAACAAACAGAACAAAGAACAGTTCCATCATCCCCTAAAATTGTCCACATGCTCTCCTTTAATGGTCTTACCCATCTACTACATCTAAGCCCTCACAACCACTGATCTATTGTTCATTACTAAAGTTTTATCTTTTAAAACATCAAAATACATTTAGAATCATACACTATGTAGCTTTTTGAAACCTGCTTCTTTCACTCACAAAGGTCTCTGAAATTCATTCAAAGTATTGGGTATATCAAAAATTTGTTCCTTTTATTTACCAAATAGTATTCCATTACATGGATGTGACACCATTTGTTAATTATTCCATATGAAGAACATTTAGATAGTTAACAGTTTTTGAATACTATGGATGAGTATGCTATAAATATTTGTGTAAATACAAATTCTCATATTTGGGGGGTAAATATTCAGGAGTAGGATTGCAGGGTAGAATGGTAAATACATGTTTATAAGTAATGTCAAACTCTTTCTTTCAGAGTGGCTGCACTATTTTGTATCCCCACAATCAATGTATAAGAGTTCCAGTTGCTCCACATCTTCAACTTAACTTGCTCTTGTAAGGTTCTTATTGTTTGTTTTCCTTTGTATTTAGTCATTCTAATAGGCGTATAGTGGGATCTCACCATTATTTATTTGCATTTCTATAATGGCTAACATTTGCATTAGTGTAATGATTAACAACACTGAACCTATTTTTGTGTGCTTATTTGCTGCCTTCCATTCCTCTTTGGAGAGGCGTATGTTCAAATCCTTTGAATATTCTTTAATTGGCTTGTTTATTTTCATAGTGCTGAGTTTTATGAATTCTTTATATATTGTTGACTTAAGTCCTTTATTAGATATGAAATTTTAAAATATTTTTTCTCAGTCTTCAGCCTGTCTTTTTGTTACCTTAGCACTGTATTTAAAATAGGAAAAGATTTAACTTGGATTAAATTTAATTTATAAATTTGTTTTTTTGCATTTTGCTTTGGGTGTCACATATATGAACCCTTTACCTAATCCATGTCATGAAGATTTCCTTCTATATTTTTTCTCCTAAAATTTTTATAGATTTTTTGTTTTGTTTTACAGTTTTATCTATGATGTATTTTTGAACTAACTTCTGTATAAGGTATGAGAGTTACATCAGTTTTTTTCTCTTTCTTTCTTTCCTTTTCCTGCATATATGATAAATTATTTATATGCCATTTGTGAAAAGATTATTCTTTCTCAAATGAATTTATTTTCCACTTCTGTCAAAAACCAAGTGGTCTGGCTGGGTGCAGTGGCTCACACCTATAACCATAGTACTCTGCGAGGCCAAAGTCAGAGGATTGCTTTCGTTCAGAAATTCAAGACCAGCCTAAGCAAGAGCAAAACCCCATCAGAAGGATCCCTTGAGTCCAGGAGTTTGAGAATGCAGTGAGCTATGATGATGCCACTGCTCGCTACCCAGGGCAACAGAGTGAGACTCTGCCTCAATCAATCAATCAATCAGTCAATAAATCACAAATTCTCAAGTTAAAAAAATAAAATCAAGTGGCCATATTTGTGTAGATCTATTTCTGGACTCTCTATTCTGTTCCATTGATCTATTTGTCCCTCCCTTTACAAATACTACCTTTGTTTGGTTTTCTGTAGCTTTATAGTAAGTCTTAAAATGGGATAATGTGTATATTATAATGGCATCCTATTGGTGTTTTAATAAATTTCACATATTTAATGGCTTAAGAAACACAAATTTATTACCTTACAGTTCTGAAGTTCAGAAGTCCAAAATCAGAGTCACTGAGATTAAATCAAGGTTTTGGCAAGACTGTGTTCCTTCTGGGCATTATTGAAGAAAATCCATTTTCTTTCCTATTTATTTATTTATTTATTTTAAGATAAGCACAAAATGAGATTTATTGAAGAGAGAAAGACAGGATTATAGGAGAAGAGCATGATATAGGTTTATAGAGCAAGAGCAAGATACATTTACCATGGCAAATAAATAGACTCCTTGCCATAACAAAAAGGCCTTGGTTATATTCCGGGGGCTTGTTTTATAATGTCTGGTTTGGGCCCTTCTTGTGGTTCAGATGTCACCTTGAACCACTTTGATGGACAGCTGGAAGTTATATAACCTGAGTCTTACTACGCATGAGGATCTCCTGCGAGCCTCTCTGAAAGCCCATTTGGGGGAGTGAACTACACAATGTAGATTTAAGCTAATGACATGATAATTAGCCTTAGGTTGTCCTAGGTTACCTTCTAGATCATGCTGTTCCTGTGCTGCTTGTCCTGCAGTCCAGAGAATCCTCTGCATTCTTTTGCAGCTGGCCCATTAAGTTCTGATTGGCAGATTCATGCTGTGTTTTGTCGTCCTGCAGATGTAGCATTTTCTTGCTCAGAGTGCCTGTATTTGTCCCCAGGAGGGGCTTAAGGTCCCCTTGCTGTATACTTAACATGGCCCCACTTTCTATTCTAAAGGCCCAAATCACTGGGTAGGGGCATTGACTCATCTGCCTTCTTCCTGCTGATTGGAGGTGACAATTCCTATTAGAGTGGCCTCTTGCAGGTTCTCCGGGGGTCTCTCCAGGTGACCATGGTATATGTCCTTGGTAAATTGTTGTAGCTGTAGCTGTGAAGAGGACGTAGACACTCAGAGTGGCAGAGAATGTAGTACCATTTGTAGCTTGATGGCCTCTAGACGGGATGAAATAAATTTAGTTAGAAAATTTATGAGGATCAGTCTCAATATAAGAATTCCCAGGATGCAAAGTAATGGGGTGACCAAGGGAAGTACCAAGGACATTCACCAGGGTGGGCCCTCGATTTTCCAACTACAGCAGAAGGGGGTACCTGCTTGTTCTTAAAAGAATAGTGCTGCTTCTTTGTTAGCAAGTCAGGACATGTTCAGGACAACACCAATACCATCCTAGAGTCTGCCTCCAGTCTCCACACATGAGGCGAAAATTCATTTTCTTGCCTTTTCCAGTTTCTAGAGACTGTGAGAATTTCTTGACTATGGACTTCTTGCAACATTGGCATCACTTTGACATTTGTTTCTGGAGTCACATCTCTGACTCTGACCTTTCTGTGCCTTTCGTAAAATGATCCATGGGTTTACATGGTACCCATCCAGATAATCCAGAATAATCTTCTCATCTTAAAATCCTTAACTTTGTCACATCTACATAATTCCTATTGCCTTGTAAAGTAACACATTAACAGGTTTGGGTGATTAGGATATGAACATATTTGTGGGGGTAAGGGAGCTTTCTTCTGCCTACTACATAGCTAGAGAGCATAAAATTATGCTCTCTAATTTAAATTCTTTCAAAATTTTACAATTTATTTGATGTCCTAGGATATTGTCCACCTTGAATTGTTCATGTGGATTCAAACTGGAAGGTATTTTTTAAAGAACCCTATTATTTATCTTAAATGAAAGTCAGATATCATGATCAAATTCTATATCTAATTAAAAAAATCAATATAATTCCTATTGTTTTTAGATAATTTTCCAGCAAGCATTCACTGTGTTGCCTTACCAAACCTCCATGGGAGACATGTAGTTTCCCATCTCATAATATTGGAGATAAGTATGCCTCACATGATCTAAAAACATGCCTATTCAATTAGTTGACAAAATCAAAAAAATAATGTAGGTGGTAGTATGCTACTGAATCTATGGCTGATTTCTATTGCAGCATTATTGGGGCAATACCTGAGTAATCCTGTACATAAGTGGAAAGTTTATTAATCAATATAACACCTAGAAGGAAGGTCCTTTATAATAAAATGTCTATCATAATACATAAATGAACATACTTGAGTGTAGAATATCAATAGATGCAGACCAATACAAACATGTTGCCATGGCAAGTCCAGTAGAAAATTTGGGTAAACTTTGAAACAAGAACCACTATGAAAAGTATCTTATGATCTTTCCTCAGTACATATACCCAAAAAGTAAGGTCAGTGTATTTGAAATATGCAAGAATATTTGCTATTCCTATATGAAACACAGTTAAGTCCTAGGCTAAGATAAAGTATAAACAGGTTTATCACCAACACAGTGTTCTTAAGGCCACTTCCTATTGGAAATAGCATATTGCTTAGCTGTGTAAGATAGTCTTATGCATACATGCTACATTTAGCATCATTTGTCACCAGTTACTGAATGAAAGAAGTACTTACAACCATTCTGATAAACAAAAATATTCTAACACAAATATCTAAAAGTGTCTTACTAGTAGACAGTAAAGACCACACATGAAAGTCACTGATTTAAAAGTATAGTAAAACTGAGAACAACTCAGTCATTTGAAGTGAATATGAGCATATCTGCATCAAGAAATAGATACAACTCTACAGAAATTAGTATTTCATGATGTAATAGAGGGGGAAACTCAAATTTCAGATTATTTGCAAAATAGAGGATAAAGCATTCCCAAAAATGAGCGAACAAAGTTGAATACCCTTAGGTATACTCCTATTGCCAATATAAAAGGAGAATATAGCAAGATTTTTAAAATCTAAACAAGGGAAATATAGCTAAGGAAACTAAAGACTAATTGGAGATAATCCTAGTTAGTATTCCAACTACATAAACCCAGAAAATCCTCCAATTGCATTTATTAATACCTCATAGGGGAAGCTTCATAAAGAAGCAACTAAATGCTCCCTGATACACATTTCAATTCTAGAATCATATTGATAATTATATCATAAATCCAAATAGCTATCTTAGAAAATACTCTGGTGTTAATTAAAGTACACTTAATGAATATATCTTAAACCTCAGTAGAGTTGACAGAGCCACTTTTCTATGCAGTTAGGACAAATTGGGATAATAGAATTTCACTGTAGTTTATGACTTCAGATACATATGAGGTAGGACATTTCAAAAAATAAACATGGAAGAGGAAGGGAATTATGAAAATATTTTTAAATTCAGGTAAATTATTTAGAATGCTGAAAAATACTGGTTGGATAAGCCATAATACTTACGGATTATTATCCCAAGTGTTAAGAATTTGCATTCAAATTTGATTTAGAATTTGAACTTAGAATTGATTTCTTGCCTAATTCAGGCAAGAAAGCTACAAATAATACCCTCTAGGATAGGGTAGAGGGTGGCAAATATAATAAGTATAATTATGAATAGTCTTTTCCTAAATCATACTCTTTTCCTCGATATGAATTAAAACACTTTCTTTAAACAAACTTATATCTCTAAAATTAGATTGCATCTTACAAATTATGGCTTCTTTTTATTAGATAATATGCAGTAGTACATCAGTCTTTCCTAATTTAAATAATCTCTTTTAGGTACTCTTTTAGCTAAAAATCCATTTTTCTGAAACTGTTTCACTCCCTAAATAAATATTGGACTGACTTACGGCATATACAAAATTACAGTGGAAGGAGTGAGGATACCTGGGATCCACACACAATGGATCAACTACTTTCTTCTTTGCCCTTTGGCACATCAATACATTCCTCAGATTCCTATATGGCTTGTTTGTATCTGCTATTGAAGTGTAGAGTGCTGAACCCATGGTCTGTTTGTTTGGCTTGTTCAGGGATCAGTGTCTGTCTTTCTGTATTGCTTTGGTCTTGCTTCATAGGTTCTGCAGACACCTCTGCTTTCAGCCATATTCTCCATGCAGTCTGTGGGGCAGCTATCCTGCTCCTCCACAAAAGCTTCTGAAATTTGGTACCTCTCTGCTATAGCCTGAATTTTTATGTCTCTTCCCAAATCCATAGGTTGAAATCTAATCTCGAACATGATGGTTTTTGGAGATAAGGACTTTGGGAGGGAAATATGTCATGAAGGTAAAGCCCTCATGAATGGGATTAGCGTCCTTATAAATGAGACCCCAGAGTTCTTCCTCATCCCTTCCACCACATGAGCCAGTGAATCTGCTGGTATCTTAATCTTGGACTTCTCATCCTTTAGAACTGTGAAAAAATAATTTTCTTTTGTTTATAAACCCAGTCTGTGGTATTTTTGTTATAGCAGCCCAAGTGGACTAAAAATCTCTCCCTCTTCCATAGAGGTTCTCCTGCATGGTAGTAGATCTAAGCTTTACTACCTTTCATTCCGTGGGACAATGAGGAACATATCAATACCTTCTATGCCACAGTGAGAATTAAGCAATTATGGAAGGCACAGGAGGGGGAGCTCATGTCCTTTCACAGCCAATGTACTCTATGCTGGAAATATAGTTTTCTGCTTCACTTATGCCACATTGTTGTGGATCTACCCAGTCCAGCTATCTCCTTCTAGGATTACAAATTGAGAGCTACTGTAAAACTCTGATTCTGTCCCCACCTCATTTTTAGATTTGCTTAAACCTAATTGATGACACCATTACAGATCCAAGAAAGAAAGCAGTAATATAAGTCCCAGAGGAAAAATATATTCCAATCATTTCTAGGGAATAAAGATTCTACTAGAAAGATCTGAAAATTTATTTTACCTCTGTTTTAAAGATGGATATATTCTACTGTCAGAGATCAATGTTATATAAAATTAAATCAAGTAATAAATATTTTTATTCTAAGTCCTTTCTCACCAATGGACCTTTGGATAATTTCCTTTCCTAGAAAGCTAATTTACTAGAGAATGTCCTACTCATGCATATTCAAAGAACTAATTTCTAATTTCTTAGGTAGCAATATTTATTATATTCAACTTAAAAATATAAAATATGCTATATGGTCTGTATATTTCAGTCTCTTGTGAATTTTGTTAGTATAAATCAGCATCCTTCAAGACTCTGAGACTCTTAATATGAAAGAATTTATAAAACTGCAGGTATTAGATCAAAATTGAGACTGTAATGAATTCACAGAGGAAATATGACCCATTGAGTATATATCTGAGTAGCTCTTCAGATTTCTACAAGTACCATCTCCCTATTTGTCTGCGAAATTTAATCAGTATTTTTCATTCAAAGTCTCAGAAATATTTTTTATGTCTATCATTATAGCTTGAACTCAAATTCACCATCCTAAAGTGATCCTAAATAGATTAAATTAATAGAATTTAGACAACGGATTAAAAGTCCTTTGCTATCTTGGACCTATTTTAAAAAGGAAAACAAATGCCAAAATCATTCTATTGTCCCCAGTGAGAAATAAAATTTTCATATCTTGAAAGTATTAAGAATGATTTTAAAAAGTATTTTACTTTAAAATAGTTTAAAGCTTACTCTAAAATACTTTATTGTGTAAAATTTATCCACAAAGAGACATCAATATAAACTAAATATTCTGAGCCAAATATTAGCTTGATATTTTGAGATTCATCTAAATTTAATAGAAGTGTTTTAATCCAGTGATCTGTGGGAAGTTCAAAGTCACTATACAATTTCTGAAATTTTCAAGGAAACTCATGATTATTTATACTTGAATCTCCAAGGTTTCAATCCTTGCTTAATATGACCCAGGGCTTATCTCATACTGCTATTCTCTTTGTTCCACAACAACTCAACTGTTCTCTTTCTTTCATTTCCATTGGGTGATCATGGTAATGGGGAACTTAACAAGGCATGTGTAGGAAACAGGATTTACTAAAAGATTCTGTAAACAGAGGAAATATATACTGAAGAAAAACTAATTATAATTGAATATTATCCATCCACGCTCCTAAAAAATCCTTAATCACCTTGCTCCTTCATCAATGGGAATTTTTCATGGGTCACCTTTTCTATATGCTCCAATATTTTATCATATTACATAGACTTTGTATGCTCTCTACCACTCCTAGTATGCTTCCACTTCTTTGATGTTTTCTATGTTGTCTTCATTAGTATCCAGAGCAAGATATATTTTACTTTTGAAACTGTTCCTAAAGCTTAACCTAAATTTCACAAAGAACATTTTATTTTCATAACCATATGTTACATAGTTTTGTATCATATTCTAATAATATATTCATAAAATAATTATCAATGTACAAGTTTTTTATTTCTATATTTAATTTGATGTTATTGATTTTTGGGCAATTTACTGGGAACATAGGGTGTAATTGCATTATTTCCCAAAAACTGTTTTATAAATTAAACTCTTAAACAAAAACTAGCAAAAAAATAGATCAGCCTATCATCCAGTTGATTGACTTCGATATACTGGAAAAAGTGATTATTTTCTCATTTACATTATTATTAGTTGCCCTTTTCTATGCACCTGCTGGGTCAGTTAAAAGTCACAATTACTGATAGATAATAGAAATTAATAATTTATCAATTGCATTAACTTAACCATGTATTAAATATGAATGTAAGGAACTTTATTCTTAATGAAGAAAAAAATACATAAGTCCAAAAATCATAAGTATAAAAACAAAAAATAAATAAATTATGTGAATTAAAGTTATATGCCTTTTGTTTTTCAATAAAATATTTTTCATCTGAAATTTATATTGATGTTTTCCTGAGGTGACGTTAAATATAGAAATAGTATGGAATATGCTGCTCAACATGCATTTATATACCACACATAATGTAGTATATGTTAGTATGTATTTTCATGTACATATTCTTGGGATGAAATTATCTCAACATCTTGAAGAAATTGAATTTACTGTACTTACAAGGTTAAGATTAAATTTCAGGTCTCCTCTACCCTAAATGTATTATTTCTCTGTGATCAATGAATTAAACACTCTAATCCAGCTAAAGCGTTGGCTATTCACTGTCTTCATCAGCATCTACACTGTTATTGACAGAGGAAACCCCTTAAAGAGAGAATTATTCTTCGGGCCCCACATTCAAGTGGCTACACTTTCCTTCCAAGAACTCATTTTTGTGCTTTGAAAAAATGTACATGATTATTATTGAATTTCAAAAAATTCACTTCAAAATATGAATTTTACAAACCCCTGTTAAATAAAACATATTCCCTTTATAACATTTACATGTACATTTTCTATTTTTTAACATGTTAAGACCCTCGTTTAGTACTTTATACATTTATGTGACCAACCAAAATGGCTTCCCAAAGGAATGTCACATAAGTTAGTGGTATATTTTCGTTTCTCTTTTGGTTCATCAGCTTGAAATTCTTCTCTACTAAATGCAACACCTATATTTCATGAATATATCACTGGCAGATGATAGTTTTGATCGTTAATATGATATATGCCTAGCAGATATAGCATATAAAAGAATTGCCTTTCTTTTGGAAAATATTTTTTAAGCTTACTTGAATAGCTGCCAGTACTTTGATTGCTTTAAATATTCTGTCAGATAGAGCATAGGCTTTGGGAATTTTAAGTGCAGAAAAACAAGCTATTAATTTCTTAATAGTATCAGTTTGCTTAAAAAGGATAGCATTACCTTAAAAGGAAAGTAGCTAATTACCCAACAGACACTCTTCCCTTTAAGCCATCTTCTCCTATTCTTGTTAGCCACATTTGCAGGATAATTTCCTGGGTAGCCTTGGACCAACTCATTTCCACCCTCCTCCTTCTTGCTTGTAGTTCTCAGAAATAACTGTAGAATGTGCTGGAAATGCAACATCTTGATAACAGGGAGCTGATCAAAAAAATAACCCAGGCTCTGTTTCAGTGCCCACCAAACAGAACGTCCTTTAACACTTTTGCCCGGAGTGTCACATTAACCCCAAGGAATAAAACCCCAGGTGGGCTGCTTTCTGGATTCCTTCATCCATGGTACAACTGAGGCATGTATTGTTGGGTCTCTATAGGCCTGGGGCAGCTTTCTGAGCCTAGGGGGATCGGCTTAAAATGAATTCTTGGCTTCTGTTGTCAGTTGCTGCCTGTCCATAAGTAATAAACCTGCTTCATGTAACTTGTGTGCATGGGTGTTCTATCTCACTGGATTCAGACAAGCTGATAACCAGTGCACAGTGAAACTGCCTCACAACTTGTTGATCAGGTGGGGTGGAGAGCAGTTCCCAGGCAGTGCTGGTGAATTTTTCTCCTGCTAATGTCCCTTTCTAAAAATGTAATTCTTAGTAGAAGAATAAGAACTACTACATGAAGATGATATAATAGAATTAGAAAACTGCTATTTTGCAACCCTCAGAGAAATTAGGAAAATACTAATCAATAAATTATAAGCAATTATATGAAAAGAAACAGGTAGACATTCCCTGGACCCACTGATCAACCTTAATATAAATAAAGGCAGGAAAAATTAGACATATGCATCCAAATGTGCTGGGATGTTCTTGAATCTTAAAATATAGAGTGGCTTTGAAAGATTTAGTACCAAAAATATTTGATTAATTATGTGATATGGATCACATATTGAAATGATAATATTTTTGATATATTGAGTTAAATAAATTATCACAATAAAAAAAAGATTGGAGGATACAACTGATAAACAGATGCCCATGAGGAAGGGGGAGCAGAAAACAGTGCTTCTTCTAAATCTTTAGTATTTGGCATGAAAGATATGAAGTAAAGAAACCCAATGTTCTTAGAAGCTGTGTCCCTATAGCAAAATGTACCAAAGAGAAACTTTTTATGAACTCAGTTTAAGTAAATTGTCCACTAGGATCATCCTTGTCCTACTTATTTTTCTCCTTTTGAAAGATTTAGGGACTTTCAAGCCACAAATTATTAGTGTACTCAATCAGATTTTTGTTTATCATTTGTTTGTTTGTTTGTTTGTTTTAAATGTGTAATAATTTGATTCAGATAATTGTTTTAAAATCCAAATAGTTGTGATACTTCTCAGGCAATAGTATCTATGAGATATTTCCATCTGAAACTTACTTTCATTATATTTTTTTTTTAATTTTGAAATTTATTAGGTATTGGAATTTTGAATTTTCATGTCATAAAGCAAGGCAAAAGGCAGTGGCCTATCCCTTCTTTCTCAGGCAGCTTTAAGGCTGCTGTCCAGCTTTTTGCAAGAAAGCACAAAGCTGTTTGTTTTGTTTCTTGTCTCTTTTTCCTCCTTTTACCCTTATTCCTGGTCTAAGTTTTTCTCTATCTTTCTAAATCAAATTTTAGAGTAAGCTATCATACAGGGGATAATGTTATAAAACCAAAAAAAAAAAATCATAAAGCTACAAATGACATCAGAAATCTTGATTTTCAGAGCACAGCTTTCTGTACCATCAAATGCCTACTTTCATTTTATACATTAGGACATTTTATTTTGTCCTATATAATGAATTTATTTGATAAGACTCTCAGTATATTCATGACAACTGTTTTACCTGAACTTGGGAATAAGACTATTGATTCTATTCTCAATTGGGATATCATTAAGGCATTAAAACATCATGAAATTAAAGAAAATATTTGGAGCAATAAATGCCTTATAGTATAATACTTAAAAACTACTTTGAGGTATAGGGTAGAACCAAGCCTATCTAGGATCTCATTTTTCCTTCAATGTTCTAAGTTTATTATCAAAGTTCAGAAAGTTTCATTATGAATACACAGGCCCAAATTCTAGGGAATACATGAAAATTATAGAACTCCTTGCTTTAAGATTTACTTTGTAATGCATTTGCCGCAAGAATATTCTTAAAAATTTAAATAAGATTTTTACTTTTTTTGCATATTTCAAAATTGATTTTAACAATCCAAAATCACACTCAAAATTTTCATGCTTAATATTAATATTTACCTGTCTTCTTTGACACATAGTTTTGGTTTTTGTGAGTATAAAGAAAGCTTGCTGTTGCTTAACTTTGCATGCTTTCCTGGGTCAGATTGCTAACATGCAAAGTAATGGATTTAATTTCTTTTTGCTGATGATCAAATTGTCAACTGCAGCAGCCAAGATAAATCATGTACTTATTGTTTAGATACAACATGAAGTGAATAAAAATTGTGATTTTCTCATAGTGAAATATATATATAACCATGATTGACTTTAAGCATTAGCTCCAGATATCTTAAATGAATGATTATTTTGATAAATTTATACAACAGTCAAGGTTAATATTATTTAAATGCACTTGCTTATTATTTAGCTCTGGAAAGATCTCATTTTTTTTCTAATAACTCAAATATATTTTGCATCCAATGTGCTGATCATCAAAAATACTAATTACTATATGTGAGATTCAGTAACACATATAGTATCACCTTTAAAGAAACCAGTACTTTCTATATTCAGTTTACAAGTAAAATGTTAATATTTTAATTGATAAAGATTAATTTATAATAATTTATAAACACATTTTTGTTGCATAATTTATATGTGATATTCTGGGCCATTTTCTACTTGTCAGTTCATTACCAATATACCATCTACCCAAATATAACTATTTTTTTCTATGAAACACATATATATTTTATTCATATCCAAATCCTCAGATATTCGTTTTTCCCTTTTCCCAAACAGTGCTTATTCAGCCCTTTTAACCCACCTATGTAATATTTTGGATTCATTCTTCTTCCTTCTCTTCCCATTATTTCTTCCCTAGTTCTTGGTATAGAGCATCTCTCATTTGGCCTGTTGAGGTAGCTCGTTGTCTCTGTTGCAAGACAATTCTCCATCAGTTCTTCACATTCCTGCCCATCTTGGAAGCAGAGGTAATGGCAGACTTTGTTCATGAATATCTTTTCAAGGTTATTTGTTTAGTTCACAGCCTTGGAATATAGAGATAGTGTGTCCTTCCAGATCAAAGAGCAGGTTTGTTTATGGTCCAGTATAAAAACAGTTAATGTCTCCCTCTGGGGCAAAGGTCAAGCACATTTCCTGGTCCTTATGACAGATTGCTCCATGAAGCTCTCTCTGACCTTCTTTCTTTTCCTAGATAGATGTTAAACAGATATTAAACTCACTCTCTTCTGTGCCACCCTAATATTTAATTTACAACTCTCAAGCAAATTCTGACTTGAATTATATCTCATTATAAACATATCTATTGCTTCTAGCACATTTTAAGTTTTTTATATTTAGAACTCAACAAATGTTTGAGCTAAATCTAGATAGCCCAACCCTTATGAATTTCCGATTTAAATGGTCTTAGATTCAATTAGTTGATATGGTAAAAGAATCCCTCCTTAGGGCTATTGTCCTCCCATGAAATCAACGGCCACCTACCTCACCAAGTTATAACAACTAATAGGTATTGGACCTGTAATAAACGTGGAAGTCCAGGTATCTCTTTATCTCTTTGATCTGAACAATTTTTCAAGAGGATAGAGATTATGTTAAGTGTTCTTACCACAAAGCAGAACAAAATGGAGCAAAACAAACAAAAATCAAAGGCGCAAGGGGAAACTTTTGAATGTGGTGCATGTTTATTACTTTGATTGTGATGATGGTTTCACAGGTGTATACATATCTCCAAATGCAAAATTGTCAAATTGTATACGCTAAATATCTCCACTTTTTATATATCAGCTATTCTCTTAAGGCTATTAAAATTAATAAATCAAGAAAAAAGGTATTTCACCAAGGCATTGTTATTCTATTACACAGATATAAAGGATTAACAATAGGCATGTACTCAGATGTATGTACCTTTCCCACTTCCATTAGTCTGTGACCCTGTTCTTGAAAAGGAAACTTACATATATAGATTGATGAGGATAGAAATAAAAAAACACCAAGATTCTGGGGCTGGTCTCTGATTATACGTTATTCTTACACTCTTTGAATCTTTGTTTTTGCTTTTATTTACTGATGATGTTAGACTAGGTTTGGGATAGATGTGCAATCATATTTTTTTCTCTTTTTCATCTAAATTTCTTTGCTGTTGCTTCTTTTGATTAAAAAAAAGACAAAAAACTCAGGAACCAATATATAACATCAATAAAAATAAATCATGTTGTTTTGGATAAACTGGTAACAAGTACCCCAAAACCCAAGGTTTTGTTTCCCACTCTTTTTATTTCTCTACTCCTTCAAATGGCGTCTCCATTAAATCCCAGTCTCTAATGAATATGATTTCAAATTCTAATCTGTGAATTTCACTTCAACTTTAAAATATTTATTCAAAAGTTAAAGAAGGTCTTTTGGCTTCTCAATAAGATTGATTTTTTGTTTTGTTTTGGTTTTACCTTTTCTCATCTAACATAAAATATAAAACTTCTCTTCAAATTTGTAAGTTTTTTCTTAAAATTTTGCATTATTTATCCAAATTTTCAAAGCAAAATCTGAAACAGCTTGCTAGTGTTCTGAATGTGTATGTGTTTGTATGCTTTTATGTGTGTGTGTATGTGTGTTTATAACATATCTGACTCCTTGGTAATCACTCGCATACTAGGTGATTCTACAGTAAATTATTTTTCTCTAATCTGTAACCCACTAATGTAAAAGCAGTTATTTAGGATTTGAAAAAGCAACTTGCCACATAGTGAAAAATTTTGAATGATTTTATCTTGAAAGTGCCTTTTTAAGGCAGTTTCTATAGTGTGAAAAAATATAATGTTGCAAGATTTTAAGTGTTTGGCCTTTTCCAGTTCTTAAAAATAGCCTTTAGATTTCCTTTTGACTTTTAAGAATTTACCAAGATGATCTTTTTGCTGCAAACGTTCTCTACCAAAAGGTCAAGAAAACTATGGAGATCACTTAAAAAGGTGCTTAATTTTAAGAACTGTTACTAAAAAAAAAAAAAATTCTATTAAAGATGGTGCACAGTCCTCAATTTATAGAAGTTGTTGAGATTTTTTCAGAATTATTTGAATCTTTTCTCTATTTTTGTAAAAATAATAAAATTTGTAAATGAAATTTGCAGTTAGAAAGTTCAAAATAAATCATTTCTTCATTACTGTGAGTGTTTAAAATTCATGTATCATGCCAAACTATAAAAGAGTTTAAATCTAGTGATCAAATATTTAAAATTGTGATCATCCAAAATGATTTTAAAAGTTACAGAAAAGCTCTAAAGTGTGACCCAACTGATTCTCATGGTAGAGTGCACAAGCACACTGTTCCAATATCAGCCAGTTTTATGGAAACAGGTTCTTTACTTCTCCTTCTGTCTCCTCAGCACATCCATTGTAGGTTCGGCTGTGCATGTGGATTGCTGGGACATTTGGAAATCTGTGATAATTCTATTTTTCTTCTTTTGAACTATAGGTGGAACAAACTGAAACTGATTTCCTCTGAGGATTCCCTCTCCACAGTACTTTTCTCTTTTTGGTCTTCCTCTTTTCTACTCTATGGCATTATAGGACTCATATACTTGTTAGAATAACATCTACTGATCATATTTTAATAACAGCCTAAGTGCTACTCTTTACACAAAGAAATTAGACCCCCAAATTATTCCCATACACGTGTATAACATACTATGTTTGTCTTTTTTGGTTTGTAGCATAGTTTCATTTTATTGTGTAATGGTCATTTTTCATGCTACATTTTAAAGCCCTGGAGGCCCTGAACTATATATTTTTTTCCATTGCAGCCCCAGAGACCAATTCAATGCCTAAAATACATTAAGTGCTGAAAATTGTTTGCTCATTCAGTAAATTGTTTATGCTTTTTTATTTGGCCAGGACATGGTCTTCAGACTTTCCTAGGATTCCCTCTTTCTGCAGCTCTCTAAACACTTGATGTTTTATTTTTTTCTTTTGCTTCTCTTGATATCCCAACTTATTCTCCTTTGTTGAGTTCTCATATTCTATGCAGATGATTAAATCTAGAATTTATCAGTGACCCCCTTGTCTTAGTCTATCTTTTCTTCTCCTTCTCTACTTTATTCCTAGATGACTCACTCCTAATCTTACTTCATTCATTATCCATAGGTCCCAGATTCTCAACACACATGTACTCATCCACATAAATGTCTTGCAAGGAATTCAAACTCCAAAATGTCAAAACTGATTTTATGATATCCCTCTCAAATCTACTCATCATGTCCTGTAGCTCATTAAATGAAAGTTCTATTCATTTAATTTTACAAACTGGAAAAATTATTCCATGTGTTTTATCAATCTACAGTTCTTAAGTTTTACCCTTCAATTTACTCTGAATCCATGCATTTCTCTCTATTCTTATTGATGTCAAGCTAGAATGGACCATGGACTATCACATCATCCTTGTAACCATATCCATTCTTACTGTAAATATAGTGAGGCTTGTAAGAATGTATCTGCATGCTGGAATTTCAGAGAGAAATGTGTTGTTAATAGTTCAAGATAAAACTATCAGGCAAGTGATACTCAAAAAGAGAATGGTCCAAACAGTCAACAAATAAATGTTTATTGAAGGCATACTAGTAGAAAGAAGATAGGCTTTTTAAAGGAATAAGATTGAGAAAGTAAAACAAAGAATAATGAGAGCAAATGACTGTTAACTTGAAGTTAACACTTGGAGTGCATTGGTGAATGAAACACAGCAAGAAGCTAGCTTTCGGAGCATATAGCCAAGAGAAGACTGACTTGAAATCATTCTTTTCAGAAGAATCCCGGAGAAGCTAGTAGAGAGGAGACACTGAAAGCAAAACTGAATAGTAAAGCAACAGACTGTGTGATTAATTGAAAGTCCATATCGGAACAATTTTATTTTACTTTACCCCACCCTTCTCCCAGGACTGCAGTCTTTCTTTTGATCTCTAAGTAAAAATCTCTGAGTAAACCGAACTAATTCTGCATTGCATGGAGTTTAGTGTGAACACTCCAGAGTAAATCTTTCCCTGTTTTGACCTCTTGGAGTGCTGGGGTTTGCTCCTTGGCCTCCTACCCTGAGAGCCTAAACTTAAAACAGCTAATGAACCAATATACTCTACAAATGGGCATTAAATATCTAAACATCTGGTTACCTATTGAGAGGCTACTGGGGGAAGAGTCCAGCCTATATAATAACAAAGGAAACTCCTGCTTGCTATTATATAAATGAACCTACTCTTTGAATTTGAAGTATAAATGCCCAAACAAGCAACAACAAACACATAAAAAGATACAACATTGAAGAGAATGAAACATAATAAAGAGTGAAAATAACTGAGGAGAATGTTTACAAAAGCTATTAGTGCCTTCAGATATATCTTTCAAAGATGAAAGATGAAATCCACTAACAAAATAAGGATACTCCCAAGAAGAAATAAGCAGAGTAGAATAAGAAATATGTGAAATTAGAAATATCATTTCTAAGGCCGGGCGCGGTGGCTCATGCCTGTAATACTAGCACTCTGGGAGGCCGAGGCGGGTGGATTGTTTGAGCTCAGGAGTTCAAGACCAGCCTGAGCAAGAGCGAGACCCTGTCTCTACTAAAAAATAGAAAGAAATTATCTGACCAGCTAAAAATATATATAGAAAAAATTAGCCGGGCGTGGTGGCACATGCCTGTAGTCCCAGCTACTCGGGAGGCTGAGGCAGTAGGATAGCTTTAGCCCAGGAGTTTGAAGTTGCTGTGAGCAAGGCTGATGCCACAGCACTCACTCTAGCCTGGGCAACAAAGCGAGACTCTGTCTCAAAAAAAAAAAAAAAAAAAATATATATATATATATATATATGTCATTTCTATATTAGAATGGTTTGAAGATTGATTTCAAGTCTAAATATAGGAGCCAAGGAAATAAATGGAAAAATAAGAGAAAAATAAGTGTCACAAATGTACCTAATTGTTCAGCAAAGGGCAGCGGAGGAAACAAGCAAACAGATAACATGAGAGAGGGAAATTACTAGTAAAACACTAAAAAATCAAAAAGAATATAGAAGTAAGTTTGAAAATGCAAAAAATATATTGAGTAGAATGCATTAATAAAAATACAAATACCTGTGGCATTGCAGAGCACCAAGGATAAAATAGACAAATCTAAAATTTATAAAAGATCAGAAATATAATACAATTAACAAAGTTCTAAAAAAGAGAGAGGCATATTACAAAAGAATGAGAATCCACTTGGCATTAGTCTTCTCAAATTATTTTTTATTTAGAATTTGAAAACATAAATTTTCTCTCTAGTGCACACAAACACACATATACTGCATTGTAGCTTTGTAATGACTCTAACACTTAACTATGTGAGTGAGGTATGTTTTGGTGTGTTGGAACATGGAAAGCAATCTCACTCCCCATAAGAATGTTATGTCACACCTTCTTAAACCACATATGTGAGCTATTGGCCTCAACTACTATACTCCAAAACACTTATAAATACACACACCATTTAAAACTTGGCCCGTGGCAGGACTGCTCTCTGTCAGCTGCTTCTCAGAAGACCTAATGCTCAGTCTGTAGTAGTCATATTCTCTGACAGCCTTCCAGCTATTCTCTGACGCTTTACCTGCCAACACTGGCACTGCTCACTATGTGGAGTGACCTTACATGTTTTCTATGTTGGTCAAGCTGTCTCACGTAAGAATATTTCCAAGAAAAGTGAGTCTCAAACTTCAACTAGACTTTACATCCACAGAAGCCTACTTGCATCCTAATTGAGCAACTGGACTTTAATAGGTGGACTCTAAATGAAATTGAAAATCACCATGTGCTTAATGCACCTTGTCTATCCAGTGTATTCCCTGTAAGTTTTGTACTCATTATCTCCCTCTTATGAGCATTGTAGGGAAAAAAATCTCTTTTATAGCAATAAATCATGTGATTCATGAAATTATATTTTGATCATCTCCTTATTTTAACCACAAAACAAACATACACACATATGTGCACATATACACATAACAATATATATATTTGGAGCTTTAAAGAGTCATAAACTTTTTTTTCTGTTCTACCTTTCTGAATAAATATAGAAATGAGCAAATTAAAGAAGCAAGCAAGAAAAAGAGAAATATGAGATTTGGAAAACAGTAGGCTAGTAAAGAATTATAATATATGAAAACGCAATGACAAGAATAATTAAAATTTTAAAGGAAGCCTTTTTAACACCTGATTAAGATTGGAGAAGAAAGTAAAACTATTGAAATGGTGAGAATATGAATTTTGTGCTTCAGAAAGTAAAATTTATGATGTAGATAAACTTGAGGATATGACAGACGGAACTGAAGAAATTTCATTCTAAAATAAGTCTCCTTGGTATAAAGTAAATTTTGAATTAAAGGTTCTTAGAAATCAACAGGCTTTGGAAGGATCTTTTCCTCTTTCTTCATAAAAACCAGAACCATCAAAAAGAACAATCAACTTCCCTTCCCCTCCCTGTTATCTCAATATATTAAAAGAAAGAAGACCAAGAATAAAAGCAGACCTGGCCCAAATCATTTTACATATAATACCTGCCTCTCAAGTTAACTTAATTTCCAAAGAAAATCATTTGTAAGTCAATCTTTTTCCCTCATCCATTTATTCTCCCAAGTATCTATTCATTCTCCCTAACAATCATTTATTGCTCCTAAACAGAATTACTTATATTCCTCTTCTTCTCTTTCCCTCTAAAATGAGGGTATATAAATTTCTGGACCCCACTTGGATATTGGTTAATCACTTTGCAATTTTCCCCATGTGTCCAGTAAAAAAATCTCTTTCTCTTATAATATTAATCTGTCTTATCGTGAGTTGATCTTTCATCAAGCCTTCCTGGGCAAAGAGGAAGTTTCCCCTTATCTCCACATGACCAAGCCATAGTTTCTATCAACAACAATGAAAATAAGTAATAAAAACATTAAGAAAAACAAAAATTCAGAAACAAGATAAAAAGTGCACAAAATAATCATGGCCAAAAAAGAAAATTAAAACATGGTATGGTTTTGCATAATTGACAGAATATAAAAGGACATAAGTCATTCAGCTTGGAACATTCTCTTTTGCTTATAACCAGGACAATGACGTTGGGGCTGGGAAAAATATTTATATAGTAATAATCATATAATTATTTTCATTTTCATCATCTTATAGGCAAAAAACATTTGGAATTTAATTATGACAATGGTGTAGGCATTTTGTAACAGGGGTATGACAGACACTTAAAAGACAAAGCTATTTTTGTTTATGAAAGCATTTTATTAAAAAGATGAAAATCACAAAGATTATGCATACCTACATATACAGAGGCAACTACACAAAACCAGGTAATGTACATATTCCCAGCTGGAGATACAAGGTTCCATGGCTTTGTAACCCCTTAAGAGACCCCAGATGTCAATAATACCATCTGGCCCTATCAAGTATTTTGAGAAGCTCTGCTTTGCCACTCTCAGATTTTCTTTTTCTAGCTGCCTGGTCTCCTCTGACTTTTCCATTGATTCTAAACCTGTCTGCTTAAATGTCAGGTAACTAATGCAAACCAAATGTGGCATGTGTGTGAATGCCTAGATTGATATTAGATGAGTCAAAAACCATTCCCTGGCATCCCTGGATTTATAGTAGGACCAATCTTGAGAACAGAATGCATACCTTGTTTATACTATTATTAA
>CM052436.1:79133538-79192320 GCA_028533085.1 Varecia variegata | reverse complement strand
AAATGGATACATCAGTAGTTCTATCACACTTTATTACGTGAAGATTAGTATAAACACCATCACAATCAAGATACAGAATTATTCCATCACACCCTCTCCCTTTCCTTCACCATCCTAAGCCCTCCAACCACTAATATGTTCTCTATCTCTGAAACTTTATTTTAAGAATGGTATTACCTTTTGATATTGTCATTTTCCACTCAGCATGACATGCTTGATATCCATCAAAAATGTTGCATGTATCAATTGTCCATCTTTCTTATTTTTTCATGTAGTTGGATGGTATTTTTTAGTGTTTAATCCAACCTGCAAATCTCTTTTAATAAATTATTAAAGACAGTCCCTCATGTTATTTTTTGTCTTGTTTGTTTCTCTGTTTTTCTCTTCTATGTTTTTTTTTCCTTGGTTTTCTATGGGTAATTTTAAATTTTTAAAACTTCATTTGGAATTATCCATAGTATGTTTCTAGTATATTTATTTGCAGAATTATTTTGTAATTGCTTTAGGTATTATACATACATAACTTAAATGCTTTACCTGTGTCATCATTTTATCAGTTTGAGTGAGGTGTAGAAACCTCATCTCCTTCATCTTTCCCTGTTTATAACTGTCTTGAATATTTCATTTTATAATTTAGAACCAAATCAGACATCAGTATAATTTTTGCTCCAACAAACAGAAAACTCAAAAAAATAAGAACACCTACCTGTATTTTTACTTTTTTCTTTGTTCTTTCTTCCTGATGCTATAATATTCCTTCTTTGATTATTTTTGTTCTATTTACAGAGCTTCCTTTAGCTATTGTTTTATGGTCAGTCTCATAGCAACAGAATTTTTTACTTACTTTCCTTTCATCTGAGAATGACATTTTTCATTCATTTCTGGAGGACATTTTCACTGGTTATACTGCAGTGGTCCCCAACCTTTTTGACATCAAGGACCAGTTTCATGGAAGACAATTTTTCCACGGATCAGGTGGTGGGGGATGGTTTGGCAATGACTCAAACACATTACATTTATTGTGCACTTTATTTCTATTACTTTTACATTGTAATACATAATGAAATAATTATACAACTCACCATAATGCAGAATCAGTGGAATCCCTGAGCTTGCTTTCCTGCAACCAGAAGGTCCTATCTAGGGGGGATGGAAGACAGTGACACCCAAAATGTGTTGCTTATGGCCAGTCTACTCCATAATATCATTTCAGTTGCTGTCATTGCAGAAAACCCTATTTCACAAAGATACAAAGTGGAAATGGATGCAGGCTTTTCAGTGCTTTTGTGGTATTCTCAGAATATTCCACCTTGACTTTAATCCAGAATGCTGGAAGTTTGAAATTGTCTCAAACATACTTTTAAGGCCACCATCATTTGTGATCTCAAGCAGTTGATCCTCTTCTAGCACAGACAAAGTTGATTCGCCTGGCTTATTCTCAAATGGGTCGCGGATATATTCCTTCCCAGTTCAGGGGTCTTCTGTGGTTGGGAAGTAATGCTCAATCTCTTTTGAAAGCTGACATATGTGATCATGCACCAACTGGGAGAAAAAAGGCCCTGGCTCAGTCTCTTTGAAAATCTCTGCTAATGTTTGAAATGTGTCAAAAATCCCAATGTTCACTCATCACCCCCATAATTCCAGTTTGGCTTTGAATACAGCCATTTTATATGTCAACTTTAATACAGGTGTCATTCTCACTTGAAGTGACAGATTGAGTTAGTTGAGCAGGTTGACTATATTACACAAGTAAGCGAGTTTTGTGACCCATTCTGTGTCACTGAAATGTGCTGCCAGTGGTGACTGTCTTTCTGAAAGAAATCTCTGGAGCAGCTCTCATAACTCAAAAACTCTGGCCAGTGATCTACCTTTAGAAATCTATCTCACTTCTGTGTATAAGAGAAGACATGTGTGCTCTGTGTCCATCTCCTCACAGAACTGCATGAACAGACATCAGTTAAGGGCATATACTTTAATGTGATTGATAATTTTAATCACATCCTGTAAAATGTTGTTTAATGTAGGCAACATTTTTGGGCTAGCCAATGTTTCCCCATGGATGACACAGTGTGTAGAATCACATTCAGAAGTGACCTCTTTGACCCATGTAGTGAAACCAGAAAGCCCTCCAGTTATGGCAGCCACTCTATCCATACATATACCAACACAAAATGAACAATTCAGTTTTCCTGATATGCAATTGTTCAAAGACTTGAATAGTTCTGCCGCTGTGGTGTTGGTTGTCAACAAAAGTGCACATAACATATCCTCATGCATATCCCCCTGAAAAATACATTGCACAAAAGCAAGCATTGCTGCTTTGTTGTCAACATTGGTGGACTTGTCAATCTGGATTGCATACCATGATGACTCATTATTCCTCTGTAGCAATTGTGCCTCAATATCCTCTGGTATTTCATCAATTCATCTAGTTATGGTGCTATCCAAAAGAGCATGTACCACCTTTTGAACTGCAACTTCTCCTAAAAGTTAATGGCAAACATCCTTAGCAGCAGGCAGGATCAACTTTCACCAATGGTAGAGGGCTTCTTAGCTTTAGCAATGCGATTAGCCACTAAGAATGATGCTTTCAGTGCAGGCACATTTAATGAAGTGGGGGCCTTTAAGCATTGCTTTTCTTCTTCTTGTTCACATTTTATTCTTTCAAAAAACTCCAAAGGCCTATCTTTTAATGTAGGATGTTTGGTCTTCATATGTCAAAGCAGTTTTGAAGGTTTCATGTATTGTCTGTTGCCACGTATTATACAAAGGAGGCTTGGAGAATATGAATCACCTGTTGTAATTAATCCATAATTTAAGTAGGACTCTTGGTATTATATTTCAAATGCAGCTTAAATTTTGTTGACAGTCTTATGATCCTTCTGATGTCTCATCATGGGGTTTTTCCCCCTTTTCACAGAAGATCTTCAGCAACGTTTATTTTTTACTCATTTCTGCTAGGGTTAGCTTGTGGGCTTACCAAAACTGTGACTGAGAAAAATGCACAGTATGGGAAAGAGGCATGGATGGAAGTGGTAAATAAAATAATAATAAATAATAAAATAATGGGCTGGCCATGCACGGACTGAAATAAGTGTCTAATTCTGACTTAAAACCTGCTACCAGATGCAGCTTTACAATTTAAGTAAGATGCTCACTTGCCACTGTAAAGTTTGCCACCAGATGCAGCTTAATTGTCACTTGCTACTGCCTGATAGGGTTTTGATATGAGTCTGCAAGCAATTGACTTATCATGGCCTCTGTGCAGTCAAACCTCTCTGCTAATGATAATCTGTATTTGCAGCCTCTCCCCAGTGATAGCGTCCACCTCAGATCATCAGGCATTAGATTCTCATAGGGAGCACACAACCCAGATCCCTTGCATGTGCAGTTTACAATACAGGGTTCATGTTCCTATGAGAATCTAATGCTGATGATGATCTGGCAGGAGGTGGAGCTCAGGCAGTGATTCGAGCAATGGGGAGCAGTTGTAAATACAGATGAGGCTTTTCTCACCATGTGGCTGGGTTCCTAACAAGCCACAGACTAGTACTGGTCTGCAGCCCAGGGTTTGGGGACCACAGTAATAGGATTTGGGGTTGGAAATCTTTTCTTTCAGCATTGAAAAATGTATCACTTCATGCTGACCTCCATGGTTTTTGATGAAAAATCCACTGTCATTTAAATTGTTTTTCCCTATTAAATAATGCCATTTTTCTCTTGCTATTTTCAAGATACTCTTCTTTGCCTTAGTTTTCATAAATTTGACTATGATGGGTCTTAGTGTAAGTTTCTTTGGGCTTATACTATTTTAGGCTCACTCAACTTCTTAATGTATAAGTTTAGGTCTTTCATGAAATTTGGGAAGTTTTGGTCATATTTCCTTGTGTATATTTTACAAACCCATCATCTTTTTCCTGTCTTTCCAGGACTGCAATGATATGAATCTTATTATATTTCCAATTTTCCCTCAGGCTCTGTCTATATTTTTAATTCTTCTTTCACTCAATTGTTTAGGTTGGGTATTTTCTAGTGTGAATTCTTCACATTTCACAGATTATTTGCTCTTTATCCTTTTTTACTGTTGAGCACATCTAATTTTTTTTTTTAATAGTTATTTTGTTTTTCTAAATTTTCATTTGGTTCTTCTTTATATCTTTTATTTCTTTGCATAGATTTCCTATTTTTTCATTTGTTTCAAGTATATGAATCATTGCTCATTACAGCATCTACAACATCATAGTGTTGGCATTTCCATCATCTTTTCTTATACAGGTTGAGTTTTTTCTGGATCTTGTTATGATGAGGGATTTTTGGTTGGATTCTGGATATTATTATTGTGAGACTCTGCATTTTATTTAAATATCTTATTTTATCAGGCCTCCTATGACATCATCATGCTGGCATGGAAAGGGGATGCTGTTTTATCTCTGAAGGGTGGGGATAGAAGTCCAAGTTTCTTTCTTGAACTCATTACTGCTTGGTTAGGTGATCAACTTGGCTTCCACTGATACAAACATGGTCCCACGTTGTATCCCTTGACACGGTGAGGGGTAGCCCCATTACTACTGTACATGGTGAAAGTACTAACTCTCTACTAGGTCTCTTCTCACTCCGCCCCAGCAGGGATGGGTAGGGATGCTTTTTTACTATTATTGACGGGGGTGGGGGGAGTGGAACTCTGGTCTCCATGGACACTGAAGGTGAAAGAGGGCTTGTTACCAACTAGCAGGAATGAGAGTCCAATTCCCCAATTGCTTTCTCTGACAGCACAGGTGGCATACATGTATCAATATGTTTGTGTTTGTAGGACCAGTCTTCTCAGTATTAGTATTTTACAGTGTTCTGAGAAAGGAAGTCTAGCCTCTCCACTCAGCCTTTCTGGAGGGAACAGAACCATTGTTTTTTCTGTGGTGTTGGGTGTAATAGAGTGGTTATTGTTTAAAAGTTTTGTGTCTTGATAGGTCTTTTCCTTGGTCTAGGGAGACCAGGCTTTTCATGGGGCTTTTTTTGGTCCATTGGTGTGTTTCCAGGTTTCTGGTTTCTCTCGTATCAAGGCTAAGATTTATACGGCAAGATGAAAACCCAGGGAACTCATTGTTCTTTGTTTCTTGGGTCCTGAGGTCTCTAGTTGGTCAACCTTCTTCTTTCCACCTTTCGGAGTCTTACTATGTTTTATGTATAATGTCCACAATTTTTAGTTGTACTTGGCAGGAAGAATAGGGAAAATTGTGCCTACTGCATCTTTCCAAAGGTGAAAATTTACTGTTTTACCTATTAAGCAGAATATTTGAAACATAAAAGATACTACTGTAACAGTTATGTGATTTTTAAAGCATGTTAATTTGATGAACACTTGTGAATTCACTGCCCAATCCAAGAGACAGAAAGTGGTCTATAACTACTACTTGACATAAACCTATGCCCATACATCCTGCCCCAGGTATTAACTAAATTTTTCATTTATCAAATTTTTATGTAGTTTTATCAATCTTCAACTATTTTTTTACCTATTCTAAAATGCAATTTTGTTTATGTACAAGCATAGATATGTCTTTTTTTAAGTTAATGTGAACATTTCTGCATGGTGTTCTACAATTTGCTTATTAAAGTAATTATACTCTGTTTTAATTATAACATAATTTAATTTAAAATTTTCAAGCTCTTCCTGCAAAACATATATTCTTGTATAATAATATTCTTGACAAGATATTTGAAACTAATTTCTTTTTTTAACTTAACTTTGCCTTGTTTGACCTTTTTGCATGTTCAACATTTCTTCAAGATGCACACATAAACCAGATAAAGAATAAGGATGTGTTAGTTTTTGTCCACTTTTCCTCATTTTCTGGGTAAGGCATATTTATCCAGACACAGTGATATCTTGCTTAATATTACTCACATGTTCATTCACAGACCCATAAATTCTATCCTGAAAGGGGTCATGACACTGAACTTATTCCAAATGTCACTTCTCATTTCAGCATCTCAAACAGTGGGATAAATGAAACAGTTTTGATTTCTCACCTGTCATAGTTTTAATATCAAAGTCGAAGAGCACATTCTAGTTAATGAGCGCAAACTTTAACCAAAGTTCACAAAATTCGCAGATGGTATTGTTGCTGCTGCTTCTCCATACACTTGTTAGTTCTTTGTTACTTTAAATAAAAATCTACATTTGCAGGTTATTCAGAACAGAGGTATGCTTCAGAAGCGACATAAACTTGCATTTTTCAGCATTATTAAAAGTGAAAGGACCTATGAATCTTAATGGGATTTTGATTTAATTATAACATATTATCCATAGTTATTTCAATAACACAGATCATAGATCTGTAAGTTATCAAGCTTTAAAGGTTAGCTAAATTTATAATTCAATTTTATTATGACTAATATTTAAAATTTTGATTATGAATTATAAATACTTATTGGATCTTATTTTCTCATTTTAAACAGAAATGTAATTTGGAAGAAGTCTTAATAAGACAGTAAAAAGACAATATTAAAGAGTAAAAATGTCAGCTAATTTTTTCCACTGAAAACTTGTTAAAAAATTCTATAAATTGGGAGGCAGCGCGAAAGAAGCAAGGCTTCCCTGACCGGGAATCGAACCCGGGCCGCGGCGGTGAGAGCGCCGAATCCTAACCACTAGACCACCTATAAATTTCTTTAAGAAATGTGTATGTGTTTGTGTATGTGTATATATATATTACTCACTGCATTAGTAAATTTCTAAGTATTTTACAATTATTAACTTAGGTCATCTTCTTAATAATCCTATGGGGTAATTACTATTAGGATCTCCATATTATATAGGTGAGGTACTTGAGGCAGACGGAGGCTGTCATTGCCAAACGATGCACAACTAGTTAGAGGAAGAACTAGGATACAAACCCAGGCAGTCTAGCCCCAGAGTATTCATTCATTGCCATTAATCTATGCTGTCACAATCATCCACAGTTCTCCCAATACTGGAGGTGACATAAGTGGGAGCTAAACTATGAGTACACATGGTCATATAGAGTGGAATAATAGACATCAGAGAATGCAAATGTGGGGTGGTGGGTGTGACAGTGAGGGATGAAAAATTATCTATTAGGTACAATGTATATTATTCCAGTGATATGTACACTAAAAGCCCAGATCTCACAGCTATAGGATATATCCATATAACAAAGAAATTTGAAAATGAATTTCTTATTTTTTGAATAGTGGACAAGCAAAGTTATGAACTTTAAATTTTTTGAGACTCACATTTTTGTTTCTCTATCTTTATGTCTCAGTTTTGTTTTTTTTAACTCTGGTTAACAGCAAATAATCAATTACCTTTCTGATCAACAATTCCTATATTCTATGTCTTTATCTTCATTAAAATATTACCCAAATTACCTTTCTTGTTTGATATTTCCTATATAACTCCAGTTATTTCTTTACTAGGTGTTCTTTCATATTTCTTGAGTATTTTTATCATGTGTGTGCATGCATTGGTGGATTCTACTTTTAAGTGAATTTGAGTGAATGCCTAGACATCAATTTGGCTGTTTAATTAAGAACGTTTCAAGGCTAGGCCCTGAGTGAAGAGAACCAGGGATATGGTTGCTTCACAGTCTCCCCTAAAAACAGCTGGATCACAGTAACAGAAAGAAAAGGGAAATGGAGTTTATTTCTCCTGCCTAAGGGTTGTCTTACGAATTTTCTTTTCCTCCAGTCAAAAGAAAACAGACACCTTTTCTGTAATCTGTCTACAGGATGCCTTCAGTTTCTCTATATATGAAGAGTATACAATCACAATGTGCCTTGAGAACTCCACGTTTGTGAAGGTGATTCTTATTAGTCACCGATAAATGGGCTTGGTGGCTCCGCATCTACACTTCATCTTAAGCAATCAATCAATAACAAGTAGTCAATATTCAAACAAAATCTTACCACTGTAACAAAAATGTTGATGTTTTAGTCCTGATACTTTTATAAATTTAGACAAAAACCTGGTGATATATACAAAAAGGATAAATGAGATTAAGGCTCAAAGGAGATTTCCCCCAGTATGTCTTTCAAATACAATATTTACTTCTGTGACTTGCATTTTGGAGACAATTATTTTTGAAAAACAATTCTTTTTAAATGAGCAAATGGATACACAAAAAAGTAAAGGAAAAATTTATAGTTCAAAACTCATTTTGTTGTTACCCATTAGCACTTGTCTATAAAATTATATCTACAGAAAAGTGTGAACCATTTTGAGTCAAATGATAAATGGATATAATATTTTTCCTGCATTCTATCACCTAGTATTTGTTTCCTATTGCTGCTGTAACAAATTACCACAAATTTAGTGGCTTAAACAACAAAAATTTATTATCAGAGATAATAAATTCAGAGGTCAAAAGTCAAAATGAGACTTACAGAGCTAAAAATCAAGGTATTGGCAGGACTGAATGCCTTAGAGACTCCACAGGAGAATCCATTCCTTGCATCTTCCCGTTTCCAGAAGCAGCTGGCATTACTTGGCTTATGGCCACATCACACTAATCTCCTCTCCCCTCCCCCTGACATGTAAGGACCTCACAATCACATTGGGACTTTCCTGGAGAATTCAGCTTCTCTATCTCCTTAACTTAGTTGCACTCGCAGAACCCCTTTAGCATGTAAGCTAACATAGACGCAGGTTCTAGAGATTAGGATATAGGTAGGTTTGGGGAGCCATTGTCTAGCCTCCTCCCTCCCCCACCAAAAATGACTTGAAATACATGTGTTTCCATGATGCTGAGTGATCATTAAAAAGCATAAGAAATTATATTTCAGGCTCCATCAAGGAAAACTATTCAGAAATCTAGGGTTTTCCAGGCTAATTGGGCTCTCCCCTATTAATGATAGACTATAGACATGACCTAAATACCACTGTCTATTTCAGTTTGCCCATAATAATATTGTAGAAGTTATTAGATATATAAAAGCATCAAAGGAACCCTTAAGTGGAAAAAACTAAATAAAGGCAGCTGGCATGGGAAATGAATATTGAAAAATAGGTAAGTAAGGAATATAAGAGGAAAAATCTCTTCTGCCCATATTTTGATATGAAGTGGAATTATAGTCCAATCTTTCAAGGATATAAAAATGTTTTATTGCTGGTATATTACTCAGGAATGTATTTAGGTGACTGTAACAGAAACCTGATAAGGTCTTCAGTATGAGTCTTATTTCCCTTACTTAAAAAGTAATCTGGAACTGGAAAGTTCAGTGCTGGCTTGACAGTTCCTCCTCTCTCTCTCTCTCTTCTCTGCTATCCATTGTATTTGTCACAAGATGGCTGTTTCACCTCCAGGCTTCTAACCCTCCTTTCAGAAATCAGACAGAAAGAAAGGAACAGGAGCATAAATATGCATTGGCAGCACTTGTTTCCTTTATCAGGAAAACAAAATTTTTTCTTGAAGCTCACACTCACAACACTCCTTCTTACATTGCATTTGCAAGACTCAGTCACATGGCTACTCCAAGATCACCCAGAGCCTAGGAAGTAGCTAGGCACACTACTTTCCCAAAATCAAGAGATTAGATTTTGACCAAGCCACTATCAATCTCTGCTAGAGTTTGTTAATAATTTTCTTATATAACTGTTTTTGTATACAATTCATAATCAAAGCCAGTGGGTCTCAAGAGAAAAGTTACTTGACAGTATTTTTAAACCACATGGGAAGCTTGATCAAAATACACATGACCCCCAGACTTCCCATTATGTCTACAACATACATTACAGGCACAAGGCCATATACATAGATATTCTGTAGAGCAATTCCTTACCTCCCTTCCCCCTCCCTTGGCATTTGAGAACCATTAGACTAACCACATAATGAAAAATGAACCTCTAATGTACAATGTGATAAAAGTATGGTTTGTAATCTTTATGTAAAGTAATCTTTATTTAATGAGGAAAATTAAGGACTGATGTTTCTTACTCTATTTCTACATTTCTTATTTCACTGAAAACTATAGATGAGAAAAATCTAAATGATGAGATCTAGAAGGTGTTGGGAAGGTGTTAAAAACAGGTACCCACATTATTGAAAATGGGATGGTGACTCTTTTAAACTAGAAAAAATGCTACTGAAATGCAATCAGTTGGGAGAATTATTATCTTAAAATAATTTGTATACATTTACTGAGAAAAAGGTTAGTTTAGAGAACCTTATTATCACTTATATTTTTTCATAGTTAGTGATGAGAAAAAATGCAATTGATTTTATTGTATACTATATCTATAAAGGATATTTTGTGAACCTTGCTCAAAGAAAAAATATTCTTACAAAATGTAACATATTTTTCATGATCTCTATTTTATACTTGCAATATTTTTCCTAAATTAGAAAAATAATTAATTCATATAGTCCTTTACTAAACTTTAGATGTAATAGTAGGAACTACCTTAATTTTTTCCTGTAATGACTCAATAACTTTCATTGTGCATATCACAATAAATAAGACAATAAATAAATTTATTATATATGATCTGTAAAAAATTGTGGTGGGTAAAAATCAAATGTTTCTTTTCCATAAATGAAACAATTGAAAGTTTCTTTAATTTACTTTTTTATGATAACCTACAGAGAGGTGAGTAGAATTCTTGAGAGTCAGTGCTATTACTCTTCAATTGTAGTCTATGGGCTTGCTGAGAAGGGAAAGAGTAAACAGGAAGAAATGGAAAACTGCTAGATTTTTAGTTGAACAAAAATATATCTGAATGAAGTAATGCACATTTTCATGCCACTGAGAAGACTGCTTCTGTATTTTCATAATTTTTGCAAGGCAATATTATATTTTAACAACCTTGTTCATGAATGAAAGATAATCCATAATTTGTTCATGAATGAAAGATAATCCATAATTTCATAAATTTTTATATCAAAAGACATTTAATAATTCTTATTTTCTAGAATTACTATGTATAAACAGACAACTTAATGACCTGGAATGGGTACATTATCTCATATTAGAACATCACAGACCTAAAAAAGTTAGAGTTAAGGGGTCTATTTTGTTTTATTTGTGTGGTCTGGTTTCATATTTCTTTTGAGGGAAGTTCTATTCACAACTTTAAGAGAAAATAGTTTAAATTTGTTTTTACACACATGTAATGAGGTCTAGAACATGACTCCATTACCAGGCCACAGCTAATTTCGACCACAGCTAGTCAACACACACACACACACACACACACACACACACACACATATATATACACACACAAACATATATATATATAAATAACTCTATATGTATATATTTACATACACACACATACTAGACAGCAGCCTAACAAATGGTCCAGGCAAAGAAAATTACTCAAAGTAAGTGATGACTAATATAATTAATCATATGATCTTGCTTGTTTAGTTGTATTAATGGTGAAATACTAGGTCTGCAACAGAGTTTCAAGATTATGTGAGAACAACTGCTATTCTTCAGAAGTCGATCAACAGAGTTGTTGTTAACATGCTGAAATTATTGCTGTGTTATAAAGATATTACAGAGTTTATAAGCCTTAATCATAGGGTCAAATTCTTTGTTATTATTATTTCCATGTCTCCATATTATTGACCTATATATCTAAAAATAAATAGAATGATTCTGTTTCTTGCAAAATGGAAGTGTACATGATATTACACAAATATCATTATAGCAAACCCCCATTATGTAGTGACTTTCCAGAGTTTGATAGTTTTTTAGATAAAGGAAGACACTGTAGAAATTCTATGTATAGAGTAGTGGAAAATTTGTTATCATACTTTTGAGAATGCCCATGTGCCAGTAGAGATGTTCTAGTCCCCAGATATCAATCAGCTTGATAACAATGTCCAATCATTGGGTCTATAAGGACATTAATGAAGAACGTCATGTAAAAGCTGAGAATTATTTTCATACAGTATATATTAATAAGCTTCTTGAGAGAAGAAAAAATAAAAATGACTGATTTTGAGATATGATATGGGAATGCTGAGCCTCCTAACAATACTCACACAGTCGGGAACCTCTGGCTTTGCTGTTTATTAACAATGACGCTGGTTTACATGACACTTTTATGTACCAGCAGGAGGCTATTTGGGATTTGAAAATGTGAATTATAGTTCCATTGTATTTTCACTGAATTATGAGCCAGGGAATTATTTAATATTATTAGAGTTATTCACTCAGAAGCTGATTATATGTTCTCTTTGGTGTGTTAATGAAGTATGGGATTTCTTGCATCTGCAGGGCCACTTAAATGTCATTCTGAGAATTCTTTTTCCAGGTAAATTGCATATTTTACTGTTAGTTTGGTAGGAAACATTCTAATATGAAGATAATATTATTGACACTAAAAAAACAAAGAAGTATTATAATTTCTCAAATTAGTCTCAGGCTTTGGAAATATAATTAAACACGTTCTAACTAATTTGATTTAAGTGGCTATGAAATGGGGTGAATGATATTCATTTTTCAGAAGTGGGTGTAGGAGGGGGGTTTATGTTTAAAAATAATAAAACGTGGGTATTGGATACAATAAAACTTGGTCACCATCTCTAGTTTGCAACCCAATATAGTTCAACAAAAGACTCAGAGCTGATTTGTAAATAATCTAGTAAAATCTAATTCCATTAATCTTTGCCTTTCTATGCTCTGGTCCCATGCTACAAATACATAGCATTGTTCTCATTCCAATTCCCATTACCCTTTACACAATCCTATCATTATACTGATGATGATAATTACAATCTTGATTGGTGTTATTATACCTGGAGTGTTTACTATGTACCAGGCAGTATGCTAAGCATTTTATATGCATGATTTCATTTTATACTCAAATCAACCCAATGCAATAGGCAGGTTAATTGGATTGGCTCTGGCGTCAGATGCACATGCTCTATTTTCTATTCTACCAAAAATGAGCTTTGTGACCTTATTATCTACCTCTCTATGTGTTAGTTATCTCTAATAAAATGGAGATGACAATAATATGTACTATTAAGACTAGTGTGAGGATTAAATAAGTGCTTGGCACAGGAAAAGCAGTTAATAAATTATAGTTGGTGTGATTATTGTTGTGGTTAATATTAAAACTCCATTTTATAGTTGAGAAAGCTAAGGCTTAAAGATATAAAGAAATTTGTCAATATCATATACCTGTTAAATGGTTTATGCAGGATTTGGATCCAGATATTATTTCTGATATCAGAACCACATTTTTACATACTATGGTTCTATTAATATCTGCAATCTAGTTTTGTCGAATATTTTATTTTAACCTTTATCCATGTAGAAACCAAAATTCTCTATATAAAGTGGTTGAGTATTTCAGTTGAATATAATTGAAGATGGGAGTATGATGCTTTAGGCTGGGTAAAATAAATATTTACTGATATTGTACATAAATAGATTAAGAAGGTATGATCTTTATAATTGGAGAATTGCCTCTTTGCAAACATATATGTATAGTAAAATAATTCTTGTTGGGATGATGACATAAACTTCTGAGCAGATACATGTGCCCTGAATTATAAATTGAAGAAACAATGCTAGTTATCAATCGTGAATTGTGGATGGAAGAAGAATGAGAACTGATATTTATGTAGAAATGGAACTAACAATTTCTGACAAAGCACTGTGACTCTATATATTCATAGTTGTATTAATTATCCAGTGATCCTATGAGTAATTATTATTCCCATTTCAAAGGTAATAAAACTGATACTCATAGATGTGGGGTAACTTGCTCAACACCATAGTAATGAAACAAGATTAATAGCAAACAATAAAAGAAAAAATTAAAAAAAATATTTTTGGTTGAAGTCAGTAATATGTGCATCTGTTGCAATGAATCTTTCAGGTCATCCATAATGGTATTCCAACATCTGTTGACAGTTTTAAGTAAATATTTCCCAACTGCAATGTTCAACGATGTTGGCTGATAACATCACCACCACAGAACCAGTGTTGAGTTCCATTTTTCCAATATCAGTTACTGTGAGTCAATAAATTCTTTGATTTGGTAGGCACTTAATTTATGTATAATCTTTATGCACTTTACATTTTGATTATGTTTTAATGAAATTAGTTACATTTGATTAACTTGATATGTTTTGAGGATTGGTTAATATATTAGAAAAACAAAACAAAACTACTGATATGAAATCAGTTAAAACTGCTCTTGGTCAAAATCACTAAATAACAGGAGCCAGGTATGTACATTAGTGCTGAATAAACTCCATATATGAAGCATGATAATATTACAAGGAATTTGGGGGTGTGGGAAATTGTCTTTAACTCCTCTGTGGAGGAGTCATTCAACAGAAATGTAGGGGTCGGCTAGCATTCCCTGAGACAGCCCCCTGAAAGCCAGTCCAATTTTCTGGCTGAAAGATGGAATGAAAACAAGCATAGGACTGTAGAAAAAAAGTGTTTATACTGTTAAATGCATTACTTCAGTTTTTGGAGATAATACTCATCTAACCCTGAGGACAAAAACTATTGCTAAAAAGAGTTGGGATGTGAAATGTAGTGTGAGTTTTAGATTAGATAGAATGATAATCAAGGCATGAAGATCACCCAGTATTATTATCTCTAAAATAGAAAAAACAATATACTCATCATTAGATTGTCCTGAAGATTAAATGAAATAATACATAGGTTGGTATCTAGTACATAACACAAACTGAAATTTTATTTTATTTTCTCCTTTCCACCTTCTTCCACACAAACACAAAATAAAAGCTTCATTTATGCATTAAATTAACTCTATCAAGTCACCCTCAAGGAATAAATAAATAATAATCAGCAGAATCACAATTTTTAAATATTCTTGTCTCTTGTGATCTGCAGCTTTGAGCAATATCTCTGCAGAGCCTAGGTTTTTGACAGGAATTATGTGTATGCTTTGGGACCAAGAGATTCCAAATTAAAATGTAAATTTCCTTTCCAGTAAAACTTGCAATTTCTGCAGGCAATAAGCAAGCTAATGGCATGCTGACTTTACTCAATATGGTTCAATTTATTGTGTTGCCCATAGATAGTCCTTACCTTGAGGCCACTGGGATCCATTCCCACAAATGGAATGCCAGAGCTGAAGCCTAAGAGAATGCAAAGGAAGACAATGGGGAGTCTTATTTTCTTCTCTCTTGATTTGAAGTCAGCTTCAAGTGAGTGGATGCAGACTTCAGAAATACCACTTTGGCCATAAAACTTAGGACCTTCATTGAAGCTATAAATTGGAATACAGATGATTTTTATTATAAATTAGATAAGAAAAAATAAAAAGCCACTTATCTTTGTATTATATTAATAAAATATAAATATAGTATGATGTTTGGAAGATGGTGGATAATGTTTAATTCAGTTTTGGAAGTTTTCAGTATCTGTTTTTGTTTTGAATATGCCTATTTTTTTATTCCAAATGCATATAAGTATATATCACATAGCTTTTATTTTGCTTTTGTGCATATATTCTCTTGTTTAATTCATTTTTATTCTCATAACTCTCAAAACTATTTTTAAGAATCTACATTCTAACTTATTTTTAGCAGTCACATGTTTTAACAAAATCATTGGAATGAACTTGTTTTTCATTTCAGCATCAAAGTTTTATATCTTTCTTTTCTTATAAAACAATATTTTATGCAATTCATTCACATATTTAAGTGTTTAGATTAAATGCTTACTGTAATGGGTATGAGAAATACAAAGATGACTGAGATATTAGTTTCTCTTTTGTAGGACTTCATAGTCTAGTGTATCACAGTTTAATAGAAATATAATGCAAGCCACATAGGTAATTTACAATTTCCAACTAGTAACAATAAAACAGGAAAATAAAATAGTGGAAATATTTTAATTATACATTACATGTAAAATATTTCAGTAATAATCAATGTAAAATTTACTAATGAGATAGTTTACATTATTTTTATACCTAGCCTTAGAAATCTGGTATGAGTTTTACAATTACAATATACCTCAATTTGAATTACCCATATTTCAGTGCTCAAAGGACACATGTGGCTAATGGCTACCATATTGGACAGTGAAATTCAAATAGGTCAATAAATATAAATGTGAGTGATATAAAATAAACTTAATTTGTAAGTTATTTTGAAAAGTACTAATGGCATATTGTGAGAAAGTTTTTAAAACAAGTCTATGATAGCGAGATCCCTCAGTGGAATAAACGTGTCTGTATTATAAAGGGCCCAAAGTGTTTGTATATAGTCAGTCGTAGAAGGGAGCTGGTCAGTCATGAAATGGGATCAGCTTGTAGTTATTTAAATTCACTTTCACTGAAGCAGATGCAGAAATGCTGAGTCAGTAAATTGAAACAAACAGAGTTTAGAAACGCTTGTATTCCTTGCCTTTCAGAAATTTAGTTTTGAAAGAATAAAACAGGCACACTCAGAGTTGATTATAAAATGGATGAAATTTGGTTTGATAAAATTTTATTTGAAGCAGACAATACTGGCCTCATATAAGTGTTTGCAAAGTTCTTCTTTTAATAGAGCCAACACTTTACACCTATGGCTTCACTTTTTGTAAAAGCACAAAAATCATGGAATAGAAAGTTAGGAAAATGTATTTGGTAGAGTATCCTTTAGTCTAAGTGGAATGTCATGCTCCACAGTGTGATATGTCAATATGATTCCTGCAACTATATGTGCTAAATCATTAGCTTCTAGCACATTCTCCTTTAAATTAGGATTAATGTTGAAGTTTGTGGTTATTTTTCTTTAGTAGATTTGTGTCTTTTGATTTTCATATGGCTACTAACATCAGTATTACTAATTACACTTTTATCATTAAATTTTTTGAGAAAAATACAGTTAGTGTATAACTTATTATTAAAATTACTTTTTTGTTTTCTGAAATTCATTGCTTCCAAAAGCTATTTTTTTCTAAAAATAAATATAGAATGAAATATCACACTGACATAATTGCTGCAGATGTGTTTTGGTGGCAAAATCCCTATGACACAAATGAAACTTAAGCTTAAAATTTCTTCAATTGCATCAAACTCTTCTAATGTTCTAGAAATAGTTCTAGCAATATATTCCCTTTTTTTTTTTTTTTTTTTGGAGACAGAGTCTCACTCTGTTGCCCGGCTAGAGTGCTGTGGCGTCAGCCTACCTCACAGCAACCTCAAACTCCTGGGCTCAAGCGATCCTTCTGCCTCAGCCTCCCGAGTAGCTGGTACTACAGACAGACATGCAGTACCATGCCCAGCTAATTTTTCTACATATATAGTTTTAACTGTCCATATAATTTCTTTCTATTTTTAGTAGAGACGGGGTCTCACTCTTGCTCAGGCAGGTCTCGAACTCCTGAGCTCAAACAATCTGCCCGCCTCGGCCTCCCAGAGTGCTAGGATTACAGGCGTGAGCCACCGTGCCCGGCCTGTATTTACATTTTTTAAATTGAAAAACCAGTATATTTTATTTTAATCACCACACATTAAGTTCCATCTCTCTATTCCCACTTCTTCACCAATTTTTTCATCCTATTAGGTGATCTTAGAGGAACTGCATCTTTCTGATATCTAGCTAAGATGAATTAGAGATGACTAATGAGGAAACACATTAGTCAAGGTTTACTGGGGTATATTTATGGCTTGCAGTCCTTTTTCTGTATATATCAGTTACCATATATTTTCCTGGTATAGGAATGAATTATAGAAAATCAGCTGCAATACTATAATTTATGCTGTAATAATATAAAATATTTATTTTATACTTAATTTTTTCACAATATTGTATTTTTATAAAGAAGTCCCCCAAATTTTATAGATTTTTGGTTTCATAAAGCTAGGATCATTCCCTGATTTAAACTACAAAACATGACAACCATTTTAGCAAAGCCATTCATATTTCTCTTTCTACATTTCAGCTATTAAACTGCTATTTCCCAAGTATTTTACACCTATTGTATAATTTCACAGAAACATGCATATACAATTACTCTTCTGACCAAACTAGGATGTAGGATTATTCCTCCTGGAAATAGCAGTAGGCTTGAATTTCTGTCTTTATTGGTTTTCCCATTTCTATGTTGGGGGTGATAATAATGCATATTTTGCAGTGATGTTTTAAGAATTAAACTGAATGGAATTGATTTTTACCCTAAATTTTTAATAAATGTTAATCTTACTATTTTTATCTTTCTTAATTGTGTTTATTTTCTTCTATTAATAAGATCTGCACTCAAAATATTTTAATATATTACCTAGCCTCTTAATAACTCTAAATCCCTAACTCAACTTCTCTTTTCACAAGCTTTATGCACTCCAGAAAAGAACTACTTGTGGCATTAAGGATTACTCTGTTTCCTTTACCTTTTCATCAGTAAGTCCATCAAACAGGAAAACAATTTGCTGTCAGATCCTTTGGTTTATTGGTTAAATGCAAAGTTAGGTTGGTGGGGTAAAGCAAACTTAACCAACGTTTTCTTTTAAAACTAGCATTTTTCTTTGTGATATAAAACATTTTCTCTTTCTAAAGTGAATTAATATGAATTAACCAACTATGGGAAGAGTTTCTATTTTTTGTTTTTTTATTGAGTCATTTCCTAAAATGGTGTTATATTTACTTATGATTTTTTATTCTTTTTTCTATTTTTTGGGGGAGAAAGAAATTGAAGTGTGCCCTGGAAATGCTTATTTAACAGTTTTTTCTCCTTGCTGGATGCAGTCAGTGGAGTCTGTATCTTATTCTTACAGTCATCTTCTTGTTAATGTCCTTTCCTACTTTTCAAACTTCCTAGCCTAGGAAGTATTTCATTAGTCACTCAAATATGTCGATTCCTATACTTCTATAACTTCATATACAGAGCATATCAAAGTTTGCCATCTTTTATTAATGAGTGCATATTATTTGGATGATTCATTTATTTACTACAGTGATTCTCAACTGAAAACCAATGTGTCAGAACACGCTCCAGTGCATCACGAAAGGCTCCACAGTGTATTTCAGAAAACTAGTTCTTACTAATTTCTCTTTTCCAGTCATCTCCTGCATAAAATACTAGACATCTGTATTAGCCATGTGTTCTTTGCTTTTTCCTCAAAGTCACTATAAATACCAGCACACTACCCATATGCATTTCCATGTTTTCAAAGAGAAAGGATAATGGTGAGTCTTAGATATAAGTTTAAAGTTGACTTTTGATGGACTTTTCTCTGAAACATGACCAAGCTTAGCTATGTAAAATTATAGTGGACGGAGAAAATTGAGAAAAACTGGAAAATGAACCCAGGAACTATTTCCAAGGATGCAGACATGCACCTGGGGAATATATTCAAATGAATATTTTGCCAGGAGATAGGTTCAGTTGCAGATAAAAGGATATGGAAAGAAATACTTTCATTGAATCTGAGCATAGATGTTGGGGTTCAAATCAAAGGACTATAGAGGGTTTTCCATAAAAAGGGGAAAACCTGAAGGCAGGGAAATTAGAGGCCAGAAAATTTATGAGTTCAGGCCAGCAGTGAGCCGACATCAAGTAGGTCTGCCAGTAGGCAACAGTATATTGTCTATTGGACTTCAATTTATGGCAAATTCATTTCTTTGTGTGAAAAGAAACTAAAAAAAAATAAGGAAAATACTTGACATAAAGAGTCTGATATAATCTATAATTAATAAGGCAAGAACTGAGGCCTAGGAAAGTAGTACTGGGAAATGAAGTTACCAGCAACTTACCTAGAACATTTTTTGTAATAGATAAGAAAATACCTATATAGAAATCTATAGATAAATTTCTATAGAAACATAGATATATAGAAAACATATATCTATGATATATATGACTAATTTGACCAAAGAAATTTGTTACCTTTGTAATGTAATGTGTAAAAGCTAGAGTGTGATTCTTTATGATCTCTTCTCCTACTATAGCAAATGAAGACTCTCATGATTCATGATTGTTTAGTTAAAACAAAATTTCTTTAACCTAGATCTTTAAGTGAGGGAAGTAGAAACAGACCCTAACTGACCCACTGTGAACATACGGTAAGAATAAAATATAAATCTTTGTAATTTTAAGTCACATTATTTTTGGAGGTGGTGGATTCTGCAGCACAAACTAGCCTATTATGGCTGATTCATATGGTTTCCTCCTCTCTTCTTCCTTATATTCTCCTTTCCTTCCTGTTTTTTTCTTTTCATTATCAAATCAAGATACATATTATAAAAATATTTAATAAATAATAATGAACTTTCACAAATTGTTACTGAATGGCATGATCTCACAAACTCTTGCATAAACTGTTGTTGAAAGGTTAAAATATTAGTAAAATATGGAAAAAAGCAACACTTTGTTTGATGTGAACAATACCCACTTAATTTCACAATTATTGTCCTGCCTGCTCTCCTCAGATGAATAAAACTCATGATCATATCTTGTGTATTTTCACTAAACATAATATTTCAAGATGTTTTGTCCTGTTAGGGTCTGTTATGGGTTGAATCATGTCCCTCCCCTACAAAAGATACATTATAGTCCTAACCGCTAGCACATCAGAATAGGATCTTGTTTGGACTTAGAGTCTTGACAAAGGTAATCAAGTTAAAATGAGGTCATTAGGGTAAGTCCTAATAAACTGGTGTCCTAATACAAAGGGGAGATTTGGACACAGAGACAGACATGTACAGAGGAAAGACAGTGTGAAGGTGCAAGAAAAACCCCATATATTAGCCAAAAAATTCTTGAGGCTACCAGAAACTAGGAGAGAGGGAAGGAGCAGATACTTTCTTATAGCCATCAAAAGGAACCAACCCTGTTGACATCTTGATGTCAGACTTCTAGCCTCCAGAACTTTGAGACAATAAATTTCTGTTGTTTAAGCCATCTAGCTTGTGGTACTTTGTTATGGCAGCCCCAGGAAGCAATACAGATTCAGAGTAAAAATTCTCAACTCTCTCATTACCATAATTTTCAGTTTATATCTTAAGTTTTCATTAGATTTTATTTCATGTTGCTATTTTTTAGAAATTCCTTTACTAATGTCAAAGTATTAAAAAAGAGCAGTTATAAAGTATTACCTTGGAATTCACTTTAAATCTTAACGATTAATACTATGTATAAATCATAATATAACTTTAAGGTAAATTATTCTATCTAAAAAGACTGTTAACTGTTAAAAAATAATGCAATGCCATGGAACTAATAAAACTTTAAAAATTAACAGTGAATGTTTGTTATGAGTCAGCACAAATCTTATATGAGTTATGTTACTGGATTACTTTACACAGGATAAATTTTTAAAAGCTTGAATGATACAAATAGCTGATTTTCGATGATGCTATATATCATTTCTATGCCTGATTAGCTGCTTGCATTATTTATAGCATTGAGTTTGTGATGGAAACATAGGTTAAAAGTCATGAATCTTTATGCCTCAATTGACAAGGCAACTAATACATCACTAAGCCTCCCATTCTTGTTAAACTTACCTTTAAACCAATAGTGTCAGCCTTGAATTATTTTTGATATTGAATCTATTGATGAACTGCAAAGGTTAAAATTAAAGTGTGATTTATGCTGTGATCAAGAGCATGGTGTTAGAGCACCAAGTGATCTGTGCAAATTATAACCATAAATACACTTCAAATTCCATGTTATAGCTCTGCTATGAAGCTCTACATTCTCTTTCTTTCTCCCTCAAGGAAATTTCTTAGGCTAAAATGCTGATAAAAATCAGTCTCTCAGATCCTTATGACTTTGTGAACAAAATACTTGTTTTTTTTTTTCCTCTTTGTAGTTTCATTCAGTTGGAATTTTAAGTCTTTGAAGAGATGAACTTGAACAATGTGATCTGTGCTCTACTACTTTTAGGCAAGTATTACAGATCAGAATAATACTCACAGTATTTCATTGTGGTTCAGAAGAGTGTTGAGGGAATTCATGAGTCATTAAAAGCTTCACTTTCCCTCACCTATAAGCTCTCTTTGAAGTCTAGAATAACAATTCTCTTCAGTTTATCTCTGGAGAGACAAGTTTCAGTGATAGCAGGTTATCAAGACACATACATGTAGGCAAGGATGAATTCAAATATAAAAAAAGAAGCATAAACTCACTTGGTCAAGATGGCAGACTAGCAGAGGTTGTGCATTAGGTTCTAATTTCTATTAGAGTATCTTTAATGTGAATGAGAAAATAGCACCAAGCCTGAGGATGCTGGCAGCAGGAGTCTGTAAAATGTCATTACTTCTTCAGCTCATGGGATGATATTAATAACTTCATCATTATATCTCACCAATAGGTGAAAGAAATGAGATTTTTGCCTTCAATTTTCTTTTTCTGTTTTCTGATATTAAAGTTAAAAAAGTCAATAAGCATCATTTCTCTTGGATTCAGTGCATAATTTATGTCTATTGATATTATTTGACATATTTTTAGGTTTAAAAAGTAGTCTTGGGATTTATTTATGTTTTCTGCATATGAAAACACACATATGAAAATACATATGCAAACATATTATAATAGTTGTAATAAAATCATGTGATGTAATAGGTTTCCTTATTCAGACATATAAATAGTAGCAAAGAAATATTTACTTAATAAATACTTGAGTAGTCAAATGCTATTTACAAAGATGATGTGAAAATAAACTATTTCAATTCACTTGGGAGACTTGGAATTTAAAGATGTATAACATTAAGAATCCTTTCACCGTATGAATAGTTATCAAGTAAAGTTTTTTAAAATATTTCAATAATATAAATGTGTAAATATATGTTTTTGACAGATATTAAGCTCTGCCACTGCAAATAAATTCTAGGGAGAAATAAGTAATAAACTATTTTATTGAAAAAATGATATAGCATTTCAATGACTAATTTTATAATTTGTATTCAATAGAGACCTAAGAAGGAGAATAGATCCTCAGAGAATGACACCTTTATGGGAGTATACTTTTTTTTTCTTCTCTACCTTGAATAGGATAATATATCTTTGATAATATATCTTCTGAAAGTAAACAATCAAATTTCCATCATCCAGTAAAAGCAAAATACTCAATTAATGACTGCATGAAAATTGTGGTATTATTTACTCAAAATTGTTGTATTACGTTTTAGGAGTAGTATTTTGCTGTGATGACATGTATAAAAATTTACTCAATTTACATATTCTAATCATAAGTGGTTTTCCTGGTATTTTCTTATAGTAATAAAATTATGTATAACATAATGAAATGATTATTTATCATTTGTTTGCCACTATATACCTAATACAAAGTCCTCTCAGTAACATTGGCTCACTAAGGAACTCCAATCAAACCAGCACTATGGGTTATCATGCCACACCTTCCTCCCTCTCTGACAGAATGGACATGCTTTCTGAAGAAATCCTAGAATGCTTACCCTCACTGCTTTCTCAAAAATCACTGATCTTTAAGAAACATGTATTTCTGCATGTATATACATAAACATAAGGTATAGTGTAAAATAAAAATGACTATTTTTTTCAAAATTTATTAAGTTCAAAATGTGTTGAAATTTTTAAAAGAAAAATTATTTCCTTAAATTATAAACATTTCAATCCAGCTATTCACTTAGCATAAACATTTACTAAATTTTTAATCTCTCATTAGGTGATATACAAACATAAATAAGACAGTGTCCCTTTCCTTCTTTTTAAGATAGTGCCTGACTCATATAATTAAACCCTACTGACAACCATCTAGTGCTATATGGAAAAGAAAAGCATGGTCAACGTGAAGCTAGATCCCTCATGTAGTGCTGAAGCTTAGATGTATTAGGTAGTCTTTGGAGGACAGACAATATTTCCATCAAGAGTAAAGTCCACATAATAGTTGGTAAGGCAAAGAGAGTAGGACTTACTAAATTTTCTATTTGCTTATATATTTTTCCAAGTTTCTCTTATAGTTAGGTTGGTGGCTATATGACTAATTTGATGAACTTAAGTAGAAGTGATATGAGTCACTTTTAATCTAGTTACTTAAGAGCTTTTGTCACTTCTATGCTGTTACTTTAGCTGTCAGGGTAATAGTGGGATCAATGCATTGAGATGGTACCATTGTAAATGCCTGAAAGCCTGAATCACTATTTGAAAGGAAACTGCCCTCAAGGGACTTTAGGCTCTGAGTCAAGCCATTTAAATAATGTGACTTGCTTGTTACTGCAGAATAGAATATCCTATTCTAACATATGTAGTCCAGATTATTTAATTGCAAGGGATGTAAACCCAGCTGGAATTAACATAAGCAAAATAAAGAAAAAGAATTGCAATGATACCAAGTTATCTCATATTATTGATGGCGCCTCCCAACTATAGGGAATGCAGGGATATAATGGGCTTTGTAGACAACTGGAAATAGGAATTTGGACACATTAAAGAAGGGTGATTTCTCATCTGTGTTTCTCTGTATGGTGACATTAATCATTTCATTGCCAACAGGCTTTCTCCACATGGGAATAAACATGGTTGTGGAAGTTCCAAAACCTTAAACTCAAGTTGTCTTCCACTCAAAGTCCCTTCTTTCCTTAGTGAAAAACAAACAAACAAACAAAGAAACAAAACAAAAGCAATGTTCAGGAAAAATGTTGATTTGGTTACTTTTATTCAGTTGCACATGTTGAGGAAAATAAATTTTACCCACTTAACAGAAGTTCAATTTAGGATACAAAACTAAGCCTTGAGAAGAAGATTATGGCAGTTATGTAGACTATGGTAATTCTCATTTAAATAACTTTTTGAAGTAATGAGGTGAAACTTTACCCAGAATAAAAACAGTTATTTCCAGGAGTAGGAGGGGGTGGCATTTTTAAAATGTATATAGGCCCCCCAATAAATAATAAAAAGACTAACAAAATCTAATTTATTTGATTTGTTCATTCTACAAATATTTATGGAGCTTTTTCTAATATGCCAGACACTGTTATTAGGTACTCAGGATAAAGTAATACACAAGACAAGTAAGGTCTTTGCCCTCATTGTGCTTAAATTCTATATTCTTACCTTTGATCTCCTTTAAAATTGAATATGTATCAAAAAAGAATAATTATCACATTGTCAGTTTCCATGTAGGCTGAATATGGTCCTTAGAAAGTTAATATTTAAATAAAACTATGTGTAAACTAAAAAAAACTTGCTCTACCAAACATCTGTGTTTCTGAGCATTAGGAAGAAGAATCAGGCAAATGACTGAAGCCTTGGCAACAACTGATAGCATGAGAGTTAAGATTTAACATGGCTTTAGAATGAGTATCAATTTTAGTCAGTGTTATCGGTCAGGAAAACAGAGACACTATGAGTAAGATGGATGTAAGGGGTTTATTTTTAAAATTATACCTTACACAAACATGGGAAGAAGGGGCATGAAAAACCAACAATTTGACTGATGCAATGACAAATGGAGACAGGTAAGACTCCCAGGGAAATCTGAGGCTCCGATTACTTTTTGCCCCTGCAATGAGTTCACAAAGCAGAGCTTGTAGAAAGGCCTATGGAAGCTGTTACCTCTGAATACATACTGCTTCTGAGTGTCTGCATCCAAGCAACCAGGGATGAATTGGCACACTGTTGGACAACAGATTCAACAGTTAGAAGGACAGTGATTGAAAAGTCATGGAACAGAGTGATATTCCAGGTAACTGTGTGTTTGTAATCACATCAGACTGTGATAAGCTTCCAAGAATTTTCTCTTTCAGTATACTATAACTGAGAATAATACAGGGGAACAGATTCTGGGAAATGTAATTCTGGGGTATATCTATGCTGATATAGAAAAATATGGTAGGTACAGTAGGAGACTAGAGTAGTATTGGTTTTTCCATAATAGCAATTAAAGGGAAATAACCAATGAAATGAAATATAGTACATTAAAGTGCTTCCCAAAGTGCTGTCCATTGTATTTAGAAAATTTCACTATATTTTTATTTGAAAATGGATTAGTAGACTGAACATCAAAAGTATATAGAATACATATGTAAAACAGTTCAAAGTTTATTTTATATTTAATTTTGTCATTGAGGTTTCATTACAGAATAGATATTACATCTGAATAAGTTTTGTGTTATTAACACTTTGGAATTATCAATTTACCTGAGATTTCTCCCCTGACTGCTTATTCAGGTAACTATTTTAAGCAGAGCACTTCTTAAGCTAACAATCATACTTGTTTAAATATAAAAGAAAAATTTTTTTGACTTATAAAATGGAGAATTCAAAGTGAAGCCTTCTGGTACAGATAGAACCAGGTGCTTAAATGTATCAGGATACTGTTTTTCTCTCTAGGTGCTCCAATTTTTTTCTGTGTTGACTTTATTATTAGCCAGGCTCAATGCATATGCTAGAAAAAAGAAATTGGCCAAGAACTATGCCAAGCTTTCATTCTAACATAAACCACATAAGAATGTCTCCTTCTCCATAGTTAGGACAGAACTTCAAAGATGGTGCTTGTTTGCTCAGCTTGGTCATTATTCCAGTCTCCAAAGCAATCACTGTAAGTTACTAAAGACATGTGATGGTTAATTTTATCTGTCAACTTGACTGAGCTAGAAGATATCCAGATGGTCAGTAAAACATTATTTCTGGGTATGTCTGTGAGGGTGTTTCTTTTCTTTCTTTCCTTTTTTTTTTTTTTTTTTTTTGAGACAGAGTCTCACTCTGTTGCCCCAGCTAGAGTGCCGTGGCATCGGCCTAGCTCACAGCAACCTCCAACTCCTGGGCTCAAGCAATCCTCCTGCCTCAGCCTCCCGAGTAGCTGGGACTACAATCATGTGCCACAATGTCCGGCTAATTTTTTCTACATATATTTTTAGTTGCCCGGTTAATTTCTTTCTATTTTTAGTAGAGATGGGGTCTCGCTCTTGCTCATGCTGGTCTCGAACTCCTGAGCTCAAATGATCAGCCCGCCTCGGCCTCCCAGAGTGTTAGGATTACAGGAGTGAGCCACCATGCCAGGGCAGTGCGACGGTGTTTCTGACAGAGATTAGCATTTGAATCAGTAGACTGAGTAAAGAAGGTCTGCTGTCACCAATGCGGTGGGCACTGAGGACCTGGATAAAACAAAACAATGGAAGAAAGACAAATCCACTCTCTTCTTGAGCTGTGACATCTGTTTTCTCCTGACCTTGGTCAGCCCTCCTGGTCTTCAGCTTTTTGGACTCAGATTGAATCATACAATTGGCATTTTTGGTTATCCAGCTTGCCTACAGTACATTGTGGAACTTCTTGGCCTCCATAATCATATAAGCTAATTCTCATAATAAATCCCCTCTTATCTATCCTCTGTCTATGTAGTTACCAGCCTATCTATCAACCTACCTGTCCTATTGGTTCTCTTTCTCTGGATAACCCTAACACAGAATAAAACACTAATTAGCCTATCTTAAATCATATGTCTATTTCTGCAGAGGTGGCTAAGACTCATGAACTCAAGCATCTGAAATGGATTCCTGAAATGAAAGAGAGCTAATGTTGGGAGAATGAATTGTGGGAAGGTGTTATGGGTTAACTTTTTCCCCTCAAGATTTATATGTCAAAATCTTAACCCACAGAACATCAGAACGTGACCTTATTTGGTGATAGGGTCATTATAGATATAATTAGTTAAGATAACATCGTTAGGATGGACACTGATACAATATGACTGATATCCTGATAAAAAGGTGAAATTTGGACACAAAGACATGCACACAGAAAGAATTCCATGTGACATTAGCGATTGGGGTGATGCTTCTATGAGCCTAGTTCAGGAATCCCAAAGATTACCAGCAAACCACCAGATATTAAGAGGCATGGAACAGATTAACTTTCATAGCCCTAAGAAAGAAACAACTGTGCTAACATCTTTATCTCAGACTTCTAGTTTCCAGAACTGTGAGATGATAAATTTCTGTTTTTTAAGCCACCCAGTTTCTGGTACTTTGTTATGGTATCCCTAGGAAACTAAGACAGAAAGAAAAATCAATAGTTGTTCATTACAGTAGCTATTCTAGATAAATTCTCTTGGACATATGCAGTTTTCACTTCGATATCCCAAAAGTCTAATTAAACAACTTATTAGATTTTCTTTTTTAACTTGTAACGTCAAACTGTGAGGTGCTGAAGTTTCACATTTCTTTATTTGCATGATAGCCTATACTCATTGATTCTCATTGATAACAGGCTTCGTGTTTAATTGATGGTGATGTCCTCCAAAGTCTAATAGATTTTTCCCTGAATGACAAATATAGGTGTTCAATAAATATTTGTTGATTTAAAAAACTATTATTGCAGGACTTACAGTAAGTATTTACTAACAGCAGAGCTGGGAGAATGTGCTAGGCACTGGATTAATTACCATCATAGGAAAAAAAAAAAAAAGGACACAGAACTTCACTTTAAGAAATATGTTAGTTTTCTATTGCAACTGTAAAAAAATTACTACAAACTTAATGCCTTTAAAATATTTAAATTTATTACTTCAAAATTCTGTAAGTCCATTTAGAAGTCCAACATGTGTCTCAGTTGGCTAAGTTCCAATTGTTGGCTGGTCTACCTTCTTTTCTAGAGGATCTAAGGGAAATCCACTTCCTTGTTTTTCCAGCTCCAAGAGGTCATCCACGTTCCTTGGTCTTTGTCCTCATTACTCTATCTCCAAACCCAGAAACATTGCATCTCTGATCATTCTTCTATAGTCACACTTCCTTCTGATTCTACTCTCCTTCCCTCTTTCACTTTTAATGACTCTTGTGATAATACTGGGTTCACCTAGATAATCGAGGATAATTTCCCTATCTTGCATTCAGCTGATTAATAATTTTATTCCATTTGCAACCTTAATTCCCCTTTGCAATGGAATATAATGTATTTTTCACAGGTCCAGAGGATTAGAATTTGTACATCTTTGGGTGGCTGGCCATTAGTCTACCTACCACAAGAAGCTTATAGTCACTTCCATGGAGAAAGTGTTGAGGTGGAGAGGAAGAAAGTAGAGATGAGTTTTAGGTTTCCAATGGGCTGGTGCGTGTGTGTGTGTGTGTGTGTGTGTATGTGTGTGTATATATATACACATATATATATATATATATATATTTTTTTTTTTTTCCCTCTCAACTGATATAATGGATACTGAATTGGGATAGGGTCGTTAGGTCTATCTCAATATTCCCTGGTCCTTGGTTCCCAGTGTCAAGAATGAGTACTGGTACTGACTTGAGCCAATGACAGAGTAATCACAAACACAAAGAATTCCAACACAAACAGTTTATTAATATTACAGGAAAGAAAGAAACTATACAAAGTGAAAGTAAAAAAAAAAAAAAGGAAGCTACCCAAAGTCAAAATACATTCCAGAGGGAAGAACAGGTCAGTCTCCACAATTGGAGAAAGACATTGGGAACTAACCACCAGATGGTTTCCTTTTATTGGCCTGGTATAGGGGAGGGTTTACAGGAGGTGTGGGATATTACCAAATGATTATCAGCCATTCTGCATTTTCCTGCAGTCCCTTCCCCTGACTGGGCCCCGGCTTCTCCACCCCTAGGAATCACCTGGCCTACACCCATCACCTGCAGATTTTATCCCTACCTAACAGGGTGTTATAGTAGTGCCCTGATTTTCCCTTTCCTCTTTGGGAGTTGTTAGTAGAACAAGAAAAATTATACATTTGTATTGTATCTTTATTAAAATGAAAAGTTTTCTACATTTTTAAGATTATTTTAAATGTTAAGGATATTGATTAATTCTGATTCTTTCAGATCATTTAAAAAATCATTTTGAATTCTATTTGCATTCTCTAAAATGTTAACTCTAAACCAGTACTACATTAATATAAAGCTTAATGGTGAATTATGTTCAAGAACGTGTATTTTTAGTGTTTCAAATATATGCAAAATCAACTAAAATATTTGCCTAATCCAAAATAGTACTAAAGTATGCAGAGTTAATTAGAAGAGAAAGGATAGGAAATAAAATATAGTCCACAGACATAGTAGGAAAGAAGGAAAATAAACATTTTTCTTATTTTTTTCTCCAGCATTTTTAGCAATTCAGAAAAGCTGCAGCTGTAAAATGTCCAATGGACAGTAAGACAGAGTGTTATAGTTCTTTTGCCCTCAAAGATGAAGTTATAATGAGAAATCACACTTTTAGGACTTTGCAGAATCAGGGTGACCTGAAGTGTAGGACTATATAATTCCCAATTCTTCTGGTTAGAGATCTTTTTAAAAGAGTCTAATCCTTGAGAGGCGATTCATCAGAGTTTTCTATAAATAAATGCGTTGCTATCAGTGAGCTCAAACCACAGACTCCAAAGGGTTAGAAGAGTTGAATTTTGGTCTAAAGTTATGATGAAGATTATAAGCCATTGCTTAAGACTTCACCCATGCTTCATTCTTATTATGATATATGTTAGATCTTGCTGTTATGATTTATTATGAGTTAGGCAGAAAATATCTCATGTCTTGACATTTTGGGCTAATTTCATACTCTGGATGGAGATTTTCTTAAATTCCATAATCTGATTTTTGAGCCAAAAAAGATCAATATATTCAGGTTAAAATGGAAAATAACCATCTCAACCTTTTACTTACTCTGTGATCTAAAGCTGCAGAAAATATTTTGTAAATCACGTCCCTTCCACACTTTTTCACACCTTATAATATCAACCTTTTATAATTCAACAGAGTATCCTGACTGGTGTTTATAGCTCCCAAATAATTAGGACAGCAGAATAGATTGCTTTATCTTTATAAGACTTTCTGGGGCTTTTTAGGGTCATGTGAAAATATTACATTTTCTCTGTGGTAATTTTTTTTTTTTTTTTAAAGGATAAAAGCTGAATAACTGCCATGGCAATGACAGTGATGTGGACAATTCTATTCTCTGAACTTTGCCTCAGAGTCTCTATATAGATTTAGGATATAAAGTTTTCATGGATGACAGGGACAGAGGTCATGGAGAGGGGGAATTATGATTCAATTTGGTCTCCACTGATTCCTATTGGTATAAAACTTCAACCAACCAATTAAATGAAAATAACTGGATCTTTCAGGTTTTCACTGAATTCAAGTTGGTTCGTATAGCTTTGACATATTAATAGTTGGCAATCAAAAGATGTTCAAAGATTAATAGACTGATTAAAATTTTCTAGATAGATTTGAGAAGAAAAGAACAGACCTGACTATGTATTTGGGGCTGGGAAATACAACACATATTATGATTCACATACATTCAATTCTTTTATCTTTTCTTGTATCTGTAAGAAAATAAAAATGGCATATTCTAGTTTTTTACAATCTACCCATTTTTTTTAAATAGTATAACAGGAACTTTTAAATAAAAATTCAATTTTACCAAAGAGGTATCTCTGAATATTCCTTAAAATAAATGATATAAATTGGGAAGAAACACAGATTATGTTATTAGGTGTCAATAAATATTGTGGGATGTTGCATTTAATTCCAAAGCATCTAATGCTGATTCTGATGTTTATATCTGATTAAAATAACTTACCTAAGGAACCTCCTGTTATTTGTGTAGGCTTTTTTCATATTTTTTCACGTAGCACTATTTACTAAATGTATATTATGTTCTAGGCATTATGTTTAACTTTTGAGGAACAAAGATAAAAAAAAAAACATGGTCATATTGTTTAAAAGCTCCATGTGTAAGGAGGGAGAGGATGTGTACACAGATCATTTCAGTATATTGTGATGAGTGTTACAAATATATGAACAAAGTGAACATTAGAGAAACTAACTTTGCTTGAGGCCCACGTAGACACAGGAGGGATTTGGGTGTGGGAACAATTTTCAATTGTATCTTGTTGAAGTTTATGAACACAGAAGCAGGAAGAAGATACCAGACCACAAAAAAATAAAATAAAAAATAAAAAAATAAAAAATAATAACAGTGCATTCATCAGAGTCTGGTCAGGATAGAAATCACATTGGTAATTTGAACAAGGGAAACAAAATCTGTTAACTGCTAAATGTGGCAAAAGAGGAAAAAGAGAACTTGAAAGTGTAAAGTACTAGCAAATGCAGAAAGCAGGTATTACCTCTAGGGGTTGGAAAGAGTATCCAAAGAAGGAAAAAATTAGAAAAGCACACTTTTCAACTTTACTTGATTCATTTTCATTTGTTATTTTCTATCTAAAAAGTCTTACACAGAAAGTACAGGGCACTCTAACATACTTGTTACACCTAAAAGTGTTTTGTCATGCTGAAGCTGTTTGTCTGTATTTAAAGAACAGGAAATAAAGGAAGGAAATAAAGATCCTAAAGAAAGAACATAAGCTTCTTTAATGATCATACTTATTGAATTTGAAGATATTGAAGCAAAGACTATGATATCTAAAGATTTTTAAACACCCTTGTAGAATAATTAACAGATCATTACTGAAGGAAAACTCACATGACATTTTCTGACATTTAATTCTGTTTAAGGCCTGAAATAATGTGATGTGCTATCCTGACAAGTAAAAAAATAGATTTGAAAAGGTTGCATGCTTCAGTGTAATTTATTTTAGTGTCTGAAAAATTGGTTTAATCAAAAACTGGTTCTTTTCTTAATATGACCAGTGTGAACAATTAAAATAAAAATTAAATTTCATTTTGTTTATTTACACATGAAACATTTTGAGCAGATTTGTGTTAGAAATTGAAAGGCCTTTAAATCTACCTTAAATGTACTGCACTCTTGATACCACTTTCTATACTGGCTCATTGGAAAATAGCTCACAAGGTTTGGAATTGTGGCTAATTAAAACAGGCAAAGAGAAAAACCACCTGCTTTTGAGTTGTTGTCTGGAGTTCCCAGTTACTGACTCATTCTGTTAGCAGAGCTGCCACAGCTTAGTACTGCAGCTCTACATTGGCAATATGCAGAACAGCTTTCAAAGACCACCTAAGACAGAGAAAACCAGGGCTGCTTATCATAGCTCATATATTGAAGAGTTGTTAAAAAGCCACATCAAAGCTAAATATATTTCTATTATAGACTCATTTTTTCCTACCTAAAGATTTGTTTTATTTTATTATTACTATTTTTAATTGATACATAATAATTGTACATATTGGGGTACAGCATTCTATTTTGATTCATGTATACACTGCAATGGTGAAATCTGAGTAATTAGCTTATTCATCACCTCAAACATTTATCATTTCTTTGTGTTGGGGACATTCAAAATCCTCTCTGCTAGCTATTTGAAAATAGACAAAAAATTATTATTAACTATAGTCAGCCTACAGTGCTATAGAACACTAGAATTTATTCCTCCTAACTAGCTGTCATTTTATATTCCTTAACTATCCTCTCCCTGCCCTGCCTATCTCTAATACTATTCAGCCATTAAAAAAAAAAATCCTGTCACTCACAGAAATATAGATGATCCTGGGTGACATTATGTTAAGTGAAATCAGCTAGGCACAAAAAGATAAATACTGCACATTCTCACTCATATTTGGAAACTAAAAAAGTTGATCTCATAAACATGAACCCATTTTTGATAATTTAAATATTTTGAATTATTTGTCATTTGGCTTAATCTACAGAGGCTTTTACATAACATGCAGTTGTTAGGGGAAGAGAGTAACGATGTTTTTTAATATTTCAGTGAATTATTTAATTTTTAATGCATTACCTTTTCAAGGTCTCTGGGTAATGGATCATTGGTATGGTTGATGTTGATAGAAAAAGGAATAAATAAAGCTTACCACCATGGTAGGTAATTTTTGATAGATAAATAAAGAGGAGTCCTAGAGTCTGGTTGAAGGGAAACAAGATTGGTATTTCAAAAGTGAAGGTATATTTTGAAGATAAAATTTAGTTAACTGAGAATTCAGCTCAAGTGATCAGTGAAAAAGACATCTAAACAGAAGAATGAGTGTAAAAAGAGCTGGAAACCATTCTGCAAAGGGCTCCAGACACACAAAGAGTGAAGATATAACATAAGGTTAATTGGGAAAAATATGAGCAGGCATCTAGTAAGATGCATATAACACACTGTCCCTCCCCAATCCTCATTATCCCATGACTTAGGTCAGGCCTATGTGATCAGATTCATCATGGCCAATGTAGAGTGCTCAGTAGAGACTATCTTTGTCTCTGTAATACTCAACATATTTATTGGGTCAAGAGGCAGACAACATCTATAAAATTAAAAAGGAGGAAAAACACTGGTCAGGGAAGTAGACATATTGTAAGGGGTGAGCCTCTGAGTTTACCATCTTATGTCAGTCTGTTCTGTTGACCTCACACAGACCTGCTATGAAAGCTCTTCTAAGCTACTAAAAGTGGGTAAACAATGAATTTCCAAACGTTCAGTGACTTTCTTCATGGGTCCTATTGTACCTTTCCTTCATTTCCTTGCCATATGTTTATTGTATCACTGCTTATTTACATCATTGTTAATTTCTGTACTGGATTAATTGTCTCTGAATCAATATAGGATTTCTGTGCCAGATGTGTGTGTGTGTGTGTGTGTGTGTGTGTGCGCGCGCGCGCCAAGCTCAGTGGTAGGCTTTGCCTTCTATTGCATCCTTCTCTTACTTTCTTCTCTTCCATACAGAAAATGTATTAATCCCTGCCATTCCATCAGCTGAAAAGACCCTGCTCTGATGTGAATTTTTCTTGGAATCAAGTGATTGTGACAAGTAACTTGATTTTATAGAACTCTTTTGTTTCCCAGATCTTCTCAGTGGCACTCAAAGAATGAGTACTTAGGAGTTTGGCTGGCCGGTCCTTCACATGTAGTTGTAAGTGCTATATGTATGTGGATTATCCTTAAACCAAATGTTACCCTTTTCTTATCATTCTTACCTAATGCATTAAATTAATATATTTTTAAATTTCATACCAATTAGGAGCCCACTAATTTTGCCCTAATATTGCACTAGTATTAGGCATCTTTTTAGTGCACTGTATAGTGTAGGCATGTGTAAACCCAAGGGCATGGAAGTGGAGCTGGAGACATCTGGGTTTCAGATTTCGCTATGACCTCTTATAAACTTAAGCAATTTGAGGATAAGTTAGTTAACAACTGTGAGCCTCAGTTTTTCTTCCCAAACTAAGTCTCAGTTTTTCTGTTTCTTAAATGGAAATAGTGATTTAGTTAATTTGAGGAACATATTAAATACTTTGTAGTAGACATGGTTGATGCCCTGCCCGCTATCCCCTCGGACCACCCCTGAGTTCATTTAAGCTGCAGGGGGTATTCCCTGTATGTGCATATCTCTTCTGTGTCTGATGATTTTTTTCTGGTTTGATACCACAAGAGATTGATCAGCTTGTGGAAAGGGTAGCCTGGAGAAGAGGAAAGTATTCAATTGGATAGGTAGTTCAAATTTCCTTTCTCTTAGGGTAAAGAACGAACCCTACTGTCAATGTACCCCTTACTGTCTTTTCTTCCTTTCCTGTCTCAGTTTGCCTACTCGTTCAGTTATGTTAACTTCTTGTACTTAACTCTTTGTTTTAGGGTCCACTTTGGTCAGAATCCAAACTAAAAACATACTTTTGTAAAGTGTACCACCTATTGCCTGGTCCTGGGGTTCTTCACCACACCTTAGCTCCCCGGCTTATTGAGCTCTCCTTTGGTATTATGGATGGTTATCTGCCCTGTGTTTTTTATCTCTGTATATTTTGAAGTGATTGCTAATCCTCTCCCCAATAAATTCATATTGAGTTGCTATTATCATCATATTATTACACTTTTGTTCTGGGGTATTTCTACACAAATAAGGAATCATGAAATGAAAAGCCATAGGCCAAAAAACTAAATCTCTGTGATATTTCAGATACTTTTTGGCTAGTTTGTTGGGGAAATACCCTTGAATATGGATCCTTTTTGAAATGGTCCTAAATAGTCATAGATGGGTAAAGGGCTATTCTTATTAACTTTATCTAATCCGTATGTTCTGGAATAAGTGAATCATTAATATCACAATGACATAGTCCCAACAATTCCAAATGCATTTTATGTGATCCCCACACTATGTTTTCTTGAGGCATTTTGCAGTAAAATGTAACAGAATAAGTCTTTAAATTTGCTTCACACTTAGCTGACATGTATTTTAAATGGTGTATCTTCACTTCCATAACTGTAATAAAACAAGTTTATGGTAATGAGAACATATCTTGTACTTAACATAATCCCCTAAGCATATCTCAATTTTTTAGGTGCATTTAAGAGAAACGTAATTATCATTATTTTTGTGGAAAAACATAATCAAAAAAGGTTTGAGATTTCTGGGTTTTTTAATGGATTAGCTAAGCAATTAATTATAGAAAAATATTTACATAGATTTATCAAAAATATATGAAAATGTATAAAATAAGAATATTGTTACAGTTTTATGGTACATAGTTCTTTAGATTCATTAGGTTATAACCTCATAAGTATACATTACTGATATTTTGGATTAAATAATTATTTGTTGTGGGAGACTTCCCTGTGCATTATAGATGTTTTTAGAAGCATCCTTAGTTTCTACCTACTAGATGTCAGTAGCACCTCCTCACCAGTCATGACAATCAAAAATAACTGTAAACATTGTGCAATATTCTTTGGGGGACAAAATCATTTCTGACTGATAACGATTGAGGTATGTGTGTATTATACACATATATGAATTTGTATGTATACATAATATAATATATTTTATATTCTTATATAGTGTATAATTATATATATTTATACCAATAAAATATATATATACACACAAATATCATTCTGTGGGAATGATGCACTTAGTGGTAAATTCAATGATAAGGATTTGTCAAAGACTTTGGCTTGTCAACTAGTATGCTCCCAACTTATCATTGTTCAAGTGGGAAGTCAAAGACAAGTCTCAAAATAACATCTGATCAAGATAGATTAACACTATATTAGTATGAAAAGATGGTTAAAGCCACTTGCGGAGTTTTTTCTCTGTTCCTATCACTAGAAACAGGAATCACTGAAAACAGGATTTTTGTTTGTTTCTTTTATCATGTTCTTAGGAATTGCTAATACCTGCTTATTAGATGTGTAGATCTACTTCCCAATGGGAAGGTAATCCAAAACAATTTTAGGAAGTCCTATACTTATGCCATATCTCAGATCCCAGCTTTTATCTTCCTTTATTCAATCAACTGAAATATACAAAGTCTGTCTGGAAAGTGTCCAGCCATGTAATATGAAAAATATGGACATTTATTAAAGAAGATACAAGGTACAAGAAACATTGTGCATAAGACAATGATGCCTCAGTCCCCTTTAAAGTAGGCACCTTGGGACCTCACACAGTTCTCCCAGAGTCTCTTAACCTAACCCATACAAGTTCAGCATTCTCAGATGTTCTGCCTGTTACAGGCCTTCCAGAATGTGGAGCACTTTCGAGAGATTCTTGACCATCTTTGAAGCGTTTGTGCCACGCTTATCTGCTCTGCACTCTTTGCATCATCCCCAAAAGCATTCTGAATCATCCAGATAGTTTCTACGGAGAAACGTTCAGGCTTAACACAAAATTTGATGCAGATTCATTGCTCTGCTCACTCAGTCATTTGAAATACAATGGCCACACAGTGCACATGCTCACTCAACGGTGTCTAGCGCCCTACTGACTGGTGCAGCGAACTTGTCATTGTTCATGCATGTGCATTATAATCCACTCTCCTTGGTTCCCAGGTAACATCAATGTCGTGCAAACCGATCTTGTCATATTAACAATGGCTGCATACTTTCTGGACAGACCTTATATATTAACAATTTAGAACAAAGGAAATATTTCTTTTGCTCTTAAAAGAATCTCTTTCCGTTTGCAGACGAGTACAACTCCCTATCTATGAAGCCTGAAATGAACTGCCTTAGGCCCATATGCATTTTCTCTAGAAAAAATAATAAATGAAAGCTAGAGTCTTGGTGCTAATGGTACTTCTGTTTCACTACAACATGGATTAAATTTGTTTCCATGGAATTATCTTGAAACGAAACACTTTTTATCTCATTGTTTCTAAAGGAAACTATTATTTACGTTTGGAATAACTAATATAATAAACAAACATTCGGAGCACAATTTGCTTGAAAATCAATAGCAAACGCTCTTTTTTCACTGTTTCTATATTTGTCATTACATATATATTATACATTTTACAAAGATAAATAAATGTATCTACAAGCACCTTGTAATGCTAAATCTGCTGAAAAATACTGACATCAAGTTAGAGATTCTACAGTGTTGAAGCTATTATATATAAAATATATTTTATGGCATATAGATACAATATTATTAATATACTTTGGAGATAAAAATAAATCTTTGCATGATGTCATTTAAAGAACATCACATTGTTAAAAGTGTGCTCAGAACACATCATAAGAATATATGTATCATCTGAAATGTGAAGTACTGTGATAATGCTATGTTGTATGTGATGAATAATTTTATGTGTTAACCTAACTGAGCCATAGAGTGTAACCAAAATATTTGGCTAACCATTATTTCTGGATGGTCTGTGAGAGTGTTTCTGGATGCAATTAACATTTGAATCAGTAGATAGAGTAAAGCAGATTGCTCTCCCCAGTGTGGGTGGGCCTTATTCAATCTGTGAAAGGCCTGAATAGAATAAAAGGTTGAGTACGAAAAAAATATTTCTCTTCACCTGACTGCCTTCAATCTACTACATTGTTCTTCTGCTGTCTTCGTTTTCAGACTCAGACTAGAACTTATACCATCAGCTCCCTTGTTCTCAGGCCTTTGGACTGGGACTGGAACTATACCATAGGTTCCTCTGGGTCTCCAGGTTGTTGGTTGCAGATCTTGGAACTTTTTCTGTCTCCATTATCACATGAGCTAATTAATTATAGTTAATTTCATGTATATTATCATCATATAAACACATATTTTCATTTGAAATATATATATATCCTATTGGTTCTTTTTTCTCTGGATAATTCAGAATAATACACTATATAACTTAAATTTGAAATTATTTTTGGGAAATTACTTCTAGAAAAAATAAATTTTAAAATATTTTATATGTTGACTAGTAGTTTCATTGAATTGCACTTTATCATTCCATGTAAAATTCAATATTAACTAAATTATCTTCAGTCATTACCTACAGATCAATTTCAAAAACACTTTCTTCTCTTCTATTAAATAAAAGCAATGATAATGATACTCCGCCAGCTTCAAATTGACTGATTTATCACATCATTACACAGCCATCCCACATCTGCACTTTGTTTCTAGAATGGTATAGCTTGACAATAACAAATCACTCTGCCCACTGTTGTTGAAAATATTAGAAAAAAGGCAACTCACACACCCAAAAACAAATGATGCTGAGATGTTTAGATGTATTAGACTTATGTATTAGCTATGCAGCCAGCCACACTTCTAATCATTTAAAATGGTTCTGTCACTAAGATTTCAAATTCTATCTCCTCACTCTTTCCTACTGAGTCTGCTGTGCTTTGATTATGTGATAGGTGGGCCTGATAAATCAGTTTATTTATACAAAATATCTGGTTCTTATTGGTACTGATCATCGATCTTATAAAGATGGATTTTATAATCATAACCTGTACATTGGTTGTGGTGATTTATTCAAAATGTTGCTGCTTAGAATAACTAGAACTACTTAAAAAGTTAAGATACTCTGGGTGACAAATTCCTCAAATTTTTATCTTAGATGATGGGTTTTTAGAAAAAATTAAACAAAAATGTCAAAAGTGTTTTTCTAGATTCAGAGAGATAAATCTTTCATTTCATTCTAATTTCTTAGTTACTGATATATACAGAATTTCAGCAGAAATGTAGTATCAACATATGATTTTTTTTCTTTAAATGAGTAAAATTATATAGATTATATGATTGTTTTTGATTTTAGACAGTTCTAGAAATTATCTTAACTAAATATTTCACTAACCAAATCAAACTTGGATTTGGTAAGATTTTGTAAGTGATACATTATTGCTTGTATTTTTAATAATTAAAAATAGAAAAGAAGAATACCATAAATATTTATATTGAAAAAATAACAGAAATATTCAATCATTTTACTATGGCAAATTATCTTTATTAATTTGAAAATAGAGCTGAATAGAGTTAACATTCTCTTCTAAATGATTTGCTCAATCTACTTGGAATGATTTCTAACCGATGTTAAGAAACCAACTGGGAATCTCTGAATAGGTTTTAAAAATACTACACTTTTAAGAGTTCACCAATGTTAATAGCTGTTACTCAGGCTCTTACTCTAATTACTAGGTATGCAATATGCTAATGGAAGCATTCACTTTTTATTTCATGAAATTTTCTCACTATCTTCTAGGCATCTCCCTGAGAATTTAAACATTGCTTGAAATAATACACAGTATTTTATAAATTAGTTGTTATGGAAACAATACTAGTGAAGTAAATTATTCATAGAGTGTCCTCAAGTGTACAGAGATCAATTAATTTTCTGTTTCTATCACAGATTTGCTTTTGTTTAAAAGTAATCTTAGTGAAACACAAGTTATAACATCATATGTAAAATAGATAACACATCATATGTAAAATAAGTATGACACATGTACATATATACAATTTATATTCAAATAACAGATTTTAGATTTATTGACAGACAATATTTGTGGCTGTGACTGAAAGACAGAATATGTATGCTCTAGTATTCCATAGCTGTGGAATTTATTCTTTCAGCTCATATAATCACAATATTCATTATATAAGAGGCCATCCTTAAAATATCACTGGTTGTTAAGAAAACTACATAAATCAAATTTTGCATTCACTAACAAACATTAATATAATCTTGATTGAAATATAAGAGTCGTTAAAGCAATTTCTAAACCAACCTTTAAATATATGGCTGCTATTCTGTCACCAAGGAAATAGAATATACTCAATGTTCCTTGAAATATCTCTGTGAGCCAAAAATGCTACATGATATGAATTTGAAATATGTGACAATATGTGTAATGACACTTAGACTCACAACATAAGCAAATCACAGAAATTATTCTAACAGAAAATAGTCTCATACATTTTTAGTTTTCTTTGTTTCTTACCAGGTATCATTTAAATTTATCTTGTTCATTCTCTTTTGTCCCATTATCCACAAAAAGAAATGAATACATTCACTCTTTCATGTTGAACAGGGATTTGAGTGTATACTCTCCAAGCTGAGGTTCTACATCATTTCTATTTCTTTATGTTAGAAAGCCACATATGATTAGTCTGTTTTTCTTTTATATTCTATTTATATTCATCAGTTGTCCCGTACAGAATGGGAGAAGTCAAAAAACTCAACCACATTGTAAGTATTCTGGATTTTTGTTTGCCTAGGGATATGGAAAATAGCACATTTGCTTTATATAAGACCATTAGAAAATGCTGGTATAAATTAAATGTCAGTAAAAGTTATGCACATTACTTGGGAAAGAATTCCTCAGATCCCTACTAACAGTTTATTTGATTATATAATTTAAGTTACCAAAATAAGAAAAATAAAGAGGAGAACAAGGAGGAAAAAGTGGAGGAAGGGAGGAGGGGAAAGAGAAGGAAGAGGAAGGGGAGAAAGTCAGAATCATTTAACAAAAAAGCAAATTTCCCAATACAGTTCTGAAAATTTTGAGGATTTTGGTATATAGAAATCAACACAAAAATTTGGCTTCATGACTTATGTTTAGTATAGTCTGTGGTAAAAAAGATAGAAAAATATGTATCACAAATATAAAGACTTCAGCATGTGTTGCTAAAATATGCTTTGCATTTTTTGACATATATACTCTTTTATATTCAAAATTAGCCCTCTTGAGATGTTTATTTCTTAAATAATTCAAGATAAATGTCACATATCACTTCATAGATATTTCTATTTATGTATGAAAAACACATGAAATGCTTCCCCAAAATATGATACTCCCTCAAATGTATTTACCTATATTAATTCTATAGTATGTCTATAGATGCAACTTTAAAGAACTATTATAATAGTGCTTAGGAGTGATTTAAACAAAGTTAAGGAGTTTCCTTTAATTCTGAACTTTTAAGAAAGTAAGTTTTATATGGTCAGATGCATTTGGAATTTAAAGAGGTAGGTATTATGTACATCTTCTCCAACATTATTTATCAAAAGAACTCTTTGTAGAATCCTCTGAACTTTGAAAAAATATTTCTCTACTGCTTATTTTTAATATGTCTTCTTTGACCCTTTGTGTCAAAGTGTAAAGTGTTATCCAAGGAATTGTTAGTTCATTTAACATATTTTAATTTTGTTTGTGCTACTGGTCATGCATGTGTCAAGTTTCTGGAAATACAGACATTAGTTAGAGAGTTCCTGCTCCCAAGAGTTTACATTCTAGAAGAGAAAGGCAGGAGAATAGACAATTATTATACACAAGGGTATATGCCGTACTAGAGCTTTAACACAGGGCTCCCAGAACACCTGGGAACGTGCTTCACGTAGATTGGTGCTGATCTACAAAGGCTTCTCTGAGAAGTAACATGGAGGTGAATCTGCAAAGATAGGTAAGGGTTAGCTATGCAACTGTAGAGAGTGCTGGCAGAAGGGAAAAAACAATTCCTGGGCTAAGAGAATAGTGCTGACTGAGACCAGAAGTGAGGTAGTCTGCCATGGAGAAAGATTAAGTCTCACATGCAGTTGCTCAGGAAGGAAGGAGAGTTCTTATGAGTTCACAAGGAGGATATGGTGAAATTAGAGATACAAGCCAGGGCCTGATCCCAGAGAGCCCAGTGTACAAAACTAAGACTTTTAGATTTGCTCTGAAGGCTGTCAGGCACCAGTGAAGGTGTTTAAATAGAGGATACCATGATGATATTTAAATTTTAGAACAGTCACTCCAGAAGTCTATCTGGAAAATGTATTGTAAGATAAAGGCTGAAGAAAGGGAGGTAGGTTTGATGGGGCACGGATCCAAGCAAGAGATAAGGGGATCTGGCAATGGGATCAGAGAGAGTCCTTATACTGCTCACATATATTGTGAAATGTATAATGTCGTTATGAGATGAAAATGTTTAGGTAAAATGCATGTTATTATTCCACAGATAAGAATCAACTTTAATACCTATTTATAAAAGAACATGCTTTACTATTTTGAAATGTTTTTTATGTTATTGGATTAATTTTAATTTTGAGAACCTTGTACATGAAGATGTGAGGAAACATACTAAATAGAAATGCAATGCAATATGCAATATCATGCAAGGCCATGATTTTGTAATTAGAATATGCAATTGAAATATTGTTTTACCCAAAATAAAATGAATACTATAAAGCATATTCTCCCCATGGCAGGTTTTTAATTACTTCCTTTTATAGTAATCCTATTAAATATTCTTTTATAAGGTAAATATGAATATTTTTAAGTATACAATGAGATTACATCATACAAATTTGGTGATTTGTTGTTTTTATTTTATACTCTGAATTGCCAAATGGGCTTCTAAAATTTTTTAAAAATAAGAGTAGGATGTAATTATATGCAAATTATACACACACACAGTCAATAGAACTCCACTAAATAGGTGCTAAATAATTTATTTAACTGACCAGTTAAATATATATTTATATATTTTTATTTATATATAATATTTATGTAATACTTGTGTATTATTTATTTATATATAAATATATATCTCTACTGATATATAGTTTGTTTAGAATTTTTGCTTTTAAGAACAATGCTCCAATAAACTGCATTGCCCCATATGGATTTCTATACACATGGGATTTATCTATAGGAAGTGTATGGTGATGGAAGGGCTGAATCAAATAATATGTGATTTTTAGATTTCGATAAATAATACCAAAGTTCCTTTCAATTGCACCTATTTATTCTACCATCTACCCAAGTTAAGAATGTCTGTTTCCCAATAACCTTACCAATACTTAGTTTTACCAAATGTCTTGATCTTGCCGGTATGATGGTGAAAAATATCCTATTGTTTTGACATGCTTTATTGGATTATGGATGAGGTTGAATGTCTTTTTCAGGACCATCATGATTATTCTCTGCCCAGTGATACCCAGCTAATGTGACTAAGCGCTGAAATCCAGCCTACAGCTTCCCAAGCTATGTAATTTAATAGGGGCTTTTGCTCCTGGATAGGAAAGCTTTGTTTTAATTCACAGGAAGAGATCATAATAGCTAGTATGGGCAATGATTTGCTTAGGTATTCTTTGGATTTTATCTATGAAATTGTTTAAATCTTTCTTATTTTTTTAATGTTAAGCATATTTATCTTTTATCATATGAACTGCAAATAAATGTCATTGTTTATTGTTTCCTTGTTTGATTTTAAACTATGGTACTTTTTTCACCATATAACAGTTTTAAATTTTTATGTTGTAAAGGTTATCACCTTTTCCTTCTAAGTTATTGTTATGCTTATAAATACATTCTCATCTCTAATATTAGGAAGTATTTACCAATGTTTCCATTTGTATTTTTACGGTTATATTTTTATGTTAAAAGTTTGATCCCTCTGGAATACACATTGGTGTAGGAGTGTAGGACTGAGCTAGAAACCAGATTTATTTTATCTCCTAATAACTAATCATTTCCTCCCTCATTTAAATGTCACTTTTAACATTACCTCCAATAAACATTGAAATCTATTTCTGGATAATTTTTTCTGCTCTGGTTATATGTCCAAGTACACTGGACTGCTTTTACTATTCCAGGTTTATAATATGATTTAAAGTGCAGCAGAATAAATCCTACCTATTTTTTTCAGAATTGTTTGATCTTAAATGTTTACCGATGTAAAGAATCTTTAGTGTTAACTTTTCAAAAAAATCTGACTGTCATTTTAGTCAGTATAATATGTAATTTGAAAATTTTTAAAAAATTGATTTCCATATAAATGAAAACGGTAAAAAAAACCTAAAAGGTAAAGGATTCCCATGTGAAAATACAACATGAAAATCTAGAGCCAAGAAATCAGAAATAAAGACTCAGTTTACAGAAGAGTTTGAATAAAATGAGATAATGTTTGAGTCTTACTGATCATCAGTGATGTATTACAGGAGCTTTGCTCTTTCATCAATTCTGATCTTGTTTAATCGTCAGTTTCTGTTGGTTTAACCGCACCTATCCTCAAAGGTCCTGCAAGATATCCCTGGTGGTTTAACAACAAATGTAGTATTCTGGCAACATTTGACTTGGCTGGTTAAGTCAGACTCCTTTTATCCCCTTGGGCTTACCTATTTGCAGCAGATTTATTTTACAAATCCGTATCTTATAGACCTGTCACTAAGTATATATGCTGTGACCATACCCTGGTATTTAGACACCCAGATTTTATCTTACAGGTTATTCAAAATCCCATCCACTACATTCCCCAAGCAATGCCACTGACTGCTGCTAAACTGAGCCTTACAAATTATAAATTTAAAACAAGCTGTATGCCGAACAAGATAGAGAATAAATGCAAGGCATAACCTCATTAGCAATTATTTAAAAAAACTTGTAGTGAGGCAAAATTTTTATTTTTTCAAAATTACTAACTTCTAGAAGCTCTGTTGTACCCACACAAAAACTCAGCTGTAGGTACTAAAGGAATTTATAGCAGTGATGATAATCATGCTCCCTGTATTTGGGCAAACAAGTTAAAAACTAAGAAATATATCTGAAAGTGAACACTTAATTATGATACATGAGACCAATTTGAAAACAAAAATTATTATCAGGACTGCCTGGTCATCCTTCCGTCCCTCAAACCTCTCTTCAATCTACCTTCTTTAATCCTTGTTTCTGGATTCATTTCCCATTTGCAGCTAATTCCTAAACCCCATTCACTCTGCTCCATGGAACTCATAATCACAAGTTAAGTCCTCAGTTTCATCTTAATGTGAATTTCTTTAACATATGCATATGTCAAAAAATTCACCGAAAGATATACTTTAAACATCAAATAATAATGTTGGCGATTTAACAGTGCTTTGCAAATAAAAAATTGTACATTAACTGTAAAAAAAAAAAAAGATATTCCCTTTACCTTCTTGTTTCAAAAATTTGCTTGAAATCAAACCATTTTTTGATGACAACAATAAAAACCACAACAACCACCTGTAAAAACTCTTCTCACATACATTTTCTTCCATTTTCTTCATTACTTCTCTGCTCCTCTTTATAGCAAAACTGCTTAAAAGAGTTGTCTATAGAAACTTGGTTTCTAATTTCTTTCTTCTCATTCTTCTCTTAAACCAAATTACGTAAGACTTTTCATGGAAAAAGAAAACTCTCAACATTTCATAGAAAGTACTTTTACAAATGTCAATATTTGATCTGTCTATACCGTTTGGCAAAGTTGACACCCCTCACCTTCCTCTTCTGATTTTGTCTAACTCTACTGGCAAATCTTTTTAAGTAAAGTCTTTTTTTCTGGTTACTCCTCATTTTCTTAATCTAAAGTATTTAGCATACCCCAAATTTTGTGTTTGTAATGGTCACACATTTGTTTGCTTGTTTCTTGGTCTGTGTATACACTCTCTCTTAGTGAAGTCATCTAGTTTCTGGTTTTACTCTATACACGGATGGCTCTCAGCTTTATATTTCCAGCTTGAATATCTCTTTTCAGCTCCAGGATCATATATCCAACTACTTGTTGTACTACTATTTCCTATCCCTAAAAAATTTCAAAGTTACATGCCCCAAACAAAACTTCAATACACTCTGCTCTCCTGTTCTTCCCACAGTCTTGTCTTCCCATCTCAGTAAACTGTAAGCCTGTTCTTCCAATTAAGCTTGTGTTTGCTTACAGCTAAGATCCTGCTATCACTTTTAATTCTCTTTCTTTCACAGTTGTCATCTAGACAATTGACACTACCTTAAAATACCAGGATCTGATCACTAATAAACATTTCTACTGCTAACTTCTCTGGTCTAAGCCACTATTATCTTTCACCTGGTTGATTGCTATGTTAAACACCTTAAGTGCTGTGGTAGTGACCATATGAATTTATAACTCTCAAAATTCACAAAACTATATATCAAAAGAAAACAACATTCTTTTAATTGATAATTTAATATTAATATATACATGCATGTACATATATACATGTAGATCTATATATATTTAACTTACACATATATACCCTGTAAATAAGATTATATCACTTCTGTGCTCAAAGTGCTTAATGGCTCCACATATCTCTCAGAGTAAAAGTCAAAGTCTTTCCAATGACTTAAATATCCTTCTACATGATGGCTGTCTTCAGGACCTTTAGTTCATTCCTTTCTTATCTCTCCACATCTTTTACCATTTCCTACCTCATTTGCAAATATATAGTTGTACTGGCATCCTTCCTATATCTAGATCATGCCAGGAATATTCCTACCTCAAGACCTTTATATGGTTCCTACTTTCTGGAACATTCTTTTCTCAGATATCACCATGGCTCACAGCCTCACCTCTTTTAGGTCTTGGCTTAAATGCTAAATGAAGCCTTTCCTGACTAGTTTTAACTACATTCCTCATCACTCATTTTCTTCTTGCTTCCTTTATTTTTTCTCATAACACTTATTATTACCTCACCTACTATATAGTTTACTTATTTTTTTGTTCATTTTCTGTCTCCATTATGCAACTTCAGATGTTTTGATTGTTTACCAGTACATCCCAGAGGATAGAGAAAACTCTCTAAGGTAGACAATATTATTTAATGAATAAATAGAAGATGATATACTTTTAGAATAATTAAAAAGTTATATTTTAAATTTTAATGATTTGAAATATTCCCAGTATAGAATTTTAAGGTTTTGATTAAGGTGAAAATCAATAAATCAGAGGTAAACAAAAATGTCAGAGTGAAAATGTATAAAAGTGAGTTTTCTTTTTGTCACCTGAACCTTGTTAAAGCAATGGAGTCATTTATTATATAACAACATATTTCATATTTAATAACAGGATATCTATTATATGATGTAATATAATAATTCATAGAACACATTTTTCAGGTGTTGTGGCTGCTGAAGGTATCTCACTGAACAGTAGAGGCATAGTTGAGGCCTGCAGAGAGCTACATCTAGTGAGGTTTCAACGGAGGTCACAATCTATTTCAAATTACCTCCAGTTTCACATGTACAAAATATTTTTTTAAAGACCAAGGAATAGAAATATATGCAAGGTGTACTTAATAAAATTCAAAATATGCTTTTGGCCTAAATTGGACCAAATATAGCTGATCTAAACCTTGATTGATACTAATACTGTAATGCCAGGTCATAAGAAATTGAACAAACTTTTTGGATTGCCTTATACGAATTTTATATGAATACACATGAACAAGTAGTGAAAAAGAATTCATAATTGGTAAAGAAAATTAAATAATATACCATAAAAGTATAAAATCTTGGTATCAATCTTCTTATTTTAAGAAAAGTCATGACTCTTGGTTCCTACATTTTGCTAATTTGAAATCTGGTAAATAGTTATCATCTGGCCAAAAGGCTAATGTAATCATTTGGAGCTGAATGTCCCCATGGTGACAGCTATTTCAATATTGGCATATTTTTAGTTCTCTGCTCATAATTAATCTTATGCAGACCATTTTTACATAATGTAAATCTATTTCTTGCTTCTAGTAATTGCATATCTAATTTAGTGTGAAAAGAAGAAGCCAATATTGCATCTGCTAAAGTAACTAAAAAGAAAAACTGTAAACATCATCCACTAATGATTTTTATCACTTAGCTTTACTTTGTTAACTTTTGGAACTTTGCAAAATATAGTCTCTTTTAGCCAGAACTTTGAATTCCATCTTTAGCTCAGATGAGAAATTATGCCTTGGCATGAAAGAGCACTTTATTTTAAATACCACAAGTTTCTTGTTGATAGTTATGTAAAGAAAGCAATCCGACAACGATCACAGATAGAAAACATTATACTTAAATAAAGCTGATTTTCTTTTTCTTTTTTTTTTTTTTTTAGCTGAAGCCCAAGGGACAAATATGGAGCAGCAGAAAATAGTTTGAACAGCAGTGCAGTTGTAAAATATGCTTGAAGAAGTGCTTACTTCATTATAGTTGTTTTCTCATTTAGTTGTAAACCACCCTGCTCCATGGAACATTATCTTGAGCATAATGCTGACTTCTGGTTATGTCAGCATAAGACTCACTAGGTTTGCTCTGTGAAATTAAGGGACCAGTGGAAAACCCACAGGGACTCATGGACAGGTAAGACTCAGTTCATTTTAATAAAAATAACTTAGTTTTGTACAATCATTCAACTTTTCACATTATTTTTATATCAGCTCTATCATCTGTCATTCTTAACTCTGGTGTACCATGGAGTAGTAAAATCAAGAAAATAACTCAGGTGTCCTAAAAACCTGCCTCCCCCAGAACAGTAAGCAATTTAGTATATATTATATTCTGCTCATTAGTATTACTTGTTGGTACTATCACTAATCTCAAATTTGGGACATAATCAGTATCTATTTACTTCATAGATTTTGAAAAATACAAAATTATGGTTTTTTTTCTATTCTCTATAGAATCAATAATCTGAGTATGACTTTTTGAATTTGTGTATGTTTTTCATTTTTTTTGTCCCCTGGCTGTAACATCTTTCTCTCAATGTATGTCCTGTGTTGATTTTTGATGTGACTACTTGATTTCCAGTTACTCCTATCAACTGTTTGAGGCTATTTTTCCAAGCATTATTGTTAGTAGAATATGGTATCTCACTAGACAGAAAAGAACATTCCTTGTTAAGGGGTATCCTATTACTGCAATTCTCTACTGGAACACACAAACTCCCAAGGTTCATGAGTAGTATCAATGGTGCTGACATCAAGTTTCACTGGGGAATATTTGTGTTCTTTCAAGATTTACTAATTATGGTCTTCTCATCTGAGAACATCAATCTATTTCTGTTTTTGTGAAAACTTATGATTTTCCCATTGTTTATTGATGAGAATACATGGTAGTGATTTTTGAACCCTAGACAAGCAGCTAGGTATTTCTTTTACCTGTGTGTGTCACTAGATTTATATGATACACCATAGCCTTATCAGAACCCTCAATAAAGATTTTTGAGTGATTATATTTCCCAACTATTGCTTAAATGTGAGTTCCTACCTCTAGTTTAGCAAATTCTTTTGTAATTTTTTTTTCTATACTTTAGTTCCTGGGAACAGGCCTCATGAAAATTTAAATCTCATGAAAAGTGTGAAGTTCCAAATGAATTCTAGTTCCAGATGGGATGTCAGATCTACCTGTCATGTACCTAATTTTTTAAACCTAAAGTGAAACTAGTAGATCATCTTTATTTCTGGTTTTGTGTAAAGGGCTCAGCAGGAGTAGAGATTAAAATACCACACCAAACCCATTATCTTCCTATTTGAAATGTTGGCAAGTAAAGTAAAAGGAGTATATTTTAAAAATTCATGGGGATGAGTTTATTCTACTGCTTGGTTAACTCTTTGTTTTGATATTTGGTTTCTGTGTGAACCTCAGCCAAAATTTTTGTTACAAGTTACCACTTACAGTTTTCCAAAGACATTTTGAGGTTATTCATGAAATTTGAAGGTAGCCTACCGTGGGAGGAATCAAAATAATCACTCTGAAAATTAATTATGTTCCACTGGAACATGTATCCCCTTCTGAATGATATTCTATTGTTTTCCCATCAATATAATGTAGGAAATATTATCCTATGTTATCCTATAATCTGATGGTATAAAACAGATAAGTCATAAATCCTATATTTTTAAAATATATTTCTTCCACTGTAACAAAGAATGGGAAATATTCATACACATGTAAAAATAGGTTTTAACAAATATAGATAATCTAATTAGCGTAATTCTGTGTATAAAAGTTATCATCTTATAATTATAAAAACAGTATTTAAACTCTGTTCATATTCATTTCCACACTTAAAGTATGAGTTTAATGAATTTTTATTAATTCAGATGAACTCATAAATATAACATGTCTATTGAACAGACTCATAAAAAATTAGAATAAAAATGTCCTAGTTTCATATTGTATTTAAAAGCATTTTGCCCATTAATTATCACCAACTACCAAAATGTCAGATATTTTTATTTATTTCAACTAACAATATGTACTAATGTTATGGTTTCAGAGTTATATATTTTCTTTACCTCTTTTGCTAGAACTATAAGTTTATATCTCAGTGGACTATTCTACAGTGTCTCTTTCTCAATAAAATGCCAAATATATTAATATATGTAGTCAAAAAATAGTTATTCACAACTGTACCAATTATAGTCATGACAATGCTTCTACATTTTGCATTACTATTTTTAAAACAAAATCCTCTCAATTTGTTACAGTAAGTACCGATTTCATAAAAGAGTATGCTATAGGCCAGCACTCTGGGACTCCAAGACAGGAGGATCGCTCGAGGTCAGGAGTTCGAGACCAGCCTGAGCAAGAGCGAGACCCCGTCTCTACTGAAAATAGAAAGAAATTAGCCAGACAACTAAAAATATATAGAAACAATTAGCCGAGCATGGTGGTGCATGCCTGTAGTCCCAGCTATTCTGGAAGCTGAGGCAGAAGGATTAATTGAGCCCAGGAGTTTGAGGTTTCTGTGAGCTAGGTTGACGCCACGGCACTCTAGCTTAGGCAACAGAGTGAGACTCTGTCTCAAAAACAAAACAAAACAAAAAATAGTATGCTATAAATTCTTAAGCATTTGGTTACTATTTTGACTTCATATTTCTTAATGTAGACCCATAGTTTTAGAATAGTTTTAGATAATTTTATTAGAACATATCATCTAAAATGAATACATGTATTAACCCATTTCTATAAAAGTTAAAATAGAGGCATAATCAATGTGTTGATAGTAAAACAGAGTAGTCAGAATTTAGATTCTATTCTAATGTTGTTCCAATTAAGTTTACTATCAGTCTGTTATAAATATATTTTAAACATTTTTAACATTTTATTAAACTAATTTTCTTCTTCTATCTTCATGTATCTTAGAATTATCATTTTAGGATAATTACAGATTTTTATAATACAGTTCTTTATTTTTTTATGAAATTTGTTTGATAAATTAAAATAATCTCACTATTATGAAATAGCAGTGCAACACATTATTCAGTTTTACCAAGCATTTTTTTTTTTAATTTTAGCCATATATCAAACAATTTATCTACCCAATTTAATTGATTGAAACAGGAAGAAAGTCAGGCTACTTAGAAGATTTCTTTCATAATAGATCTTGAATTATTTGTTTCTTGCTAATCTCTCAAATAATTTTTTTTACCTACAATCCAAATCTCATTTATATAACATTTATATCATTTATGACAATTCTAAAGTATCTTACTAGGGTGTAAAATATCTGTCCATGATTTGAACAAGAACTTCAAATTGTCTCTGTTCATGTATGTGCCTATGTGATGTCAGACTTATGCATTACTGTGAGACAATGGCTGGTGTTTTAAAGCTGTCTGCTTAGTGGAAAAGTTGTGCAACTAAATGTTCATGCTTTTTATTAGTTGTTCTTGGTTCCTCCTGTATTCAGCTTCTTTCCTCATTTTAATGTATGGTTTTCTGCTTCTGTACCAGAAGAGGCTTCTTTATTTGACATTTGATTAAATTCCAATTCTCCTAAAGCCTCTTGTTGATAACATTAATTTTAAATTCATTTAGCAGGTTTCCTTTCTTAATGGCTAACTCTAATCTTTGACATGATTATTTAATCTACCTATCAACGTAGAATGCTCAATGATAAATCACTGGTACATTTCTATGCACTGTCATATCATATTCCAATTGGTTGGCTTCAAAATAGCAGCATATTGTATTCTTCTTCATTTCTTGGGTGCATATTATAAACTTTCTGGGTAATTCTGTCAGGGACATTCACTGGCTTGCATCCACTGAAACAATTTGAATTACTACATTTTGACGGTCTGAATGTCACATTAGTTTTTGTGGTTTAGATCCTGGTGCTCTTTCCATTTTCTAACCATGAATTTGACCTTTGTTGAAAGCATTGTTGGTTTTTTGTTTGTTTGTTTGTTTCTTGGTTGAAGCAATAAATAACTTCAGGACAAGCTGATAATGAATTCACTTGAGGCCCAAATCAGCTCTGGCTACCAGCTGTGTTGGAAAGTATATGCATTTACACATAGGTAGTGAAAATTTTACTTTAATTTAAAGTTTGAGTCTCCAATGTCTCATTGTTATTCAATCTATATCTTTATAGCTTATATAGATATATACTTGACATGTAAGATATATGTTATACAATGCACCTTTACCCTACCCTGTTTCTTAATGACATGAAAAGTTCAACATTTTTAAGACCTATCGTGTTACTTTCAGAAATGAGTTATTTACCTAAAATTAAAAAAAAAAAAATAACTGCCTAATGAATTCTAGTATACTACAAATAAAACTATGATAGATGCATAGAATAATGAAAAGAGCTGATATACTTCAAAAGACACTATTTATTATTGTCTTTCAGGGTTAACTCCCTCTGGTTAACTCAGGTGTTCATGTCACTCACACCAACACCATTTTAAATTTTTAACACTAGTTAATTCCAAAGTGCAGTTATGGAAATAGTCTTTTGCTTGACATACAATCTAAATCAATTTTCTTTTCTATCAATACCATTAATTCATTGAAATAATACCTGGAGTTTATCTAGATTTTAGTAAGAAAAATATGTTTAAACAGCTTTTTTTCCCCTAAAAAAAGCACTCAAGTAAATAAATTATCTGACACTCAATTTCTAAAAGTTTAGCATTTCCCACATCTTTTGAGCTGATGAATGGCATTCGTTAATTGTTACATGAAATTGAGAAAATTGCTGATTTTCTATTTCTAGTAGCAATGACTAATTGTTCTTTAAAAATGTGAGTATAAGGTTTGTTTTGCCCTACCCAATTATTTCTTTATTACAAATAATCATTTTAAAAAAAGAACATAAACAACTTTCCGTTTTACCATATTATTTCAATTCCTAAGGTAGTCTGCAGTTAGAAAACAAATAAATCGTAGGTCTTTCAGTCTTCAGAATTGTTTGAAAATTATATATTAGATGTTTTCACAAACACTTCAGTTAGGTCAAAAATAATACAGTAGACAAAGTTTTTTCATTTAAAATATAATCATAAGTATAAATTAACATATATATCCATAAAAGATAACCATATGTGTGTATATACACGTGTGTGTGTGTGTGTGTGTGTGTGTGTATATATATATATATATATATATATGTGTAACAATACCACCAAATTGTAACAATCTACTATTTACTGTGACTTGTGCTAGGTACTTTGTTATCTACCTCATTTGATCATTTTTTTCTCTTTTGTGCCAATAAAGTAGGCAGATTAATATTTCATTTGATCTTAAAAGCCATATTCAGCCTAATATTTCTGCAGAAATTAAAATTTAATACTCCGCTTATCTTATGTGAAAATTTATTTTGACTGATTATATTCGTAATTTTTGTCAATTTAACATTTTTGTTATAAAATGTGCGTAAAACTAGGATAAAATGAACAATTGTAATGATTCTATTGAATTTAATTAAAGTTGCAGTTTAAAGATTTGAAAGGCATTATTAATATGGTAATTTTGCCCAAGATTGTTCAAATCTAAGTATTTACCTACCAGACTGTTTGTTTTTCCTTTCCTTTTTTTTTTTTTTTTTGACACAAAGTCTCTCTGTTGTCTGGGCTAGAGTGCCATGACTATTGTCAGCCTAGTTCACAGCAACCTCAAACTCCTGGGCTCAAGCGATCCTCCTGCCTCAGCCTCCTGAGTAGCTGGGACTGCAGATGCATGCCACTACACCCAGATAATTTTTTCTATTTTTATTTTTAGTTCTCCAATTTTTTTTTCTCTATTTTTAAGCAGAGACGGGGTCTCGCTCTTGCTCAGGCTGGTCTTGGACTCCTGATCTCAAGTGATCTTCCCACCTCGGCCTCCCAGAGTGCTAGGATTACAGGCATGAGCCACCATGCCTCGCCCTAACAGATTGCTTGCAAGAATCAAAGTTTAATTACACAGATAACTCAAAACAAATATCTCAAAACATATTTCTCTTATGAAAGATGAAAGTCAAAGGTTCAAGTGTAATCAAATGATTATTAATTCATTTCCCAAATTTCATAAATACTGTAACATTCATATTATCACATGATACATTACTCTATATTTTTGCCTTCACAAAATTTAATATGAGTATTTTATTCTCTTTGTTCATCCTGAAATTACTATTTGAGAGGATATTATATGTGAGATGCAATATATGTTACTGAAAAACATTTATGGGTAGAGCAAAGAAGCTCGTAAATAGATAAAGGTGTTGCTAACTGTTTTGAAAGGAAAGAAACAGACACCATCACAGACAATAAGCGGAGTTACTTACTTAAGGATTAGACCCAATGTAAAGATTAAGACAGAGCCTCTAAAATATCTCAAAGTGTATCTGTAATTGATCTCTATCAGTAAACTTTTTGGTTAATTTCTGACCTGATGCTAATTTCTGGCTGTCAGGTCTCAAGTAATACAGACTCCTGGGAATTCTTGTCATAACCCTGATGGAAGTAGTGAAAGGAGTCATAGTACTGGAAAGGATTAAAGAGCAATGCAAAGATCCAAGAAATGTCCAGTGTATTGAGTTTAAGTAAGGAGAGCAGAACTGAGAACCTGGATGTCAGTGACAGGTTGTTGTATTAGTTAGCTCAGGCTGCCGTAACAAAATGCCACAAACTGAGTGGATTAAACAACCAAAATTTATTTTCACATAGTTCTTGATGCTGAAAGTCTAAGATCAAAGTGCCATTAGGCTTGGTTAGTCCTAGGCTTGCTCTCCTTGGCTGGTAGAAGGCTGCCTTCTCACTGTGTCCTCATATGGCTTTCCCCCTGTGTGCCCACACTCCTGGTGTCTCTTTCTCTTTTTACAAGGACAGTAGTCCTATTGGATTAGGACTCAGCCCTGAAGACCTCTCTTAATCTTAATTACCATCTTAAATACTCTATCTCCTAATACCGTCATATTGGGGTTAGGGCTCATTCAGCAGTTGTACTCTCAATAGAATCTCAACACCAGTTTGATACTAAAATGTATATCTGCTACAAGGAGCAAAGCCAGTAAGCAAGCAAAGGAAATTATGTGGCCAGTGGAAAGCCAGGGATTTGGAAAGGGCTAGAATTCATGCCCTCTATGAAATTTTTGTTTCAAAATCTCTAAAATTAAAAATATCCCTGCTATTCTTCTCAACTGGCACTCATAATGAAAAGGTCACTGTATATTCATTTATCCCAAGTGCCTCTATTAGTTCTTTTTAATAAACAGATTAACTGTCCCCATCAATGTGGCAATCTAATTGAGACAATCAAAGCTTTCAGCAACCTGACCGAGGAATGGCCGTTTCTATGGAAAGTTAACCAAAACACAAAACAAAGCAGAAAATTTCTGAAATGCCTTTGCTCTTCTTTCACATAAACTCAGTCTCAAAATGTCTTTTAGGCTCTTTAAAATAAAATAGACAAACATGCAAGCATGTTTTTCAAAACTTGATTTTGGTAGTTAGTAAGAGTCTTTGGCTTAACTGAAATTCATTTGTCAGATTGATTTGAAGAATAGAGAATTCAAACACAGGTTTACTAGAAAGGAAACATCAGTATTGGAAAGACTGTCTACTTTTTCTTATGATAGCTGAAACACCCCGTGTTGCTGCAAACTGGGCATTTATAAGTATCATTGAATAAATGGCTGAGGTTCAAACAGAAAATACTAAAAACATGCTATTCATATGGCTTTTTCTCTTCTTCAGAAATATTTACCAGTATTTTTTAAATCAAATCAAGTGAGTGAATATGTGACTCCCAAAGTAGTGCCCATCTCTTAATGAAGATGCCTTCATTTTGGAGTCTTCCCAGAGGCATAAAAGATTGTTTCAAAATTTCTACTAAACATGGGACAGAGTTGGTACCCACTTACTCACATTCACGCATACTAAAAATGACTATGACTAATGAATGAAAAGTACCCCAGCATCTGAATATGGGTATTTTGGGTATAAATGGCCTGTATGTTGACTACAAATATAGGTGTACTCAGGTTCAAATCCATGTTCAGAGGAGTCACCCCAAAAGAAAACACCTTCAGTGATATTTTCTATATCTCAAAATCTATTAGGATTTGGAATATTTTTTTAGTTTGTAGGCATGTCTTTATATTGAGAGTTACTCATAAAAGAATTTGTGAGGAAGTGGCCTAAAAGGGAAACAAGAGGCCTTATTTACAGTTTACTAGAGATGTATATGATGAAAGTATCCTTAAAAAGTCTGCTCCAATTGGATCCTGAGACCAGGTGCTTATGATAGGGCCTCTAAGGAAGAAGAGCTGTAACTCACAGGGCAATTGAGGACAAGTATCTCTCTCTTTATGAATTAAAGGAAATAATGAGGCCATCTAAATATGAGATATTATATAAGAAAAAAAAAGAAAAGGAATAAAAACAAAAACAAAGAGGAAAAACAACCAAATCTCTACACCAAGAATGGCATGAATGATGATGTTACACAATTCTAGAAGCTTATCCTTTTCCCGGGGTTCTCTGTAATTTATTTTGGCCCATGTTTCCACAATGTGATTTCAGAAAAAGGGCATATGTGCTGCTTCTGGGGGAAAGCAAATGTATAGTGTATCAGCACTATGCACAACTGGCCCTGTCTACTTGTATAATTTTGAATAACTGACCCTTAAGGCAAACTATTTCTCTAAAACATGTGCTTATAAATGTATGTGGAATCACATCATAAAAACAGGATAGTTATGTGGAAAACTTTCAAGTAGCATGCATTACCATCTTAATTGAGAAAGTCAAGTATGGGAGTATTGAAGAAAGCAAAGTAATATTAATCTATACTGAATTTTAAAAATGTAATAATGCAAGTAAACTGTTAATGGATCAGAAAGGCTATTCGCAGGAAGGATAATATCACCTTCAAATTAGCCACAACAGTGTTTTCCGATGTTAGTTTATATGCCAGGTATAAAAGCTCTAAGCACAATGGGAACTGCTAAGAATATCAAAATAAAAGAGGAGAAAAGAAGAATAGAATAATTTAAAGGTTATATAGAGAAATAATTTATATACAGGGTTATGAGATATAATAATAAATTACACTTTTGATTCAAAATCAGACATTTCATATTTAATAACAAATAATAAGGGCTGATGAACTGAACCAATGAATACAAAAACTACAAATTTATGTTTAAAAAAATATGCTTCAGCTCACAGTTAGTTGTGATCATGTGACTCAGTTTTGGTAAATAAAATGAAAACAGAGTATAATAAGGATTCTGGAAATTTTTCTTTTTTTTTTTACTGATTCAATTTTATTTTTTTTTATTTCAGCTTATTATGGGGGTACAAAAGTTCAGGTTATGTGTATTGTCCATGCCCCCCCCATCTCCCCGAGTCAGAGCATCAAGCGTGTCCATTCCCCAGACAATGCGCATCGCACTCATCATGTAGGTATACACCCATCCCCTCCCCCATCCCCCACATCTGTCCAACACCCAATTGATGTCATTCCCAAATGTGCACTTAGGTGATGATCAGGGAAACCAATTTGCTGGTGAGTACATGTGGTGCTTATTTTTCTATACTTGGAATACTTCACTTAGTAGAATGGGTTTCAACTCTCTCTAGGAGAACAAAAGAGATAACAAAATATCACCGTTATTTCTTTTTTTTTTTTTTTTTTTTGAGACAGAGTCTCACTTTGTTGCCCGGGCTAGAGTGAGTGCCGTGGCATCAGCCTAGCTCACAGCAACC
>CM052436.1:79108860-79133038 GCA_028533085.1 Varecia variegata | reverse complement strand
AAAAAAAAAAAAAAAGAAAACAAAAACTATTACTTGTTACAGTTCAAAATAATAAACTTATGATGACCAAAAAAAAAAAAAAATAAAATGTAGTTATATAAAAGGTATGGAAGGAATAACAAGAGAACTGTATTTAACTCTGCTGCATATGCCAGGGAAGGCCCATCAGACATTTGTACTGAGTATTAATGAAAATTTAGGATAGCGGGGCAAAGGAGAAAATGACATTTTAGGCAGAGAAAAAGAACATATAGAGGCCCAGAGAGATGCACAACACAGTGATATGATCTGGAGAATAAAATCATTTTTGACAGAGGCTTATGTGGTGAAGTGGCAAGAATGAAATAGAACATAATCTTGCAGTCAGATTATGAAAGTCCTTGTATAGCTCTGGAAACTTGGATTTCAAATCAGTACAAAGAGAGGTTTTTAAATCATGTCTCACAGAATCTATTTATTCCAGAGAAGCCTCTTAGAGCTGGCCTCTAGATCATGTGAGAAAAAGGAAAAATAGGAGTTTTAGGGTTCACTCCTCAATTTAACCAATTGCTGTATTTTTTTTCTGTTAAAAAATATATACATCCTGATGTATAAGTAGATATTCATACATGATTACTTCTAGAAAGAGAATGCTGCCAAAATGTAAAGGCCTGATCATTAAATGACATGGACATATTTTAATATTTTTATGCAAAAGTTTACCCTGGCAAGGATGCGTGGGATGTTCCTGTGAAGAATGTTAATAATCAACCTGAAAAATGAGATAATGTGAACCCAAATTAAAGCTCTGAAAATGGGAATGGAGATGAGTTGGCAGTTGTGACAGGTATAAGGGATAGAATCAACAGTCTGGTGGACTTAACATAAAGATCTTCAAAAATTTTTCCCTCATGCCTGCTAAAAATAATATTGACATACTTTGATCTGTCTTCACATGTTATTACACTGATTTCTATTTTTTATTTTGAAATTTGATTTATTAAAAAATATATCTGGCATATTTATATAAAATTAATATTTTATTTATTTTTATTTTTAAAATTAATTAATTATTATTTTTTTTTTTTTTAGAGACAGGATCTCACTCTATCACCCAGGCTGGAACGCAGTGGTGTGATCATAGCTCACTGCAACCTCAAACTCCTGGGCTCAAGTTATCCTTCCACCTCAGCCTCCCAAGTATTGGGACTACAGGTCCCACCATGCTCTGCAAAATTTAATTTTCTTTTTTTTTTTTTGAGAGAGGGGTCTAACTATGTTGCACAGGCTGGTTTCCAAGTCTTGGCCTCAAGTGATCCTCCTGCCTCAGCCTCCCAAATTGAGGATTACAAGAGTGAGTCACCTCACCTAAACAAAAATGATTTTAAAAGTGACTATTTGGTACTACATATGTATACAGTAGAATCTAAATCCCATAGCAAATTGATTCCAATCATTATTCATGTAAAATGCATTAAAATATTCTTTTATTTATTTATTTATTTTTTATTATTTTATCATATTAAGGGGGTACATAAGTTTAGGTTATGTATATTGCCTCTGCCCCCATTCTTTTAACTATGGTCAATTTTATCTCATTACTTTTACTCCTTGAATTTATTTTAATAAAAATATATATTTGAAAGTCTTTCATTGGCCACTGTATTATATTTTTTTTCAATTTTGAAATTTACATTGAAACTTTGAAATTCTCTTTATTTTTGGTGGCCGTGAAATTCTTAGTGTTAGATTTTACAGAATAAGATGTTTTGTCAAGAATAAATGACAGTATTTCTCTATGAGTACAAATAAATATTTATGAATATTCATAATGGTACAAAAATTAGCATTCGAATATTTATCTAGAAAGTCAATTCATTTCTAAACTTGTTCTACTGCATATTATTTTGTTACTAAGATATATGGTGATACTGATACAGAGAAGCATGCATTTTTAGACATCAACATTTTTTAACTAGCATTCTATCATTTCTTTAATTTCTGGACCATTTGATTATGAATTAGATTATTGTTTCATTAAAATGAAATAATTCATGCACAACATATTGTAACTACTTAACGTTCATTTTAAAAATCTTGATAAAAAATCAGATGTAACAAAATGACAGCTATACAATCATTCTAAATAAGATAATATGCTCTTCTAAATAAAAAATAATTAAAAATATGTAGATTTGAGTACTTTTTTTCCCCTCTAGTGTTGTTTTAAGAAGAGTTGCTTCTACTCAATTTTCAGGGAGAGAGATAGACTAATGCTTCACCTGCCATAGCTCTTCAATTACAAATGTTCATAGGGGATCAGATGAAAGAAGTAGCTTCATTGAACACCCACCACGAGTGAGCCAACAGAGGAAAAGAGAACTTTCAAAAACCATTGCTAGCTGAATGTCTCCAGTGGGTTATCTCGTCAGAAATTCACTGCCTTGGGGTGGAAGTAAGAATAGGAAACCTTTCTATTTGATAGCTTTTCTTCCTAGTGTGAGCAGGAAGCTGTTTGAAGCTAAATAAAAACTACAGAGGCAGAGGTATGTAATTTATGTGAGAGTAAAATTGTAATTAGCTATAGAAACTTGAAAGCTAACTGTGTATACTTTCTGAATGGCTGTATTTTATATTGGCATCCACTTTAAAAATTCATAGAAATGATGGGGTGTAATTGAAAAGTACTATTTGAACAGAATAAATGAAATTCTCAATAGCTGGATATAGTCCTTAGGGGTTTTGTCTTATTTCATAAATTTAATTTGAGGAAGGAGGAATTCCTATTGGTAAAATTGATTTAATAAGCACGAATATAGCCTGTGGTGGAAGATAGGTACATGTAACACAAAATATAAAACTAGTAAAGGAGGAAAGAATGTTTTAATATATACTGACAATTGAGAGCATATTCAAAATATAATAGTATTTGGTAGGATTTTACATATATTTTTGAGCTACAGGTGCAAACATCAAAGTATAACAGCTTAGAACATTGGTGGACACAGGTGGACTCTGTTAATACTTTATATACTTATTCACAAATATTAAATTCCTCCATTTAGTTATACAATCATTCTAATCTGAAATGACATTAATTCTTTAAAAGGCGTCTTTAGAAAAATTACCTATATTTAAATATTTTTATTTATAAATTTTATTTTGTGTTCCTCGATGTTAGATCTGGAACAACAAGAAATCTATTAAACATATGTGAAAAATATAAATTTAATCACATTTTCCTTCCTAGTTAGCACTGATTCACAGCTGTATGTGTGTGTATGTGTGTGTGTTTAAATATAAATGATTCATACTCTACTTTGGTGGATTTCTTCATGCTTCAAAGATGACCTAAGGTACAATACAATGTGATATTTGAATTCAGTGATTTTTACTCTGAAAATAATTGCACTTAAACTGCAGTGGAATTAAGTAAGATTTTCCACCATAAAATATTTCCCAAAAAATTCAATTGCAATGTGAACACAGGGTTCATTTGATTATCAGAGACACTTCTACTTTGATGCTGTAGTGATAGTGCTTCATCTTTTTATTGGAAAATATTTTTGAGGTATGAAAAAGATGATTTGAAATGTATCTTACCAAACTAAAGTTCATATAAATACTGTCTAAAGGTTGAATTTTGAAAACAATCCTTTTTTGGTTAATGTGATGTTTTAAAGAATTCATTTGGATTTCAAAAATCACTAAATGAATGTAAATTGAGAGTACAAGTTTTGGAATCAAATTGTTTAGATTATATTTTAGTATCTCCAATAATTTCCGTAGATTCTTAGATGAGATAGTTAATATTTCTTATCCTCATTTCTTCATGTGTACATAGGAGATAATAGCATTATTTACTAATATTAGAGTATACTTGAACCCTTAGCTATTTGGCTCAAAATGGAAAGTGAAATTTTTCTTGCCAAGAAATTCTGCCAGGGACTTCTAGAAATGCTAGATTCTTCATTTCATCAAAAAAGATAAATCTAAAAAGTGAAATTCATTTTCTCTCCTTTTTTCCTGTCCTGAATTTGATTATGTGAAGACATGATACCCGAAGCTACACCAGCTATCTTATCACCATGAGGTAGCAAACCTATAGATCAAATTCAACACTTGAAGATTTTAGAGTGGAAAGATCCTGTGTTCTTAATGTTCACCTCTGAAACCAGCTCTGAAACTATGTAGCTACATATTGTGACTAATTAAAAAAAATATGAAATAATTATATTCAGCCATAGCTGGATGGTTAATATCATACTAACACTTCTGTTTATAATAAATATAAAATTTGTATAAGATACAAAAAGAGATTTTTTAACATACCAGAGAGATACCAAAGCATCTACAACTTCAGGGTCCAAGATCCCAGAAAAAAAGGAAATTTAATGAGGTTGATCTACTCATTGTTGCTTTTTCTCTATGGAAGTTTTCAGATTAACATCAAGTACAAGGCTACAAAATACTTTAAGAATGAATATTTTACAGAAAAAAAAGGAAATTTAGACAAATGGGCCAAATATTCTGATCATGATTCTACCTCTAGGCAGTTGCTAATTTTTAATCTCCATGTGGGCCATGCCCAGAAGCTGAAAAACTAAACAGAAAGTAGGTATTATGGGTCAAAGTTGTAAATTTGGCCGTTTGCCACTGTTGAGAAGTCAACAATTAAAGTTATGATTCTGTCAATAAAAAGATAAACTGGTAAAAAAGAACTTCTGAGTTTCAGTTAAAAACACAAAAGCCTAAGTCCTAGGATTAAAGGCAAACTGGAGATATATATAAGCCATCAAAAAAAAAAACAAAAAAAAAAAAAACAGTGAGTCAGCCTCAAAGTTTCTTAGTTGTCATTGGATCAAGCTCATCTGTCCATATCTCCTGCCTATAAGAAGAAAAGTAATCCTCTCTGAAGGGAAATAGTGTCATCCATAGATTCTAAAACTTTTAATCACATTCCACATTTAATATAAAATTACCAGGCATATCGTAAAAAGAAGATAAAATAATGAAAACCAAGACAAAAAGAGAAAAAAGAAAAAAGAAAGCACACAGTGATCCAAATATTAGCATTAGAAGAAATGGGTTTTAATATAACAATGACTAATATGTACACAGAAAAGATGAAAAGATAAAACAACTTATTAGAGCATTGTTGTCTATGAGAGGGAAATACATCAAAATACTTTGAAAACTGGAAATTATAGTACTGAAATAATTTAATATATGTGATAAAGGTAGTTAGGTATAGGAGGCAAGAAGATTAGTATTCTGAAAGATAAATCAGTATAAAATAATCTGAATTGAAGTGCATACAAAATGGGGCCAATAAATACAAGAAAAAAAACCATGAAATGCGATATCGGTCATAGGAAAACTATTAGGTACATCCAATTCAACTGTCACAATTAAAGTTAAAAGGAATAAGGCAAAAACAATATTTGAAGAGAGATACTGCCTGAGAATTTTCCAAAACTGCAGATGATATCAAGCCACAATTTCAAGAGTTGCTATAAATACCAAAGAGGATTTAAAAAAAATTAAAAGATTTATGAATATTTCAATACAACTGTTGAATCCCAAAGGAAGGGGATAAAATGTTCAAAGCAACAACAAAAACAATAACAGACACATTTCTTTAAAAGGAGCAGCAATTAGTCTAACAATAGACTTCTCATCACAAATGATGGAAATTAATGACATTGGAATAACATCTATAAAGTATAGAAAGAAAGTAACTATCAATCTAGATAGAATTTAACACACAGTAAAAACACCCTAATAAAACCTAAGTTATCCAATAGGAAGATAATAACATTTCTCTATTTGTATCCACTGACTACAATAGCTTTAAACCATATAAAACAAAACTTGTATAATTAAAAAGAAGAATACTTGCATTCATAATTGAAGCTGAATATCTCAACAAAAATCTCATAACAAATGGGAGAGATATAAAAGATGTGAACCATACAACTAACAAAATTTACCTAATTGACTTAAATAGAACATAGTATCCAACAACTACAGAATACATGATTCTTTCAAACCTCAAAGAAGTCATATAAAGAACTCTTACAAATAAATAAGAAAAAGAAAGACAACCAATACAAAATGGGAAAATACTTAAACAGATACTTCACAGAATGGAGAAGCAAAATGCCAGTTATCATACAAAAACATAGCTTTTCAGTCATTAAGAAAATTCAAATCAAATGCACAATGGAATTCCATTACATAATCTCTAAAATATCTAAAGTTAAAAGTACAGACATTAAAAAAAGATAAAAAGATAGATATTGTGGAGCAACTAGAACATTACTGGTAGGAGGGTAAAATTGGCAAAAAAAAAAAAAAAAAAAAAAACACTTCTGAAAACTGTTTCACATTACCTCCTAAAGCTGAATGTATGCATGCACTAAAATTCAGTAATTCCATCCAGATGTATAGATTTAATACAACTATACCTATGTACATTGAAAACATGTATATAAATATGTAAATAGTATTAGTAATATTCTCAAAGGAGAAGTAACCCAATGCCCTTCAAAAGTAGAATGGACACTGTACTACTTTTATAGAATGGCCTATTATACAACAATATAGTGAACAAATGTCTGGCACACTCATGAACATAGATAGAGTTCTTAGATATTATATTGAATTAAAGAAGCTAGAGACAAAAGAAAACAGAGTTCTTTATTTCATTTGTAAAATGTTCAAAACAGACAGAACTAATATAATTTTTCAAATTGTATTTGATGAAAAATTCAAAATTGTGTTTATCTTTTGAAGGGTTACAGCAGGGTGGGCAATTAAAAGAAGCTTCAGGAAAGTGGGTAATATGCTATATTTTGATGGGAGTACACAAACATATTCATTTAGGTAAAAATATATCAAGTTGTAGAGTCAAGATTCATGTATTTTACTTATATACATATTATTCTTCAATTATTACCAATGAAATGGTTGTAATTTTTCTGTAACTTATAACTTTCTAGCACATAGATATTGATAGCATATAGCATATTAGTAGCAATTATATTGTGTGCAGTGTCGAATCCTAAAAATCATATTGTCATGGGAGTGTCATGTTTATATCTTTATTTTAGAAAGGTAATCAAATCTTTGGTGTATAGAATAGACTGCATGATAGAATTTTGCTAGCAGAAGGATTATCTTGTATTGGCCTCATTGTATGCTTGATCATTTCCTTGTAAAGTTGGCAATGAGTTCCTCTCGGTTTGGAATAAAACATTGTTTTATTATACGTTTCCAATGCCCCTCACCCAAAGGATTACCCAGGAGCTCCCATAGTTGAACACATTAAATTTATCACTGAAAGCAGTGAGAGAGAACGTACACCACAGAGAACCATGGGACATCACAGAAGGAGGGTCTTAAAAAGAACCTGTTATAGGATTTTTGATTTAGTTGGTTAATTTTGAGGATTGTTCTAAATTAGGTGGTGTCAGAAAGTGGAGACAATTTTATGACTGGATATCTCAATAAATCTTATCTATAGGGAGGGACAAAAAAGAATGAAACTATGATTACATATGAAGTAGCAGTCACTCATTTAGTGAAAGAAAAGAATCTTTAATATGTTATGGCCTGCACAATGAGCTCATTTTTGTCTCGTTTTATCATGTCTCAGAGTGACCTCATTTGATATAGATGTTCTATGATATTGTTTATTTCCCACCGGAGAACAGTATGATTTAGCTTTAAACTTCACATCATTTTGGAATAACATTGAAGCCTAGCTGTGAATGCTAGATCAGTTCATAATAATATTTTAACATTGAGACCTAGCTGCAGGAGGTCAGATCAGTTCCCTGACAACAGAAGCTCTTATTTCTTTCTCAGCATCAATACTGTACCATACCAGTTCCTACTTTTCCTACAGTCACATTAACTTACCCAATTCATTAGAGAGTAAAAATAAACTCATGTGACTAGCAACATAAAGAAGAGGGAAAGCGGTTCAGGAAGCGGTCAGTTATGACAGAAAAAACAGTACGAATATATCACGTTATAAGAACTGACATAATATTGATATATACATAAAGTTAATAATGAGAAAATATAATTCTGTCTGTATACTCACCCTACATAAAAAATGGGGCCAATATTTTGTTGCTAAAGAATAATTGAAAGAAAATATACTGTCTCCTTCCACAGAAATCCAGAATGTGCTTAGAGGGGTAGACACAGAAGCAAGTGATCAGGGAAAGAAAAAATATTCTCAAGATAGAATTGCTTATGTAGGGAGACCCACTTTGGGAATTGGGGCTTCTATCTTGGCTCCACTTTGGCATAACAACTAATCAAATTAAATTTATAAGACCGTATGGATTTGGACAACCTAATATAGGAGTAATCTTTGTAGATTAAAGAGCAGAGGGGCCTTTTTCAACTGTTTGATTCTTTTAAATCTGAGATCTTTACGAGAAGCAATAGAAGGCACGAGGATAACTGAGATTATTATTTTCATTGTGAAGTGGTGTTTTAAAGCTTGATTAAATATATTTTAGAAAAGTAGGGTTGTATTTCTTTAGAAAAATAAAGTGTTTATTTTACTCTAGTGTGACAGCAAAATAAAATCTGTAACCAATATATGCTTATTATTCTTTAGCACAGAAATACTAAAAATGTGCAAAAATTGAATGTTCTGTCACTAAAAACATTATGAGAAGCAATACTAAGGTTTCTATCACCATTCTTTAAGATTGATATCACATCAATATTTCAGCCTTTTCTATATCATGGTTTACCCCTCTAAATCCTTTGGATTTCACTTATCATGGCAAAGAGCCATTGGTGAACAGTGCAAAGTTTACATTAAAATAGTAGATTGCCAGTCATTTTAACTGTAGGTGGGTGAAATTGATTTTAAACTTAGGTGACTAATTGTGGCCTTGGTGACAGAGTGAGTGAGACATACAGAGAAAAATGCCAATATCAGATTTAGAAAAGATTGATGTATTCAAAGCCCTGGTCTTTAAAGCTGATAACGTGAAGGATCCCGCTGTTGACAAGAAAAGCTTTTAGCACTGTTGCCACAGGGATGAGACCTGTTAGGAAAAGTATGTCAATAACAAGAGCTGCACAAATCACAGATATTTAATGCTTTATATCTTTGTAAAATATAAGCAAATCAGAAATAGAGTAAATGGAAATGTTGGGTATATCATTTATACTTTTAATATGTTTTATTTTAAATTAAAAAGTTTTAATCATAATGAATAAAACATTGATTTCAGAATAAAACATTGATTCCAAAATAAAACACAGAATATTGATATAACATTGTGAACTGAGTAGAATAGTGTCCTTCAAAATGATATGTCCATCTGGAACCTCATAATATTACTTTATTTGGAACAAGGAGTTTTGCAGGTATAGTTACGTAAGGGTCTTGAGTGAGATCATCCTGGATTAGATTCGGCTCTACATTCAATGATGTATTCTGATAAGAGAGAAGAAAAGAAGGGACACAGGGGAGAGGGCCATGTGAAAACAGCCAGAGATTAGAGTTCTGCTACCACAAGCCAAGGAACTCCAGCAGCCACCAGAAGTTGTAAGAGGCAAAAAAGGATTCTCGCCTAGAGCTTTCAGAGGGAGCACGACTCTGCTGGCATCTTGATGTCAGACTTCTGACTTCCAGAACTGCGAGAGAATAAATATCTGCTGTTTTAAGTCACTAGGCCTGTGATAATTTGTTACAGCAGCCCTAGGAAACTAAAACACAATATAAAAGTATAAACTATCCTATAGTGTTTTAGTTAATAATTAAACACAAAGATACTACATCATGTGTCTTTCATTCCAGAACATAGTGTACTCAAAAGAACAGAGAATACTTCAACTTAAAAAAATGGATTTAAAAAGATTAGTGTAGAATATTTTGTGTTAAAATCCATTGGCTCTATTTATAGTGGCTTCTAATGACTGCTTTGAAAATAGAAATATAAATATTCTTTGATACCCTAGGTAAGAGGCTCTTCTAAAGAATGATAGAGTTTTCATTTTTATTCCATTTTTTATAAAAATTCAGAATACTATGGGAGTACAAATGCTTTGGCCACATAAATTGCTTTTGCACTACCAGAGTCAAAGCTACAAGCATGCCCATCCCCAGACAGTGCTTACCATACCCATTAGGTGTGAATTTACCAATCCTTCCACCCCCGCCCCACCTGCCAGATACCCCATGAATGTTACTTCCACATGTACAAATAAGTCTTGATCAATTAGTTCCAATTTAATGGTGAGCACATGTGGTGTTTGTTTATTCTCTTCTTGTGATACTTCATTTAGAAGAATGGGCTCCACCTCCATGCAGGATAATATTAATACAAGAGGTATTAGTTTCCCATTTTCTTATGGCTGAGTAGTACACCATGGTATACATACACCACATTTTATTAATCCACTCATGTACTGATGGACACTTGCATTGTTTCCACATCTTTGCAATTGGGAATTGCGCTACTATAAATATTCTAGTGCAGATGTCTTTTTTATAGAATGACTTTTTTTCTTTTGGGTAAATACCCAGTGGTGGGATTCCTGGATCAAATGGTAGTTCTACTTGTAGTTGTTTGAGGTATCTTCATACTACTTTCCACAGAGGTTGTACTAGTTTGCAGTCTCACCAGCAGTGTATGAGTGTTCCTATCTCTCCACATCCAAGCCAACATTTGTTGTTTTCAGACTTTTTGAGAGAAGCCATTCTTACTGGAGTTAAGTGATATCTCATTGTGGTTTTGATTTGCATTTCCCTGATGATTAGAGATGTCAAACTTTTTTTTATGTTTGCTGGCCATTAATCTATCTTCTTTTGAAAAGTTTCTGTTCATGTCCTTTGGCCACGTTTTAATGGGTTGTTTGATTTTTTCTTGCTGATTTGCCTGAGCTCTTTATAGATTCCAGTTACCAGCCCTTTACTGAATGTGTAGCATGTGAATATTTTCTCCCATTCTGTAGGTTGTCTGTTTGCTCTTGTGATAGTTTCTTTGACTGTGAAGACCTTTTCAATTTGATCAGGTCCCATTTATTTATTTTTCTTGTTGCTGTGATTGCCCTTGGGGTCTTCATAAATTCTTTGCCTAGGCCAATGTCTAGAAGAGTATTTCCAACATTTTTCTCTAGAATTCTCATAGTTTCACACCTTAGGTTTAAGTCTATTATCCACTGTGATTTGATTTTTGTGAGAGGTGAAAGGTGTGGATCCTGTTTCAGTCTTCTACATGTGGCTATCCACTTTTCCCAGCACTGTTTATTGAATAAGGATTCTTTTCCCAGTGTATGTTTTTGTCTGCTTTGTCAAAGATCACATGGCCATATGAGGGTAGTTTTATATCTGGGTTCTTTGTTTTATTCCATTGGTCTAGTCTCTGTTCTTGTGCCAGTACCAGCTGTTTTGGTTACTATATCCTTGTAGTATAGCTTGAAGTCTGGTAAATTGATGCCTCCAAATTTGTTCTCTTTGCTTAAGGTTGCTTTGGCTATATGGGGTCTTCTCTGGTTCCATATGAAGTATAGAATGATATTTTCTAGATCTGTGAAAAATGATGTTGGTATTTTAATAGGGATTGCATTGAATCTGTAGATCACTTTAGGTAGTATAGACATTTTAACAATGTTGATTCTGCCGATCCATGAGCATGGCCTGGCTTTTTTTTTAAAAAAAAAGAAGTCGGTCCTTATTGAAACATTCAAAGAAAAACTGATTATTTTATTTAGGGCTATCCATGTATCAGTATAATCCTTTATTAACCTATTTACTCATATTTCCAAGGTGTTTCAAAAAAAAAAACTATTTGCTCACATCCTATATTCTGAACACTTAATAACCTCGTACTGCTCAACTTTACCTTGGTCTCCCCTATTGATGAACCTTAGCTGGTTCCTGGTTTAATGTCTCTCCCTCTCCCTCTCTCGCATCTCTATATTTCTATCTCTATCTCTATCATCTCTTCTTAAAGCAATACATTTTTACCTTCTTAATGAAACAACCACATCTTAGACTGCATGATCCAGCCTTATGGACTCTTCTCCCTACATGACCTACTCTATTTGCCCTGCTCATTCTCTTCCAGGTGCACTGGCATCCTCATTGGTCCCTGAGCAGATAAGACATGTTCCTTCCTCTGTGTCTGCCTTTTTCCTGGAAATTTCTCTAAAGTAGTCACTTTATTCTCCACTCCACTTCATTTAAACTCTTGATTAAATATTGCTTGTTAAATTTCCAATCCCTTTTTCCCGTGTACCTCTTCTTTAGTGCTTGTTTTATCACCATCCTACTTATTGCATTTTTAATATATTATGTATAACTCATTTATATAATGATTGCTGTATGTATTCCCCCACACCAACATGGAACCTGCCTGAGAGTTGAAACTTCCATTTCATTAACCACTGTGTTTTCAATGCTTAGAACAGTATTCAGCACATAGTAGGCTGTAAAAATATTAATGGAAATGATGAATGAAATCATGCTCAAAAAATAAACTCCTGAACATAGTTTTATGTGTTTTTAGCATCAGAATGCATATGTCCAGTTAAAGCAAAAACAATGGCTTTACTCTTGGATATAATACATGTATGTATGCTAAATGTAGTCCTCATGCCCTAATTTTTCCCTTAGTATGGTTTCTCTCTTTCCAACATCTCAGTGGGTTTTGGCTTTATTTCACTAATGTGAGACGCTCATAAAATATTTAGAAGGCCTTAAAGGATGAGAAATATGAACACTTATAGATTGGTATAGGGTAGAGCACAGGCGGGCAGTCTGTAGTTTCCATTCACTTCTGTGTATCATTTGTGAAGTACCTGTTTCAGTGTTGAGGAATACAACTGAAATTATTGCTAGTTTTCTAAAATTCTTTAATTTTGTGATTTCTTAAATTCTAGCTGTGATTTTCTTTCCTTACCCTCCCTCAAACACTCTAGCACATTAAAAATACATAAAATTATGTACTTTTCTGGCTTTGTTGCATTTATGTGGAAACACCACAACCTGATTAAATGGTAATGTTTATTTTCTTTATTCATGTACTTGTGCAGTTTAAATTAGAAGAAGAAAAAACACAACACAACTAATTGATCTAGTACAAATTTATTACCTTGACCTTTACCTTTATATATGCCAACAGTTTTGCCAGGATATCATATTATGTCTTCTCAGTATGTTTGCTCTCCCATATCCCTAAAAAATAATTTCACTTTCTTCTCAAACCAGGGACAGCTGATGACCTTGGTTTCTTTTTCACTGAGAAACCTGAAACAGAGGAAAACTTGGATTCCCATCATCATACATGCCAGCAACTACCAGCTACCAGTGACTGTTTTCCCACCTGTCCTATTTCCAATGTTGAAATATCCAGTGTCCTATATATATTTAATCCTTTTCTTTTTGTACCTCTCACCTTCTCAAGGATGTCACTCAAGAAATTCTCCCCTCCCTCTTCTTTATTTTCATTTGTTTTGCTTTTATGAATACTTAATGTTAGCACATAGACATGGTGATCTTGAAGTCTTCTCTTTTCCTACCATCTTTTTAGATACAGCCAGATTATCTTTGCTTCCCTAGCAAAAACAGAAACAAAAAATATATCAAGCAGAAAACACGTCCTTAAAACGGATGTTTACAGCTGCTGTCCCCAACCCCTGGACGTGGACCAGTGCTGCTTCATGGCCTATTAGGAACCGAGCCACACAGCAGGAGTGGCTACCCTGGCGGGCAAGGAAGCTAGCAAAACGTCTTCTGTATTTACAGACACTCCTCATCACTCACATCACTGCCTGAGCTCTGCCTCCTGTCAGATCAACGGCAGCATTAGATTCTGTGTTATAGTGAGCTGTATAATTATTTCATTATATATTACAAAGTAATAATAATAGAAATAAAGTGCACAATAAATGTAAGGTGCTTGAATCATTCCAAACCATTTCCCCCAACCACTCCACCCTTATCCATGGAAAAATTATCGTCCATGAAACCAGTCCCTGGTGCCAAAAAGGTTGGGGACAGCCACTGTTATACAGCAGCTGTCAATTTGCTCTTCTAAAATTTTCTCTTAAGTCTACCTAAATCAACTTTTGTATCTCACACCTAATGATAGTTGCTATCACCCAAGTAACTATGACATCCACATTGCTAAATACAACAGTCAGTCCTCAATTTTTACTTTCTCAACCATCAGAAATATTGATCACCTCTCATATATATATTTTAAATTTGACTTCTGAGACATTAAACTTTTTAGTTTTCTCCTCCATAATGAGTCTTACTCAATCTCCTTTGCTGGTTATTTACTTCTTCTCTATTTATTAAAGTTTGAGAACCTAGGGGACAATTCTTGTAACTCTTTTTTAAATATCTCTGCTTGCTATATTGATGATCTCATTGTGTTTCATGTCTTTAAACACCATCTCTATGTTATTGACAACATGATTTTATCTCTAGCAAAGACTTCTCACCCATCTCTATGCTCATACAGTCAAATACCTACTCAACAAATTCACTGTAAAATCTAACAGATATTTCAATGTCAATATGTCTTAAACTGAATGTCAGATTTTCCAACACAAACTTCCTCCACAGATATCTTTCCTATCTCAATTTATGGCAGCTCCATCCTTTCAGGCAAAATCCTTTCAGTCATCCTTGACTATTCCCTTGACCTCAAAATGAATCGATAAGAAAATTTTGTAGACTCTACCGTCCACATTTATCTGGAATCTAATGACTTGTTATAACTTTTATCCTCATCAAGGTACTGTGATGTCTTGCCTGAATTACTACCATAGCCTCATAGAATTTTTCTCCTTCTTCTTACCTCCATCTTCACAGTATATAAAACGACTAGCATGGTACTTTTAAATCATAGGCCATGTATTACTCAGGACTCAATGATTCTATATTTCACTTCAAATAAGTTTCAAAATCCTTAAAATTTTATAAATTCCTTATATGCTATGAACACAAACTTCTGACTTTATTTAACCACTCCTTCAGCTTCCTTTCTGTTGTTTGATTTTACCAGGTGCACATAGGTCTTAGAGAATCTAAATAACTGTTCCCTCTGCCTGAATGCCCTTCCTCTAATAATCTCGTGGCCAACTCCTTCATTCCCTTCAAAGTTTGCTGAAATCTTTAGTATTCTCAGTGAGGAACCTCCTGATTACTCAAAGTAATAATGCAATGTCCCCTTCTCCTCTTATCTTGCTCTGTTTTTTGTGGCACCTATCATCACCAACATACAATATACTTTAACTAGTCACCATGTACATTAGGCAGGGTTCTCCAGCAAAGCAAAACTGAGTGAGAGAAAGAAAGAGGGAGAGCAAGTGTGTGTATGTGAGAGAGACAGAGAGAGAGAGAGATTGATTTATCATGAGGGATTTGTCATGAGATGATGGAGGATGAGAATCTCCACAATCTGCTGTATGCAAGCTGGAGGCCCAGAAAAGCCAGTAGTGTAATTCCAGTCCAACCTCAAAGCCCAGAGAACCAGAGAGGCAATGGTGTAAGTCACAGTCTGAGTTTGAAGCCCAAAGAACCAGAAGCACCCATATCCCAGGGCAGGAGAAGATGGATGTCTCCAGCAGAGAAAGCAAGTTCACGCTTCCTCCACCTTTTTGTTCTATGTAGGCCCTCAGCATATCGGTGTTGCCTACCCACTTTTGTGAAGGAGATCTTTTTTACTCAGTCTGCTCATTCAAATGCTAATTTCTTCTGGAAAAATCCTGATGGGCACAACCAGAAATAATATTTTACCCTCTATCTGATCATCCTTTAGCCCAGCCAAGTTGACACAGAACTTAGCCATGTTTTCCTATTTTTATCTGTTTTACTGGCTAGAATGCAGACTCCAGAAGCACAAGAGTCTTTTTCTTGTATGTATGCTGTCAGGTCATAGTTGTCTGTTCTAGGTTCTCATTGTGCACTTGGCAGAAGAATGACCAGGCACACCAAAGTAAGGCAAGCACAAGGTAAAGTTTACTACATAAAGTAAGGTATGTTCACCACGGACAACAAACGGAGCCCCTGTTGTAACAGGGGCTGGAGTCCTGTTTTACATTGCCTAGACTGAGCCCTTCTCATCGTTCAAACATCACCGTGGAACCACTTTGATGGAGGGTTGGGAGTTATTAACCCAAGTCTTACTGCACATGTGGATCTCCCATGAGCCTCTCTGAAAGCCCATTTTGGAGGGGGTGTGAACCACAATGTAGATTTAGGTTAATGCCATGATAATTAGCCTTAGGTTGTTCTAGGTCACCTTCCAGACCCTACTATGCCTGTGCTGCTTGACCCCAGGCTAGAGAATCCTCTGCATTCTTTTGAAGTCGGTGCACTAAATTCTGATTTGCAGATTGGTAGGGTGTTCCCTCTTCCTCCCCCTGCCCCCTGTGTGGCAATTGCTCAGGGCACCTGCCTTTGTCCCCATGAGGTCCAGAGGTCCCTCACTGTCTACCTAACATACCAATATATAGCAAACATATAGATTAGTACTTGGTACACTATAACTACTCAATAAACATTTTTGAATAAGTGAAAAAAAATGAGTGAATAAATAACTCCTTCCAAATCCTTAAAGGATGCAAGTTTATAAATACTAAATGGAGTTCTTTCTGTGCACTAGCCTCTTAAATGGCAATGAAAAATAAATAAATAATTTTTTTTGCCTTCAAGTTCATAATGTTCTAACAACATCCACATCTGTGAAATTAAAAACTCTAATTCAAGGTAAAATGCTAACAAGAAGTAACAGAGCTACAAAAGCTCAGTTAGGAATGGGATCAAAGTATTTCATGCTAAGGGTATGATAAAGATTGACTCTAAGGTAAAGAATGTTGTCATGGCTGATGCATTTGTTAAGATCATTAACTCATTTAGCAAACATTTTGGAGTACCTACAGTAAGTTGGAAATTATGCTGGATTCTAGAGATGCAGAGATAAATACTTCCGAGTTACTGTTTTCAATATTTTAGCTGGTATCCTAAGTATTTATAAAGTATGACATTGAGAACATTTAATTGACTTCTCTTGAAACTGTAAATACTACATAGTCAGAATTAACAGAGACTCTCAGTAAAGCTATAATATCAAACTTAGGTTTTATAGGCACAGAACAAACATACTCTAGATGTTATCTTTTAAGATAAGAGTCCTACATATTATCATTTCTGCATAGTTTGCATAATTTATAAAGCACATTTAAGAAATATATTTTCATATAGGGTGAAGTGTCTTAACCTTCTCTACCAGTATTCAGTGAAGAATTTGACATGTCCAAGAGACCCACCAAGAAGGTGCACTCAAGGAAAGTAGACCATTTCAGGCACTACCTCATCATCTACATAAAGCATAGCAGAGACACCTATGTTAGTTCCAGCTTGTTCTCTGAGGTGAATACATTAGGGATATTATGACTGCGGAAATGGCTTTCTGAAATGTAGGAGAGAAAAAAAAAAACAGGAATTGTGTCAGCAGTCCATACAATTAAAAATACCATCAGCTAAATGTTTTGTTTATGAACCATATTTTATTCTCTGACTCTTCTAAATAAAATTTAGAAGCACATTTCAATTAAATGCATATATGTAATCATTGATACATACTAAGTAGTTAATGGATATTGTTGATTTATGACTAAAAAAATTCAATTAATAAAGTATACAGTAAAATAATAGAAAATGATAAATTGATATACCAAAAAAGTAGGCTATTGTATTTATATTTAGGTCTAAAATTTCTGAAAACCTGGATAAAAATAAATAATGTAGTACATGATCTTGTTTATCAAATATAAGGAAGTATCTCAGGGTTCAAAGAGAATTTCTTATCGAATATTAACTTTATTGCTGCTACTTCAATTCTTGGATCAGATTTAGAGATCTTCCAGAGCAAAGATTGGGTCTACACAAATGTTTACAGAGCCTGGTGTGTAATATAACTGCACAAATAGGATAGGGATATGGGGATATCATTATCAACCATACTGCCAAGCTGGAAAACACTTCTGCCCCATTTTTACAGAGACCAGACTCTATTCAGCTACAACTACAGATTCCTGGTGGAGATGACAGTTTGAAGTTAATAGATTTTTGTAAAGAAAAAGAAAAACATTAAGTTTTTAACTATAATTTCCCTATACTAAAATGTTAGCAATATTATTTTAAAAAAAGCTAGGCCAAATATATGACCTATATACCAAGCTACAAGGTTATTAATACAACCATTGGACTATAAATTATTTCTTAAGTGGATTATATTTCCTGGTGAATAGAAGCTTTAGTAAACAGCTACTGAATTAATAGCTGCCTACAGGACAGACATGACCCCTCCAGCAGCAGCAGCACCAACACCAGCAGCAGAAGTACCAGCAGGAGCATCTTTATTTTTTTTTATCATTCTTAACATCACATTCTCATACATGATGTAGCTTTGAGAAAATATAAGAGTTTTTATTTTTTATTTAATTTGACATTGACAATAACTCATGAGATAATATAGTAATCATTTTTTTCGTTGTACAGATAAGAAAACTAAAGTTGGGTTTCATGCTCATAGAGTTACTATCATTCAGGGCCACATTAGGACTAGCAAGGCTAAGATTTATATACTTTTTCTCCTATGCACAATCCCTTAGAATTTCAAAATATGAATATATCTAAAATTATTATAAACAAAATAATATGCATGATAAATTCAGTTACTAGATGGGTAACATTTGTAAAATATTGTAATTTAGCTACTTTGAGTAACATTGTATCAGGTAACTAAAAAGGACCTCCGCACATAATTTGTTTAAATACCTTTGCTAATGATGAGGAAAATAATCAGGATAGAGTAAAATGCCTATTGCCATTGCCATATAGCTAGTTCACATTCTCACAGATTTATATAAAAATAAAAATCAGAAACACAAGGCTAAGAAAAAGTTTCATGTGGATTATTTTCTCTACATCTACATGCACTATTCAAATTGTAAATTAAATGGAGAAGCCATAATCATCTTTTCCTATTATTTTGCAGAGAATAGCATATCAGTAAAAGAGCAATCTAGTGGCCTGAAGTATATGTATTTACTCCTAGATTGACAATAATAATGAAACACCATGCTTGTTTTATTGAAATATTCTCCAGCTATTTGGGTTTTATATGTCAATACTCTGGATTTTGAGAAATACACTATTAAAACAAATGTTTAGCCATTTACACAATTATTAAAATATTTTGAAGGTAACTGTTAGCATGTTTCATCTTTTTTTTTTGGTTTAAGAGGACTACTTTTCATTTTAAAACCTCATTTCATAAATATAGATTCTTAGAATTGAATGATTATAAAGCTTGTACTAAAAATACGTCAGTATACAACAGATATATTATTTTAAAACAAGTTAAAAATAGTGGAAGCAAAACTATCATCACATCTCTTCCAAACCCATGTTACTTAGTAAGTAGAGAAAATGTTTTAATCCTGTATAGATTTTCTTGTTGTATTATTCTTCATAGTTTTCATTTAGTACTAATGAGCATCTGTTACATTTTTATAATTTCTAAAGACCAACTGTATGTTTTTCTTATGTTTAATACTTTATTTTTGAAATAGTTTTATATTATATAATTTATTATCCTTAGTCACAGTTCTTGATATAAATTCCTGTGAGCTTTGATTTCTGAGGAATTTTCTAATCTCTTTGGCTTCCTCAGATGGGTAAAGATTATTATTTGTACATACTCATCTTTGTTATAAATCTTTAAATCAAACAAGAATTGTAAAAGGGATTTGTAAACTAAAAAATAAAGTGCCTTTATAGTGTACTCTGTAATTACCCCCAAAAATGATCTATCATTTGAGAGGTGAGTCACTAATCAGGATATTCATACAGTAATATCCATTCATGTCAGTGCAAATAAATTATACTTTCATAAAGTGCTCCTGGATTACCTCCTTAATACACTTTGCTAAATATACTCCAGCCACGGTTATTTTCCTTCGGAAGCTCTGAGAATATATGCTCATTGCTGCTTTAGGGCCTCTATAGTACTATTCCCTCTCTAGAATGCTTTACCGTCTCAACTCACACAAGAAGGTCTACTCCTTCTTGCTCTCTGTCAGCAGTTCCAACATGGCCTTCTCATTTCTCATCACAAAATTTTTCTCAAATCTTTCACCACCAGATAAAATTATCCTGATTATTTTTTGTATTCATGCTCCTTACTGATTTCTCTTGTACAATATTTTCTCCCTGAGGACTGAACCCTAGCTGTTGGGTTCACTTAACTACTAGAATTGTGAAAGAATGAGCAATCAGAGTGTAAAGATGTATTTGAGGCAATTGTTTGCCTTTCAATGAATGCAGCTGGATGAATGTTTGCAATCCAAATGGAGTATTCTCAAGTCCAGGCGTAAGTAATGTTATAGGACATGTGTACACTTATTTACATATACTTTTTGAAAGCACAGACTACAATCACTAGTACCAGTACCTATGTTATAATCAGTAGAATTTATTTTTGAAGGCCCATTTCTTTTCTTGTTTTTGTTGTTGTTTTTCTGTAACCATGAAACACCCTATGCCACTATTTCAGCCATCAAATGTCATTCTCTAAAGTGTGTGTGTGTGTGTGCATGTGTGTGTGTGTGTGTGTGTGTGTGTGTTGTTATATCTACTAGAGCAAAACAAGGATGACACTTGTTACAGAATCTTTGACATTTGATTTATGCTTAGCTCAATGTTAATGATGGGGAATAAGAACCCAAAGTCTGTGATCATTCGTTTATTCATTCATTTAACACATACTCATTGAGCATGTACTCTGGGCCTGACACTCATGTAGGCACTCAAGCCACAAAAATGAACAATGGATATAATATTTCAGGAATAAAGGAGCTTACACTCTCTTGTAGGGAGACAGTTAACAAGCAATAAATAGGAAAATAATGAAATTATATATTAGAATTAAATATATTATATAGCATAATAAGTAAAAAATGATTACAGACAAAATAGAGTAATATAACTGGGTTTGGAAATACTGATGGGGTGTCATAATTTAATAGAGAGATCAGGAAAAGCCCTATTGAAAAGGTAAGATCTGAGCAAAGACTTGAGTCAAATGAGGGAGTAGCCATGTGGATAACTGGGACAGAGCATTCCAGACAGTGTAGGACAAAGGCTCTTAGATGACTGCCATGTGTGAACAAAAGCAAGGAGGCCAGGGTGGTCACTACTGATTGAGCAAAAAGGAAATATTATATCAAAGAAATAACCAAGAGCCAAGTTGTGTAAGGCCTTATTAAGTACAAATAAACTAATGATCAGTAAGCCAATACTGGTGAGAACATTATCTTTGAGCATATGAGCCTGTGATAAGTACATGACAAGCAGCAGAGTTGGAGAGAAGAGGCTGGAGTAATCTTTTAGAACAGTGATTCTCAATGTGGAAAAGATTTTGCCTTCTCCCATGGGGGACATTTTGTAATGTCTGGAGACATTTTTGATTGTTATGACTTAGGAATGGGGAGAAGAGGGATAGTGCTCTTGGAATCTAATGAGTAGAGACCAGATATGCTGCTAAACAATTGGCAATGCATAGGACAGCCTATCCTGTAACAATGAATTATCCAGCCCAAATGGCAATGGTGCTGAGCATAAGAAATTCTTCTTTAGAGAATCAAAATTCAGTAATGAGATATGTGCTTGGCACATCATTATTGTTTGAAAGCGTACTTTAAGTTGTATATATTTCAAAATTTGAGTAAAGAGTTAAAATTGCTGGGCTGGGCACAGTGGCTCATGCCTGTAATATTAGCACCCTGGGAGGCCAAGGTGGGAGGATCACCGGAGGAGGTTCAGGAGTCCTAGACCAGCCTGAGCAAGAGCAAGACCCCCATCTCTACCAAAAAAAAAAAAAAAAAAAGGAAAAGAAAAGAAAAGAAAAGAAAAAGAAAAAGAAAAAAGAAAGAAAGAAAAAAGAAAAGTAAAGAAAAATAGAAAACTTAGCCAGGTGTCGTGGTACGTGCCTGTAGTCCCAGCTACCTGAGATGCTGAGGCAGGAGGATCCCTTGAGCCCAGGAATTTGAGGTTGCAATGAGTTAAGATGACACCATTACACTCTAGCCAGGGTGACAGAGGGAGACTCTTGTCTCAACAACAACAAAAAAGAGTTATCAATTGCCAAACAAATTCAAAGGGTGGGGGAGGAATACAATCAATCATAAAAATATCCCAATAATAAAAATCTGTGAAAGAATATCAAGAGTTAAAAGTAATTCCATGAGACCTAATTGTTTCACATTATATATCTTATATAATAAATAAAACTAGACAAAAAAATTGTTCTATGCAATAAAGTTAGAATTCAAAAGTAGAATGCATTTATACTCAGATAGACAAAAAGTAATTTCAAGGTCTGCCTTAGCAGACATAGGAAGACTGCCACTAGTTGAGAGAGACATTTGTTCAGATCAATATAAAAATCTGCCATTCACAAGAACTGTTATTGTGGTCATGCTTCTTCCATAAAATAATAAAGCTAATGGGCATTCTAGGAATTTGTTTGTCACTGTAGAAACCAGAATCTATCTTCATGCTGTATCAGGCCTTCAGGATCACTGAGAAGTCATAAAGTCATGTTAGACTATGGTGAAATCTAGGAAAATATGCCATTCCAATATCTAAGAAAACTATTATTTTCTGTCAGTCCTCTTGGCTTTGCTCCAACATTGCTCATCTGTTTGTTTTGCAAATTGCATGATCAGTTTTGGTCTTGGAGTCTCGTTTACTCTGAATTTCCCACCAAGGAAGCAGATATTAGATATAAAATGACCTTAAAAGTAATAATAAGCTATTATATATGTGATTAGAAGAGTTACCATGAGCTTAAGGATAGGTTTTAGACTCATAAATTATACTGTGACAGTTTGTCATTGTTTGCCTTTTTGAAAATAATTATCTGTAAATTACAAACCATACATATAAATGATACATTTCTGATTCTGCCTAACAACGTTTCCTCTGAGGGAAAAATGGGTAGTGTAGCTCCTGGAAGAAAAATAACATGATGGAAAATGTCAGGTCTCAGAATAGTAATTTGGGCGTCCTCTGCTGCCTGGCTGCCACATGACCTTGAGCAATGCCTGGCTTCTCTGGCCCTTAATTTATCCATCTCTAAGTGAGCATACCACCACTAGAAGAAGCTCATAAGATTGTTATGCAAAGACTCTAATAAAATGCACTTTTCAAAAATGCTGCATAAATGCTAAATAGAGTAAAATATGTCTCTATTCCTGTACATTTATGGGAGATTTACACATGGGTTCTCCTTTAATGATGAGCACCTCACTGAGCTTTAGCGGCGTTTTCAAATATCATAAAGGCAATCCTTTATTTATGTGAATGCAAGGGACATTTAAATATGTCTATTATTCTCACAGAGAAGTACATTGATCATTCAGTATATATTTGATTTATACATAAACATGTGAAATCTTTTTATAACTGATGTTAAAGGTAAAGGATATAATGTGTTTTGGATTAGACTAAAATATTGTATTTGGATGCAAATGGAAGCATGGTAGAGTTAATATTTATATTGGAAGTCATCAGACATTTCAGGGGGATGTTAGAGCAAATATAATATGATGACAACATAATTAAAAATCCCCCCTTTACAAACTCATGTGGAAAAAGCTGTAGATGTGGGGATTATGCTCTATGTTAGATTAAGTGCAAGTTTTTTTCTTATTTTAATCTATTTGTATATATGTAGTTATAGAAAAATAACTTCAAATCTTAATTAGTCTTAGAATCTTGTTGATTAGGCTAGGCCTGCTCAATTGGTATAATTTATGCCTTCAACTGTGTAATCTTTTAATAAATTCATTAATATCAAATTAATAAAACAAAATTATAAAGTTCTAAGTCTTTGTGTAATATTTATATTTTAAACTCCAGTGAGACTTAATTTGTGGCCTAACTTATAATCCTTCTTTAAAAATTCCTCATGTGCACTTGAGAAGAATGTGTATTTTTTTGTGAATAGAGTGTTCTGTATATGTCTGTTAGATCTAGTGTGTTTATTGTGTTGTTCAAATCTTCTGTTTCCTTGCTTATCTTTTCTCTAGTTGTTCTACCATTACTAAGAGTGGGATAAAGAAGTTTCCAACT
>CM052436.1:79085090-79108360 GCA_028533085.1 Varecia variegata | reverse complement strand
AGATCATTTCTTTCTATTTTTAGTAGAGACGGGGTCTCACTCTTGCTCAGGCTGGTCTCGAACTCCTGACCTTGAGCGATCCACCCGCCTCGGCCTCCCACAGTGCTAGGATTACAGGCCTGAGCCACGGAGCTCAGCCCTCATAGCTTTTTTGTCTCTCATTTTTGCATTACTGTCTTTTTTGTGTCTAATTAACTTTTTCATAAAAAAACTTTTAAATTCCCTAATTTCCTTTGTGTATATTCTTTAGTTATTTTCTTTGCATAGGGGTTATATTAAAATATTTCACATCCTAAAATTATGACACTCTCCTTTGAATTTATGCCAGCACAATTCTGTCTTGATCTCTTTCTGTTGTTGATGGCACAAAATTACATTTTTTATGTATTATGTGTTCAAAAGACATAAACCAATAGTTTATAATCCATTCATCTCTTAATAAGTCAGTAGATGCCAGTATAATGCTCTTGGACTTTCCAACCTCCAAGAACCATGATCCAAACAAAGTTCTTTTCTCTGTAATTTACTCAGTCTATGGTATTTGCTTATAGCAAGAGAAAATGGACTAAGACACACATATACACACATATGCGCGTGTGCGCATGCACACACACACACACACACACACACACTTCTTCAATGACTTTCTCTTGCTCTTAGAATAAAGAATAGAATCTATAGTATGGCCTACATGGCTCTTTGTGGTCTCCTGAGCAAGCGCCTCCGCGCCTCCACCCTCACTTTGTTTGCTTCCAATTCCTTGAATATGCCTATATTTTCTCCTGCCATAGGCTTTGGTATGTGCTAATACTTCTATCTAGATTTCTCTCCCATCCTTCTCAGACAGTTACTTTTACTCATTTTCAGAAAATCACTTTTTCACAAATGCTCTTTGTTACATATTCTTAAGCATGCTACTGTCTAGTTCTTGTAACATTGAAAACTACAAATTTATTTGAAACATTTTATGATTAATGTCTCTCTCCTCCTGTACTATGAAAACTCTGTGAGAACAGATGCATTGTTTATTTTTTCAGTGCCTAATACCTTGTAGGTACTCAGTAAATAATTGTTAAAAGAATAAGTAAATGAATGAAATTATCTTTATCATCATAGCTCACATTTTTATTGTGTTTTACAGTTGTGTTCTGGTTGGATTAAAAGGTCTTAAGAACTTACTCATATGTCTAGAAAAATATCTTCTTTTTATAGTCACCAATCTTCAAGAAAATGTATTTGTGGCTATTTGAGGGTCTTATTTCTGCCATATTCTGAGATGTATTGATCCCACAAGGGCAATTTCTTATGTCTACGTGAAATAAAATAAATATAATTAGACTATAAAAGCAGGCAAAAGGACTAAATCATGGGTGAGGTATATTTTGTATGATCTTAAAAATTTGTCTAGGATTACTGAAATAACTTTTCACTGAAAGCCCAAAACTACAATTTGCTGAAAAGTATTTCCAAATGACCTGCCTAGCAATCTAAACATTCCTGTTTTTTTAATCTTCAGAGTTTTAAATTTTATCATATCTTTAATTTTTTTAATGTTAAGAAATTTTACCTCTGATAATTTTATAAAAGAATTTAAATGTCTAATGTCATTCCATTTTCATAACATCTCTCTGAATAATTATGCCTTGTAAAATACATATGGTATTTATATGCATGTCATATGTATTTTAAAGATGAGGACACAAAAATTTAACAAGGTCACATGTAGAAAGCTGTACAAAATGCACATGGTAGAGCTGAAATTTAAGAAAGTTTTGTGATGCCAAACACAATTTTTCTATTTTATCATAATTCTCTCCTATAAAATTCTGATATGCTGAATTTTAGCTAACTTTCATAGCAAACTATTTCTATTAAAAGCTGTATAAATAACTGATATTATGTTATCTTTAATTTTTTTATCTCTGGGATCCTTTCAAACTTTGTAAATGTTTGGATATGTAAGTGATTATGTAATCAGAGATTTTATAGCTGGATTTTTACATAATTTAATTTAAACATAATTTAGTTCACTATTTATTTTATCCATGAAGAAGCTAAAGCCCAAAAAGAACAGATGCCGCACTCCTATTTAGTGGCTTAGGGACTATTAGTATTGATACTTCTTTTAACATGTCTTCTACTATTCAATCTTCAAATAATTGCATATCTATGAGAATGGCCTGAAAGAGTAGTTCTCAACTCTGCATGTATATTCACTCTTTTGCTAGAAAATGTCTCATAATGCCTGAGTGTGTGATGTATGTATGTGTCTGTGAATGCCCTGAAAATGAAATAGAAAATGTTAGCATTTAGAAATCTTGCCATTTTTGGCTGCTAAACTTTTAATAACTATACTGTAAGATTTGTGCACTTCATAATAAATTTCTAGATGAAATAAGAAAATGATAATTAATTCTTATGTGTTTATCCCACATTCATTTCTCTACCATGTTCTGTAAGGTAAGAAATTAAGATGCAATCATTAGTTTAATATTTGAATTAACAGTTACAAATTCTTTTTACGCATCAGTGAAATTTAGTTTCTTCTTACTTTGGGATTATCTGAAGGGCAAATGATTAACCTAATGAGTTTTTATGCAAACTGTCCCATGGTGCACATATTAATTAAAGGAATAATAACAATCAATAATAAAATTCACTGAAATAAAAATAAATAAAAAAAATTCACCAGGGTAAATATAGTGTGAATATACAAGTGAGATTATAGGTAATATGGCTTGGGTAAATATGTTTGATATAATACCTATGATGCTATTAAAGAAACATTTTACTTTATATGGCATGTGATTGATATTTCAATATCATATATAAGTATATGCAATCATATTTTTTTATTCTCTATAAGTAATTATGATTTTACAATGAGCAATTTTATGAGTTTATGGTTAAAACTCTAAATGTTTACATATTCTGAAAAAAGTAGAAAGTTCAATCATTGGATCAAAATTGCTTTGTGAAGAAGCTATCAAAATTAGCTGTGTATTTAGGCAGTTGCCTTATTCTCCTTGAATGAGAGAGACAGTGTGGTCTCTCCTAGAGTAAATATTCTAAAGAGTTCTATATTTCCCTAATTTACAAATGAAAATTAAACTAAAAAGTCAGAAATGTATTCAAGTTCATGGTTACAATTACGTATGACTTTGTGAAATTGAAACAAATAAAGTAACTTTCAAAGTTTAGTTTTGTCATCCAAATTTAAGTTTCTGTGAAACATTTTCTGAAGTCAAGAAAAAATATTTACACTCTAATTAAAAAAGATAAGTCTACAATGCTTAGATATTCAGGATAAATATAATTTATAATCTGAGTTCCTTTTACTATTAGTATATAAAGACCCAAAAACATCAACTCAATGGTTTGGAAATATTGATAAAATATCAAGACTGTCTTCATTTACCACAGGTTTTTGTTTTCCAAGCTTTCTTTGACAAGATATGTCATCTTGACAAGCCAGTTTAGCATAAATGACTTACAACTCCCTGAACCCTGTATTTAATACAGTCAAGACCCCACACTTCAAATTGTCATACACCATTATCATGTTTCAGAATGTCAGTCTGTTATCTGAAGGATATTACCTTCTTGAGTGTAAATTTTTCTGATATTTGTCTTTCAGTGTCAGCATCAAAATATGTGATCTTTGATCACTAATCTAATCCTTTATGGAGCTGTGAACAGACAATAACAAACCAAGAATTTTGTTTTGATTGACAGATTGTTATTTTGTGAATTTAGCATTCAAGAAGTGACTTCAGTGATTGCTCATGTCTTATATCATTTAGGATCAAACAGAAATCTTTATTCTTGCACAATTTAAATGTAAACATACTAATATTTTTCACATATTTATGACATTTAGAAGTTTTTAAATTTAATTTTCAAGACAGATATTCTCTGAACACAAATTAAATTAATAAAATTAGAGTCATTCAAATCTCTTCTATATGTTTAAACAGTAGAATTTCACATGAGATATGCATATAAAAATGGTCAAATAACAGTTTAGAAAACCTATTAAAATTTTAGACACTCAGGACCTATACGCATACATGCACTGTTGTAAATTTAATAAAATTAGACACTTTGTGGTTCTAGCCACTCCTTAAATATTGCCTAATAATAATGACCAGAAAACTCTGACATAGCAAATAAAGATAACTAAACATTTATGTACACATATGGTCATAGCAGAATTATTAGTAACAACAAAATAATAGGAAATAAACTATATATTAAACAGTAGGGATACAATGGTATATCTATACAGTGGAATATAATTTTATACCAATATGTTACTTTTTATAAAATGAAATGAGTTATTTCATGTGTTTTATTCTGCTGTTGAAAAGTTTGATTTTATGCCTCATCAGCCTAAAGTATTCATTCAATAGAAAGTCTTCCTAAGTAGAAACTATTCAAAATTTTAATTTACCATGTAAATTTAAACAGGAACAAAGAAGAGAAAATACATGAAATCCAATATACTTATACAATAAACATCTCTTCCTCAACATCAAAACACTTTAATGTATTTAAGTAAAAGCATATAAATCACTCAGCTATCTGCAAGAGATGACTAATGAAAAACTGAACACATTTATTCCTAATTCTGCAAAAGGTTAGATCATCTAATACATGCAAACACTCTGAAAGAAATTAGATATGTAAAAGTTAGGTTTATGCCATCATGAATCTCATAATTTGTGGAAAACACAGGGAACAAGCAATACATTAGAATAAAATAGATAGAATATTTGAAGGCTTAATAGAAGACAACACTTCCCAGTATTCATATAGCTTAAAAGTAGTTACGGACCTGAAGGCACCACTGCAGATACTCTAAAATTTTTGAATTTCTCCTGTGTCAGGATTTTGAATGGATAGATCCCCAAATCATATTTCATATAGAAGAACCAGGACTTTATGCAATAAGAACCTGAATCTGAAATCATCACCGTGGAAATAAATTAAATTTTTAGCTGAGTAAGCAATGCATAAAAGAAAAATTCTCTGCAACAAGTGAAACTCAAGGATGCAGTTTCACATTAATACTCTTTTATAATATTTTAAACCTTTGTAATCATTCTGGTACCAGAATTATTCTGGTTTCAGAGTAGCCAAGCCAAGGGTTTTAGAAACTTGTTTGAGTTATGCAAACAAGTATGCTATTTATATATGATTTTATGGTGATATAAAAGGACATTTTGAAATAACAACTACAAAGATAATAAAGAAAGATTCTAAAATATTATTACACATGGGAAATATTTTCTTGTCAGCCCCCAAACACACCTAGTATATTTTATCTAAATACATTGTATTATAATATTTGCCTTCATTAACTCTAATGTATTTGAATGAATTTCTCAAAGTCAAAGCAAAACATCCAAATCAGGTGTTAGCAAGTTAAACTTTTTAAATAAATCTCATTGCAATATAAATTTACATTCCACTGCTATATATATATATGGGATAATTTAGACAGATGTTTAACTGACTCTGCTTATTAAAATTCACCATAAATGAATAGACAAATTCAAATTGCTCTAAGCACAAAAGCCAACAAAGTAAAATTAATCAATGGTAAAAAGATTACTGCATCTTCATGAGTGAAAACATTAAAAATAATTAAGTGAACAGCATCCTGTGTGTGACCAATAAGGTAAAATAATAACTTAATTTGACCTCCCAAGTACTTCTTTGAAGTGTGTCTTTTTTTTCACATGAAGAAAAAGAAACACAAAGTAAATAATATGTGCGTGTGTGTGTGTGTGTGTGTGTGTGTGTGTGTATGTGTGTGTTGTTTTCCTTTTTCTGAGATAAGTCAGTATTTTCTCTTTCCATGTGACAGGGAACACATATCTTCCCCTGTATTTACATATTGGGAAGGAACTTTCCCACTCTATTTTAGGAAGGGGCAGAAGAAGAGGAACATATAGCACCTCTAAGCCTCCTCACTTTTTCTAGGAGGAAGGAGTGATTTAGCTGATTAGTGCATTTGGGAAAGGGAAATGAATATGACAGTTCAGCCTTCAGGAGCTCTGTCTTTGGGATCTGTCTGCCTGAAAAGAGGGTACATATGATCTGCTGGTGGCAATCAGCCATCTAGCTCTATTTGTGACATGGTAGAACTCTCATATGGAGTTCACATTAGGAAACCCATTTGGGCACAGGTCCATTCCACCTTCTTTAATGAATAATAAAGCTGAATTTTGAGTCTAGCTCCAAAGTGATTCCAAATTTGGACATTGAAGAAGAGTGCTATTTGTTGTCTCTCTCTAATCTAAATGTACACGATGCCAAAATAAGACAGAAATTCTATCAATTAAATCTATTCTTTTAAGCACATTGACTCATGCAACTCTTCACTTTCTACCTAACATACTTGTGTTTATGTAACCATTTTATATATACAACATTTTTCACATATATTGTCTACTTTTTGGTTTGTTCCATTTTGTTTTGTTTTTGTAGTTGTTTCACATGGGAGGATGAATCTGGTCCCTGATACTTCATCTTGTCCAAAAGTGGAAGAGCTCATTATGTCTTTATTTGTATTGTTTTTATGTATCCGTTCATAGTGTTCTCAACAACCTTTCAATAATATTTGCCCACTATTCAAACACATCAGATAATTTATTCATTTAATTTAATTTCCTAGAGATCTCCTAATAGCCTTCATTCTCCTGATTCAATGCGGTCTGCTGATTTCCCAGGCCTGTTTTATAACTCTCTTTCTGACATTTTCATCTCTGTCCCCTTATGTAGTACTCCTATTTGCTGGATATCATGCCATCCTTATTCTTGCTTGTACTGAATACAATTTCTATATATATGAAAAGTAAAATTTTAAGATCTCTTGAATGTCTAAAAATATCTTTATTATGTCTCATCTATAGTGTTCTAAAAACAAATCACCCACTCTCATAATTTTGAAGCTTTGCTCCATTGTCTTTTGGCTTTTAGTGTTTTTTTTTTTTTTTAAATCTAACAATTTCCTAATGCCTAATTAATTATATATGATTTGATTTTGTTACTCTCTATAAATTTTCTCCTTAATGCTTACTTTATACTTATTTTCTTTAATTTCCATAATGTTGTACATTGTTGATTTGTTGTATATCTGAAATTCAAACTTGATTGGGCATCCTGTAATTTTATTCACCAAATTTGCCATCCCTACAGTAGTGTATCTCTACTGTCTCTTAGAGTCAACTTCTGCAGAGAGTAAAAAGCTTAGTTTCATCTCTCATGAACCATAAAGTGAGGAATGGGGGGTGGCATAGGGGAGTGTAAGGGGATCAATATGGAGATGAGATAATCCCCATGCCACATACCTCCTAACCTCGTCATACAAAACTTCTACCTAATCACCCAAGTTTTTAAACCCTTTGTTTATCATTGCTTTCCAGGATAAGTGATGGCTTCAAAATCCCGAAAATTTAGCCCTCTACAATGCAAGTGAATTTTAAACATTCTTCTACAACTATGTTTCTCCATTTTGGTATGCCCATTAACTACTCTAAAGTTTAAGTCTTAAATAATTATAGGAATCCTCTTCTGAAACTTAATCTTCAATAATTGTTGTTAACTTGTAATATCTTCATATTATTTTTTATTCACAACCAGAGATTATTTTAAGAAATTAAGATACTTAACTAACTCCTGTATCTAGAAAGATATATGAATTCCAAACTCTGAATATTTAGACAAGGTTTTGAAAGGTTTAAAATCTTTTAGTCATCTGTATTCCTCCAAATTCATTCAATAATTTTATTATATTAAATTGTACAGAAATTTCTTTATTTTTTTTCTTATAAACCTTTGTGATTAGTTGGCAAATGTTTAAAATGCTCAGTCTGAAACAAAACTGGCATTCATGTTTTTATATGTTTGAGCTTTCCAATGTCTCTCTATATTCCAGAATTCTTAACCAAAATGAATAAGAAGACTGTTTTAGACATTGAAATTGGAATGTCACATATTTAATTTCCTTCAGCAACACTTATGTCAATTTCATTCACTAGCAAGAACAAAGTCATCTCTGTTAAGATAAGCATTTGAACTGTCAGAGTCTGAATGATTATACTGGATATAAGCAATTTACATGTCAAAAAGCTATTCTACTCAACACCATCAACACCTATTGCACATACCATTCAGAAATGTAACTACCCTTTCTGAAGCATAATTGATATTCAATGCCATTCACATATGGAATAAATGATCACTCTTTAAATATTGATGGTTGGAATGTTATAATTTCTTAGTCTATCTTCGTCTACTTTATTGAGAATCATTTAGATAATACTTATGAGATATTTTTATACATGCATACAAAAACACATGTATATTATATGGATGTTATATATATATATGGATGTATGTGTATATATATATATATGTGTGTGTGCGTGCGTGTGTGTCTGTGTATATATATATATATATATATATCATCAGTATTCCAGAATCTAGTGGGCTTATATTACAGAGAAAAAAAGAAAGAAACAAAAATCCATATATTGTTTTTGATGGAAAAAGTTATCAAAAAATATACATACATTACATCATGAATTTCTCTTGTTGTAAATTTTAAATTTGAGGTTAAGAGTACTAATGTATTAATAATATGTTGCTGTTAGGTCAACCATTTATTGCATCATATGAAAGCATACCAAAAAAAAAAAAAAAAAAAAAACCTGTGAATCATTTATCTTACAAATAAAATAAGTTAGTTCACAGAGCAATAATCTGATGAGATCGGGCATGTTCAGGATGGTATGGCTGTAGACCTAGAGCAATAATCTGATCAGGTAGAAATGCAGGAATTTTTCTTCCCTAAAGAACAGCAAATATTAGGAAATTGGGAAATAAATTTATAAGACTGGTCAATTACAGACTAAACAGAATGGTGTAAATCAAAGCTTCATTGAAGTAGAAGGGGAAATCATATTCTCCACATGGAGAAGATAAATATAATAAAAATCACTAAGGATTATACTACTAGACATGTCAATCTGACTAGAAAAGTAATATTGTTTCGTCATCCCTTATTCCGTCTTTTTTGCTTTTAAGCTTTATAATTTTAGTTCTTTCTCTCTTTGACCTTTGACCTTTTACTTTTCTTTTTTGCCACCTTCCTACTAATATAGAAACATACTTTCTTCAGAGGGCTTCACTAAAAGTTTAGTACGATACATATACGAATATTTAAGTAAGTAAGAGGGTTACATGCAATGTGAAGAATGAGAAAATAGGGCAATTGAAGACATCATAAAGTAAATTTAAATATCACCTTGTCTTCCAGGAACATCTAATATTTGCTCACTTATTTTTTTCCAGCGTTATTAGTTTTTATCAGTTGTCCAGGTGGTTTAACCCAGACGTTGATCTTTCTTGATTATAATGGATATCATCTACTGAATTGTTAGTAATACTTCCTTTTGTCTTTATCTTCTGTTCTTTCCTTTGAAGCATTAAACATCTCATGGTAATAGGAGATAGCATATATTTACTCAATAAGTTTTGTGTTCTCTATTTATACCTGAAGATATTCAATAAGTTACTCTTTGGCACATCTTCCATATGCAGAAATTAATAACACAATTCACTTTATACATATATAAACATGCACTTACGTTTTAGAGCATTTTAATATAACATAAAATTTAAATTTATTTAGTATTTTCATTGATTATATTAAAAAAACATAAAAATATTTTTATTATTTTCATAATCATGATTTTTGACATGAAACATGTTCATATAAACCAAAAAGGCATATTTTCTCAGTCATCTACGTCAAGGTATAGTAAAGGTTGGTTTACATATGGCCTGTGCTAGCCTTTTTTGAATAAGGAAATAGTATATGTCTATTATTTTTTTCTTTCTTATAATATTTCCATAAAGAGAATTCTATTTCTAAAAGTAATTTTCTTTTCTGACTAAAAAGACAAACAGGCTAATATAGAGAAACAAAGATAATTGATCAATTGTATTTTGTGATATTTATTGTGAAAACTAATTTAGTTAGTTCTCCTAGTCTAGGAGAAATTTTTATGCTGACTATATCCATATATTTCAGTAACAGTATTGCATTTTAACTCTTATACATGACCATTTTGGAAGTCTGCTTCAGTAAGCATGTTATAGTGTTAGCATCTCTGATAAATGTAAAATTTAGAACCAAAACATATAATTATTCTTAATAAAATAAATTGAAGCAAAATCAATGTTAACAAATAAAGAAATTTAAAAAATGTTGCAGTTATAGTGCTCTATAAAAACATCAGAAACTGACTAATTCAGTAGACAGTTATTTAATGGATGAAGACTAGATTTCTTACTGTTTCTTGTCACACAGTGAAAATCTACTATATTTCATGTTAATAAAATTATAAGGAGTTATAGACAATGTCAAAAAAACTGTACTGATGGAGTTCAAACAGGCAAGGAAGACCTTATTCAAGGCTATGCAATAGAGGAGAGAGACTACTGGACTAATTTCTGTTGAAATAAAAGATGGGATAGTTTTTAAGCCCTGGGATAAGTTAGATAAAAAGTATTGAAGGTCATTAGTGGGAGGTTGATCAAAGTGATTAGGAGATCTCTGTTGGCTTATTAGGACTTACAGAATTTTGGCTCTCTTCCATAGAGACTGGGAGATAAGATCTATATTTTTTTTTACTTTTTATTTGAACATATTACCAGGTTACAAATGTTTAGGTCACATATATTGCTTTTGCCCCACCCGAGTCAGAGCTTCAAGCATGTCCATCCCCCAGACAGTGTGCACCACACCCATTAGGTGTGAATATACCTATCCCCTCCTCCGCCTCCTACCTGACTGACACCGGATGAATGTTACTACTATATGTGCACATAAGTGTTGATCAGTTAATACCAATTTGATGGTGAATACATGTGGTGCTTGTTTTTCCTTCTTGTGATACTCCACTTAGTAGAATGGGCTCCAGGTCTATCCAGGATAACACAAGAAGTCAACATTGTTTTTCATGGCTGAGTAGAACTCCATGGTATACATATACCACATTTCATTAATCCACTCATGTATTGATGAGCACTTGGGTTGTATGCACATCTTTGCCATTGTGAATTGTGCTGCTATAAACATTGAAGTGCAGATGTCTTATTTATAGAATGTCTATTTTTCCTCTGGGTAGATGTCCAGTAGTGGGATTGCTGGATCAAGTGGTAGTTCTACTTTTAGCTCTTTGAGATATCTCCAAATTATTTTTCACAGAGGTTATACTATACATGGGACCTGATCAAATTAAAAAGCTTCTGCATGGCCAAGGAAACTATCACAAGAGCAAACAGACAACCTACAGAATGGGAGAAAATATTTGCATGCTACACATTTGGTAAAGGGCTGATAGCTGGAATCTCTGTAGAACTCAGGAAAATCAGCAAGAAAAAAATCAAACAACCTCATTAAAAAGTGGACAAAGAACATGAACAGAAACTTTTCAAAAGAACAGACTAATGGCTAACAAACATGTGAAAAAATGCTCAACTTCTCTGATCATCAGGGAAATGCAAATGCAAACCACCATGAGATATCACTTAACTCCAGTGAGAATAACTTTTATCAATAAGTCCCAAAACAATAAATGTTGGCGTGGATGCAGAGAGCTAGGAATACTCATACACTGCTGGTGATGATTAAATTTCAAAAGGATGGCTCTCAGATACTTGAAAAAGACATTCCTGAGTTTTAAATTTAGCAATTGCCTGGAAGAACATTTATCTATATTTCAAAAGAGCAGAGAAAGAATTTATAATTACAAGTTTTCTAAAGTAAATACTCTAAGAAAAGAAATGAGAGGTCAGAAATCTATAGTCAAAAAGAAACCTATTTAAACTTAGTCATGCCAATGGTAACATTAAAGAATTGCATTAGTTTATTACAAATAGTTTATTATAGTTGCATACAAGTACATATGTTAAGTGTTTAATGATAATCAACTTTGGCGAAGTATATTGCATATAAAAGGTTGAAAAGTAATTTAAGACTTGAAATATATGAGACATGTCATATGTCTCTCTTTTGTCATTTAAAATTTCTATCAGCTATAAGAAATAACGGTGATACGACACCTCTTTGGTTCTCCTGGATAGAGTTGGAACCCATTCTATTAAGTGAAGCATCCCAAGAATGGAAAAATAAGCACCACATGTACTCACCAGAAAATTGGTTTCCCTGATCATCACCTAAGTGCACATTCGGGAATAACACCAATTGTGTATTGGACAGAGGTGGGGGGTGGGGGGAGGCGATGGGTGTATACCTACATGATGAGTGCAATGCGCACTGTCTGGGGAATGGGCACGCTTGAAGTTCTGACTTGGGGGGATGGGGGTGGGGGAGGGGATGTGTGTATACCTACAAGAAGAGTACGATGTGCACTGTTTGGGGAATGGACACACTTGAGGCTCAGACTCGGGGGAATGGGAGGGACATGGGCAATATATCTAACCAGAACTTTTGTACCCCCATAATAAGCTGAAATAAAAAAATAAAATAAAATAAAATAAAATTTCTAGATACTAGACTATTTTTGCACTTACTATTTTTGTGGTTTTGCTTGGTATTATAAGGAGAAAGTAGAGAAGGCATGGATTGAATGCAATAGTGTAATTACTAGAAGACTACTGTCAATTGTTATATAGATCCTGATTTGGTAAGTTCACCTGACATTGTCTCCTTTGAATGTGTAGCAGTGTAAGTGCTCATCAAAATCTTTTGAAACTCTGTTAATCTGTAGACAATAAGTGATGATAAAGTGAAAATATACATACATGGAAGACTTTGAACAGTATTTTCCAAAACTGGATTGTCATGCTTGGAGAGCAAATCCCTGGGGAGTCTAGGCATGACTAAGATGATGACAACAGCATGGTAACAGTGTAAAATTTTGTGAAATTTGTCCTTACATTGAAAATAGCATTGATATCCAGCCTTTTATGGCCTACATAGAATGATTTAACTCAGACAATCATTTCCAAAGTGACTACTCATTTGGAGTAGCTTTTGTAAAACCTTGAATCAAGGTAAGTTTCACTGCAGAGTGGAAAGAATGCATATCAAGGATAAGGCAGAAGTGATCAAGATTTCAAATGGAATGTCATGTCATACCACATGATGCTTAGGGGAATAAAATAAAGCCGTTTCTTTCTTAGGAAATTTGGCTGCTAATGATGAAGTGGAAAGATGAAAATAAACTAGTGTCATAGTTTAATGGATCCTAGGAAAAGGCCAAGTCTATATTATGTCAAACTTTTCCCAGAAGGCAGACTATTGATTCTGAATGTCTAGGATCAAGAGGGTAAAACAAAATGGATGAGACCTGAGGGCTATGTTGTTGAAAGTACTTGGAGTAGAAGAATAAGGTGTAGGTTTTTTAAATAGTTAAGTTATAGATTTCTATAAATAGGACATTTCAAGCCAAATGCAGATATTACTAACTCATGGTGGCATGTGTATACTATGCTTGTTGTCAGGGAGAATGTTTAGGTAACTTTGTGTGTTTTTTCTTTTCTGCCTTGAGGAAAGGTCTTACATTAGTAATCAGTATATCAATGTCTTCACCAACCTGTCCATAAGCAGTGTATCATATCTACCAGTTTTGAGCAAATGGGAATCCTGGTTGGATGCATAGATAATGGGTAGGGTAAGAGTTTATCATTAAACAGACAGGATTTGAGGAAGCCTATTGGCTTAGAGCCCCTTTTGTAACAATAGACATGTTCTGTACAATTGTCCCTTGGTACCCATGGGGGATCCCCTGTGGATACCAAAATATTTGGATGCTCAAGTCATTAATATAAAATGTTGTAGTGTTTGCAAATAAAGTGTACATATCCTCCTGTATACTTTATTTTTTCTTTTATTTATTATTTATTTCAAAATATTAAGGGAGTCCAAATATTTTTGTTACATGGATACCTTTTATAATGCTTAAGTTAGGGCTTTTAGTGTGCCTATCACCCAATTATTGTTCACTGTACTCCATAGGTAAGTTTTTACCCCTCCTCTCTCCCCTTTCTTGATTTCTAATGACCTTTACATCTCTTTATGTCTGTGTGTGTGTGCACTGATTAGCTGCCAATTATAATATTAGAGAGTACATGTGGTGTTTGTTTTTCCATTCCTGACATACTTCACTTAGGATAATGGTCTCCAGTTCCATCCTAGTTGCTGCAAAAGACATTTTTCATTCCTTTTTTATGGCTGAGTAGTACTCCATGATAAATATATATCATGTTTTCTTAATCCACTCATGAACTGATGAGCACTTAGGTTGATTCCACATCTTTGCAATTGTGAATTGTGCTGTAATAAGCATTTCAGTGCAAGCGTATTTTTTTATAAAATGATTTCTTTTCTTTTGGGTAGATACCCAATAGTGGGTTTGCTGGGTCAAATGGTAAGTCTACATTTATTTATTTGAGGAATCTCCATCCTGGTTTCCAAAGAGGTTGTCCTAGTTTGGAGTTCCATCAACAGTGTATAAGCGTTCGTTTCTCTCTGCATCCAAGCAAGCATCTATCATTTTTTGACTGTTTAATAATGGCCATTCTGACAGGGGTAAGGTGATATCTCATTGTGGTTTTATTTGCATTTCCTTTATGATTAGTGGTGTTGAGCATTTCTTGATGTGTTTATTGGCCATTTTTCTATCTTCTTTTGAAAAACTTCTGTTCATGTCTTTTACCCACTCTTTATGGGGTTGTTTGTATCTTTCTGGCTGATTTGTTTGGGTTCTTTATAGATTCTGCATATTAGCCCTTTATTAGATGTATAATTTGCAAATATTTTATCTTATTCTGTAGGTTGTCTATTCATGCTCTCAATTATTTTCTTTGCTTTGCTGTTAAGAAGTTTTTTTTAATTGAATAAAATCCTATTTATTTATTTTTGTTGTTGTTGTATTTACATTTGGGGTCTTAGTCATAAATTCTTTGCCTAGGCTGATGTCTAGGAAAGTTTTCTATTCTATGATTAGTGTCCCCTTCTACTAAATTTGATTATACATCAATTTACTTATTCAAATCCTTAGTTTTGTAAAGATGGTGAATAGCAGCCTATATAGAAAACAGGATAGAGTGTAGTATGATGACATGAAAGGGGACAGGGCAGGTACAGTGTAAACTGTTGGTGAGTAAAAATTGGGCAGATGTAATGATTTTCAGAGTGGTTCCCAAGCATGACTGTATTTCAGTATAAAATTAGAAACGATTATAGAAATAGCTCTTCTTAAGTCAAGAAGCATTTGCACGTATTCAATCAATTAGAATTGTCAAAAGTCCATTGAATTATAAAATTGAGAGGAAAAATTCTGAGATATCAAATCAGAATCGACCTGTGACGGTCCATCAGGAAAACAATATTTTTCAAGTACACAGTAGAAACAAATAAATGGTAGGACATGGCCTTTTTAAAGGTCAAAAAATAACAAGCACTTCTATACTAATTGATATTGGTGTGTTCGTTGTGAATGGCAGGGTGTGAGGGAAGGAATCAATGAGGAGCAGTCTGGGAGAAACTTCGAAAACAAATATGTCAAAAGTGAGGACAAGACTGAGACAGGGAGCACTGAAAGAAATATAAAGGAGGAATATGAGTAGGAAAATTTTGGCTGTTTGCTTAGTACTTGAGATTTTGCAGACCCATGCAAAAGCAGATAGTGGGAGAAAGGTAGAATTTTGTCTATAAAAGATGTGAAAAAGGGTTTATTTTCATTTATGTTCATGTATCATGTATCAGCTACCTCTGAATAAAATTGGAGTCAGATTACTGTACCAAAATCTATATGAGGACTTGTAAAAGATATTACCATGGAGGGATAGAAAAGAGTCAATAATTCACTTAAATAGAAACATTATGGGCTTTAGAACCAGTTAACATTGGGGAAAATCCTAGCAACATCTAAGTCTTGTGAAATTTGGTAGCTCTATGAAATTTCTATGTTTTAATTTCTCCTATAATGCATAATTCTCGGTTTTGTGATATGGTTAAATGAAGTATAAAGTAGTTGATCTGATAAAAGAATACTGAGTAAAAATCACTTTTTTAGCATAATAAAAGGATTTAAAAAAGCAGTTTCTATTGAACACCAAGGGAGGGTTTGTGGTTGAACTTCACTGATCATGAATATTTAATGTAACTATATAACCAGGAGAAGGAGCTGGGTGTTAATGATTTAAGGACTTATATAAGTCCAAATTTCACACTCTTCTATTTCACATTTTTTATTTCAGAGTGATTTTTTCAATAACAATGAAACTAGATAGATAAATATGATAAAATTCTCAAGCAGAAGAGATGAAGAAAGTTTCCATTTTAAAAGGGAACTGTACACACAAAAAAAATACAGGCCACTGTTATGATTTAGATACTTAAGACTTCAAATGAAATTACTCTCTTGCTCTGTTAATTGAGTAATTAATGAATAATTTTCACTGACAATATCTTAAGTACTTTAAGTTATCACAAACACGGCCACTCATTGAAATGTCAGTTTAAGGGAAAAATGAACTATGCATATAAGAATTTTATGTCTATTTAGCAATGCAAGATAAAGTATTTTTGAAAAGTAAGAGAAATCATTTTCCTCAAGCTATTCTCAACTGTAAGTCCTAGAAATTTTATGGGAAAATAAAAATAATGAAATAAAACAATCTAACTTGACATGAGAGTGAAAATAATGAGTAACTTCACACTGATTATTAAAAATGCAAACCCTCAGATTTTTAATATAACATTTTGGCAAACTTTGAAATTCATGTTACATTTCTTTTTCTGGTCTTTTGCAGGAGTTGCTAACAATATAAACCTAGATAAACCATGCTCTATTTTTATTTTATTTATTTATTTATTATAGCTTATTATGGGGGTACAACCGTTCTGTTTAAATATATTGCCCATGCCCCTCCCAACCCCCCAAGTCTGAGCTTCAAGAGTGTCCATTCCCCAGACAGTGCACATCGCACTCATCATGTAGGTATACACCCATCCTCTCCCCCACCCCCATCCCCCCCCGAGTCAAATCTTTAAGTGTGTCTAGGTCTACAAATGGAGTTTTTAGAAGTGACTCACAACCTATGCTAACTGCAAAACAAATGCATCATATTATAGAGGTTTTCCATGTTTGACTAGGATAATTTATCAATGACCTGAAGTAACTTAGAAAGACAAAAAAAGAGTAATATATATTAAAAAGTATTACTAATTCTGAAATATTATTTTCTTTGCTATTATTATTAAAGAATAATGGAAAATAGGTAAATATATGCTTCTCAAATTTTGGAGTGCACCAAAATTAATAACAATGAGAATAACTAATGGAACTAACATATTGAGTGCTTAATAGAGGACAGGATATTTATTTGAATTACCACATATTCTTTATAATAATCTTATGAGGTGACTCTATTACTATCTTAATTTTTACAAAGAGGCTATGATTCTTTCACTTGGGACTGAAGGCCAGTCATTTGTATTTTTTATAAGATTCTTAGATACTGGTTATGCAAATCAAAGTTTAAGTAAGCTAAATCATATTTTGTGCTCAAATTAAAAGTATATTTTCATGAAAGATTTACTTTAAGATCTCTATATGAATTCTGTTTGCATACATGAAACACTCTGTTTATCTTGTGCTACAAGTTCATTCAGAAAACTAATGCTCCAAAAACTCCCCAATCTATTATACATGCCAGGCTTTCCAGATATAAACTGATTATTTTTAGAGAGCAAAATGCTCTAATCAGGAAACTCCAGGAATCTTGTTGTCTCCAGTAGATTGATTGTTTCTAGTGATTTGAGCAGAGTTGTACATATTCAATGCACATATTTTGATCTGATATATGATACATAATGCACATTTTCTTTCCAGTTAGCATGTGAAATGTTTAACTTTCTCTGTAATTAAATCAATTCAGTATAATCAGTAAAACACACAAATGCCTATCTACACAAAATATTAAATAGTCAATTAAAATTTAATAAGTAAATCAAGAGTAAAGGTAATATATTAAAACAGCCAACTAAAATTCTGTCCCACCAGATTTAGACTATTCAAAAAGATGTGAGTATTTTATTTTGACCTAAAGTTTAACAGGTCTCCTGTGTTGAATCCTCAGAACATGCACTATTTAAAGCCCTTAAATATGCAGCATTTTCACCAGTCTTTTTTTTACATTCTTACTAAGACCTTTACCTACCAATTAAAATTTTAAAAAATGAAAAAGAATATATTTTCAATTTTAATTTACAAATCCAGTCTCTCTTCCCCTTCCTTTTTTATATCTTTATCTTTCTCTCTCTCTCTCCAACACACACTAAATTATAAGGGGAACCTGAAGGATATTTTAGTTGCCATTTCAGGCACTTAAAAACAAATGCGAAATGTAAGCAAGTATAAAACAATGAATTGTTTAAATTTGTGTGTGTGTGTATGTATTCCACATATTACTGTGTGATGGAACATAAATATATATACCCATTTTGACTTGAATTTTTATAGGCAACAAGAATTTTATAAACTATATTTTGATCCGACTCTCCATTCTCAGTTGGGATGTTCAATGGTGCTTATATCTAGTCTAATAATGGTGGCTTCTAATATTCAAATAATTGTTGGGCATCATTTTTATTTTCTCTTCACATATCACAGCATGCCAAATAGACCTCTGAGTGGTGCATGTGCCAGAAAAAATTTAGCAATTGCAATTTTGAAGCAAATGCACATTCTCAAGAGATTTTAATCCTTTATTACTATTTTAAATTGTTATGGGAGTGAATCATAATATCATAGAACCTAAAGAAACCTTTAAGAACATCTTGTTGTAAAACCTCAATTTAGGGATTAAAGAACCTGAGGTCATTACCAAACAAATGAGCTGCAGTGATGCTAGCACTCTACCACTTAGGTCTCCTGACACGACCCTGTTGGATTTACCCTACACCATGAGATTTTTTTTTTTTTTTCTTTCTCTAAGGTTGGGAACAGCAATGAAATATACCCAGTCTGTTATCTGGACAAACACAGTTGCCTATTAAAACTTATCTCTGGTTTGATTCTTGATATGTAGAAAACAGATTTGAGTTGTTACCTTAAACTTCAAATTTCAGAGAGACTATGTGGGTAATCAAGCTTGGGTCATATACCTGTCACTGATTTTAGACTGTAACTACTAGATTACATTTAATGGGTATGAAATAATGAGTTAACATTTATTAATGTTCACTCTGTGTAATACTCTGCTCTGAGGGTTTATATGTTTCAGATCATTTAATTACTATAGCAAATATGTGAGATTGGTGCTGGTTTTGATTCCTTTAAAGAAAATTGTAATACTGACTAAAAATTTTATATGTCCACTCTCCCTTCGTGAAGAAAATATATGTTCTTGTGAAAGGATTCTTAATTAAAAGATTGATCTTTATTAAGACACTATGTCAATACGACAAAATAATTATAATAATTAATAAGACTAAGTCATTATATCATAGGTCACTTATTCTAAAAGCCAATTGAGTCGTCTGTGTGAAAGACATTATTAATTATGTAGAAAATGTTAATTATTTCAGCTCTAAATACCTAGACAATTTGAATTTGAATAAATTCATATTTGACCTGTGCTTTAGGTGAGGAATTTTCATGAGAGCATTTTAGAATCACTTTCTGGCCCAAGGCTATACAGTTAATAATGACAGAATGGTTGGAAATGCTTTGTGTTTATTTGTTTGTTTTGGTTGACTGGTTGGTTGTTTGGTTGGCTTTTATCAGTTAGAGAATCATAGCCTTTGGGAAAATAATTTCTGAAAGGGTATGTGTCAAAAATAATCTGTGTCTAAATAGACAAAAAGTGTCTAATGCAGACACCAGCAGTAGTTCAAAGGAGGAGTTAATACTTCAAATGAGGAATGTGAATTTCCAATTCCTCTCTGGAAATACTCATGGTGAGGAGCAGCGAATCATTTACTACTGTCCCTGGGGCATGAGATTGGGTGTAACTGAGTGACCAGGCACTACTCTTCATCATAATGTAACCTCAGTTCTTTGCTAGAGATTGTCGTTTTCCCACATGTGATTCTGATGGACATTTGTTAGCAGCTGATACACCATTGATGATTTTACCTTTTACATAAATGCCATAGGTGATAAACTCTAGTTTAATCTGTTGTGTATTTTCCTATTCTATGAACACTTTGACAAGCAGATCAAATTCCCCTGAACAGATAAAATATGGGGGAAAAGATTGTCTTACTTGACTCTATTATTTAAATAGTTTGAAAATTTTTGTGATAATAAAACCAAATTAAGGGATTTCATCTTAAATATATTGTATCTATTGCAACAAGCCAGACAGAATGAAGAGAACTATGACTCGCTTAGAAAAGAATAGAAAATAGAGAAAGAATAGAAAAATTGAGAAATTTTTCCAAAGGCTGAATTTCAAGAACTGGCTCTATTTTATAGGTATGACCTTTAAATTTATTTTTTATTATTTAGGCATAGCTTTATAAGGCAAGGCAAGGTTTTCATTAATCTGTATGTACAGTTGATGATTAATAAAACAATTTTAAGTTGCAATATATGCATTTTTAAAGTTGTCTCTTTATACAGATTTTGTCATCATTTTTAAAATAATTTGTTTTATTTTTGCTACTAGATAATTAAACAGAATGTTTTATCTTTATAGTTTCTAATCAAGTAATGATTTTTAAATTACATGTGTATTTATGTCTAAAGTATCATTTGAGGATAGTCATTTTATCATTGATCCATGAATTTTGTTTTCTCATTAGATTGTATGTACTCCTAACCTGATACCTATAACCTTGTATTATTAACCTGACCAGAATATTTCACTTTTTAAAACAACTCAGTACAGTTGGATAATATAATCGGTATTCAGCATTGAAGAGAATCACTATTTAGTAATAACTTAAGAATATGCATTTTTTCATGTTTTTATTTTCCACTCATTTATCAGGCCTAAGATTAACCTAATGGGAACAAAATAACAAAATTTACAAAATTAACCTGTTCATGACCTTCAGGATAAAACTACTGGGGCAGCAGAAAGGGAGGAGAGCTCTGAACTGTCCATCTTAAAGCTCTGCCTTGCTGGGAAAGAGCGGCCCATTTACTGTGTGACCTTCAGTAAATGCCTTAAGTTCCCTGACCATCATATTGACTGTTGATGTAATGAAAGTTGAACTGAATAATGACCTGGAATTCTTCCAGATTGATGATATTTTCTTACAGAAAAGTAACATTATGGTAAAAAAATGGTATAAATGAAATTTGTTGCACTTTTTATTATATTGGGTTTCTGGGCTTTTTTTCTTTGTGGGGGAAGAAATGTATCTGACACTGTGCTTAATGGCTACCTTTTAAGTGATTCTTTGAAAAATAAAATCTGCACAAATTTAACAGTAGTAATTAATATGAAGTGGTCCATTAACAGTTGTTTTAAGTGTTGCTATTTTCTAACTCTTCTATTCCTTTCATAATTAGCTGAGGGAGAGAAAAAGAGAGAGAGAGATTTAAAAGGAGAAAGAATATCGTTAACTGGTATAAAACATTTTAAAAACCTTTGAAATTAAGAGAATTATCTAACATGTTCTCTTGGATATATTAGAAATACTAAGACGGAAAAGCAACCATTTAGAAGATGCAGACTTTTTATGGGTTCTCTTCCAGTTTTGATTTGCAGAGGATAACTCTCATAGTACAGAATTCTGAGATGTTTTGCCCACTCTCCTTCTCCGTCTTGCACCTCCTTTTCTTCCTTGTCTCTCCTTCTCCCCCCCAACAAAACCACAAGGTCCACTTGAAGAATGTTTCAGTATCTATTTCAGCACCTAAAAACAAATATAAAATGTAAGCAAGTAAATAGAAAATAGTAATAAATTGTTTACTCATTATTGAAGGTACTTAAAAATGTTAGAAGCATATAAAAAAGTAGAATATGTCCACATGGTGAGTCTGTAGCTATATAGAAACTTAATATAAAACATTTCTATTTTTAGAACCTGTTGTTGAAAGTCTGAATTCTTTGAGAAAAAATGTCATTATCATGAAGAATATGCAATTTAAAGATTTACTTATTTATACGTTCATTTTCCTTAAAGTAAAGGAAACGGAAGAATCATCCCTGAGTGAGGCAACATTAGATACATAATGAAAATAGATGACACTTCTGAAACTCTTAAAAGGAAAATCAAGGAGATGAAATTATTCTCTGAGCTAGTAAGCTTTATTAACATTTTGAGAATTTTCTAAATTTGGAACTTTTGATAAAAACAAGGTCTCTGGATTTTATGGACTGGAAGAGTCCGAAACAGGTTGGTTGCCTCTGCCTCTGCTTTTTACAGAGACAAAAGAGGAGCAAACACAGCAAAGGGAATTTAAACCGGAACATTTCCCAGGGAGCTACTTTGGGTAGTATTTCTTCAGGTTTAGTTCACAATTCATATTGTATAAAATATTCAATTTAAAAATTGCATTGCACAAAGATATATTAAATGACTGAAAAGGAAGACTAAATATAATTTCACTGAACTATAGTGAAATAAAATTTAATAAACTAAATATTTCCACTCTTTTCACTATCTTATATGTTGAAAAATAAAATTTGTTTTGATTTTAGTCTCCTTTTTTGATGCTAAAATAACTTTTTTTTTTTACACCAGGAACTTCTTTTTCATTTATGACACATTTTTGCAAAAATATTAAAAATACTCTTTCAGTTCATTTCAATTTTAAAAAATAATTGAATACACATATTTAGAAACAAATATCTTTCTCAGAGTGAGAGGAACAGTATATTATAGATTAATTCACAGAAACTCAGTTTATTTTTGTTCATTATGAAGATGTAAGCTTTGAAAATAATGTCCATCAAATTCTAAAGAAGGATGTGGATATTATGCTAGTGTGAATAAAAGAGATAGGAATATACACTTGTTTTACAGAGAAGCTAATACAAGGATAAATTCTTGATGACAGCAATATTTTTTGAATGTTCTTAAATATGTATAATAGATTTCACAGACAATATGATATAGAACTTTTACCTTGAGACCTATGTGCTCTGCAGAGGAGAATATGATGGGCATCTCCTTAAAGTGTAAAAGAATATTTTTCATTTTGCATATTATTTTTTTCAACTCTAACCATCTTTTTACCAATCTGTCTCTCTGTTTATCT
>CM052436.1:79056688-79084590 GCA_028533085.1 Varecia variegata | reverse complement strand
TATTGGATTATTCTTGTACTTATTATTATTTTATGAATTATTTTTATATTTTAAGGAAGTGGATTTTTTTTCTGTAAAATAAAGTCGCAATTTGTTTCTCCCCAAGTCATCATTTGCATTTTGTATCTGTTTATGGTGGGCCTTTATTATAGTATACATTTTGATTTTTAAAATTTTTCTTCTTTTTTTTTTTCCAATTGTATTGGATAGAATCTATGAGTCAAGGCCGTGCGCGGTGGCTCACGCCTGTAATCCTAGCACTCTGGGAGGCCGAGGCGGGTGGATTGTTTGAGCTCAAGAGTTCGAGACCAGCCTGAGCAAGAGCAAGACCCCGTCTCTACTAAAAAATAGAAAGAAATGATCTGACAGCTAAAAATATATATATAAAAAAAAATTAGCTGGGCATGGTGGCGCATGCCTGTAGTCCCAGCTACTCGGGAGGCTGAGGCAGGAGGATCGCTTGAGCCCAGGAGTTTGAGGTTGCTGTGAGCTAGGCTGACGCCATGGCACTCACTCTAGTCCGGGCAACAGAGTGACACTGTGTCTCAAAAAAAAAAAAAAAAAAGAATCTATGAGTCAAGCGTAAATTGTGGTGATGATAATGGACTTCCTAATGATAATAAAAGTGTTTCTCATTTGTTTTATTCTTTTCTAATTTACAATAAAACTGTCTTTAGGTTTGGGATGCATTTATGCATTCATAATATAGTTGATTATAATGAAAGTAACTAAGCATGTTTAATATTAATATATATAAATAATGTGCACACTCAGAAGAAAGAGATGAGGTGAGAGAAGATCAATGTCAAATATCTGAAGCTCACAGTTATTAATATCTAAATATTTTATATCATAAAGAATTGTTTAGATGTTTCACATGAAAATTAGATGTGAAGTAAAGTTCTATGCAATATATGAAATAAAGAAAATATTACAACTATGCTATATGTTTTATGAGGGCAATGATTCACTTTTTTATTTTTTCTGAAAGACTATTTCATGTTGAGAAAATCCGCTTAAAATGTGAGGCTAAATGGCAGAGCCCCAAATTTACTGTATAAATTCTGTTGTCTGGATATATGAATGAATCACTTTGCAAGGATGAATTTTGACATTCTGAAACTGAATTAGCACTTCAAATGGAGTGTTTATATCTTGTTAATATATTCCAGAATTCAGGAAAAAATGAATGCAAGAAAGGTCATATTAAAAAGAATATTGAATGTATACATAAAAAAGCAGTATGTTTCATTAGATATATTTTGGAATATGCAAAGTATGTGTCACATAATCAAACAGCTTTTAAACATAAATAAGCATTGTATTCAGTTATTATGGGTTATGTCTTTGCCAAGTAAATGTGTGATAGTAAAAGGAGAACACAGATATATGTACTTGTACAAATAAATGTAAATGTGTGTAGGTATGTAAATAAAAGTATATATACATATGTGCACATGCATACACACTTGAAAGTGTATATCTTTATGTATAGTATGGCAATATCAAAACTTCCCAGAAGCCAAGTGTAAATATCTTCAACAAGTAATAGATACCTTAAACATAATCAGAAATTGTTAACTAAAGTGCCTAAAGATATAACAACAATTCTCAGCTCACTAACTAACGTCTGTAGATTGGGCCTATTTTAAGCATAGCTTTCATCTGTTCTTCATTTGAAGAAATTCCATCAAAATCTTGCTCTATTTCTTCATAAGAAAAAGGAGAAAGCATGAGTGAGATCTGAGAAAATAAAAGCTCAGTGTTTTCTAGTATTTTCAATTCTAGTCAAAGGCAATAATAGTATTTGACATATTGTCGTTATTTCTTATCAACTTCAAAAGCAAAGGAGTGATAATTCAAGGAGACAATTGAGGCTGCATTATATGTACGCCAAAAAACCAGATTATATATTGCCATATTATTCATAGATTCTAATTAATAGAAAGAAGCTTAAGTATGTTAGTGCAAGCTTTTCTTGAAGGTTCTACTATAGATAGTTGTATAAAGGCAACTTTGAATATAAGCTAGCACACTGACGTTTTTTCAGCCCTTACTTTGCACTACAAATATTGATTAAAGAACTAATATCATCAAATACAGGCATACCTCAGAGATACTGTAGGATCGATTCCAGATGACTGCATTATAGCTAATATTGCAATGAAGCAAGTCACATAAATTTTTTGGTTTCCCAGTTCCCATAAAAATTATGTTTACATGACATTGTAGTCTATTAAGTGTGCAATAATATTATTTCTAAAAATACAATGTACATATCTTAATTTAAAAATACTTATTGATAAACATTGTTAATGATCATCTGAGCCTTCACTGAGTCATAATCTTTTTTACTGATGGAGGGTCTTACCTCGATGTTGATGCCTGGTGGCTGATCAGGGTGGTGGTTCCTGAAGGTTGAGGTGGCTAGGGAAATTTCTTAAAATAATACAGCAGTGAAGTTTATGTATTGGCTCCTCCTTTCATGAAAGATTTCTCCGTAGTATGTGATGCAGTTTGATAGCATTTTACCCACAGTAGAACTTCTTTCAAAATTGGAGTCAATTCTCTCAGACTCTGCTGTTGCTTCATCAACTAAATTGATATAATATTCTAAATTCTTTGTTGTCATTTCAACAACATTCACAGTATCTTCACCAGGAGTAGAATCTATCTCAGGAAACAGCTTTCTTTTCTCATCTGTACAAAGCAATTCCTCATCTTTTAAAGGAGTTAAAATGATCTTGAAATTGCAAAAATCCAGTCACAACTTCAGGCTCCACTTCTAATTCTACTTTGCTTGTTATTTCCAGCACATCTGCAGTTGCTTCCTCCACGGGTATCTGGAAACCCTCAAAGTCACCCATGAGAGTTGAAATCAGCATGTGTTGTTAGACAAATGGCACCAATAGACTTGCTTGATGTAGGGTTGCCACAAACCTACAAATCTGTAAAAAATACTCTAAAGCCTTGGTTATTTTATTTTCAAAATCCTGGCTCTTTATATTATAATCTCGTTACATTGTTCACATAAGCATGGAGGAGAGAAGTACAACAGAGTCTGAAGTAACCAATGTTAACTTCGTAATAAGTATGTAAATGCTTTTTATTAGTTTTGCTGGTATTTCAATTAAATATAAAAGGAATGAAAAATTAGTTTTCCTTTTTAACATATGAAAATTACAAAGATTAACTCGTGTTCAAAGTAATCAGTCAAATACTATAATGATATTCTAAAATAATCACTCATCCCTTCTTTTTCTCATCTATGTATAATCAAACTTCCAACACCAAGCTAATCAGATAAACATCCTGGTGTGTTGTGAATGGGTTTTCAACTTTTATTAATAGAATTGAGTTTTGGAGAAATTATGGTTGATTTAATTTACAGAAGAGTAATTAAAGACATAACTGCCCAACTTGGGTAGCATTTTGTAACAATATCTTAAATTTATATGGTATACTAGTTTACAAAGCTATTTCAAAAATTAAAAACAGAATTATGTGATTGATTTCAACTATGATAAATTTATATCCATGTGGCAAATATTTGAATACATACACACACACATACACACACACACACACACACACACACACATATATAGTATTGGGTTATCATAATAATACTTTACAATGTATCTTTAGTATTGCTATATAATTTAGTAGTAAAAATAAAAGCACTGTTATGTATGTTTTCTCATTAAATCTACACAAAATTTTATAAAATATAAAGAGATGAATTGACTGGCCTATGAGCAGAAAGCTAGTAATTGTCAAAATCGGAGCAAGAGTCCAAGCCTTCTCCTTTATTCTGCATTGTAAGTTTATTTTCTCTCTCTCTCTATCTCTCTGAAAAAAATCTATTGCCTTACTTTCTCCCTGAATATTCTTGAAAAAATGTATTATTGTCAAGTATTTTTTATTATTTTCAAAGCCCTACTGCAATATTTTTGGAGACCCATATGGTAATGTTCTTATCAGTGTAGTTGTAGTGTTAAATCTATGACAACATGATCTGATATTAATTGGAAAATATCTCATTAGCATTCTGCTATACAAATTGCAAAATTCAATATGAATCAAGATAACATAATGCTAACACCAAGATTATTATTAAAGCAAAATTGTTTTGTTGTAAGTAATACTGTGGCTATTAGAATCTGAAGTTTAAAAGTGAGTCTACTATTTTGGAATATATGACATATATATGTTCTTTGAGTTTCCAGGGCATCACATTATAAAAAAAAGATCAGTATGGAGAAAATAGTGCAGTATATATTTGAACGAAATAATTGTCAACCTATTATATTGGGACAAGATCCATAAATTAACACATAATGATTATAAAAGAGCTTTTTAAGAAGATTAAGTCTTTTAATATGAAAGGCCTTGGTTGTGCTCTCAGGATAACTTGCTCAGTCAGACCAAGGGATGGGACACTGAGTTATCAGTGACAGTGGTACTATTGCTCTTTTCTTTCTTGAAAAATATTTATGGTTAAGAAATATTTTAAAATATGGTGACACTGGAATATAGATCAAAGGAATACACCCAAGTGTTGTACATATTTTCTCTAAAATTCAAAAGGAGCTGACCAAATATTGTGCCTTTTTTCGTGGATGAAGTTTTGAGATCACATATTATTATTCTTTTTTTTTTCCAGTGAGATGTCTCAGTATGTGCAAAATGACTACACCCCTAATATTTCCATGATGATAAAATACCTTTGGAGAGTTTTATTTCTCCAAAGTTTTATCTCTAGTATGCATGTGTCTTACCAGACTATCTGGAATATTTACCACTTGCTGACCAAGTCTTATTAACATGATGTCATCAAAATAGTGCACCAGTAGGTATTCTGTGCAATGTCAGTATAGATAAAATTTATTTGAACTATATAGTGACAGAGAGTAGGAGAGTTAACTCTGCCCTGGGGCAAGATTAAAAATGACTACTACACTCTGATGTTCTTTCTTGATGAGACTGAGAAGACAGCATTCAACAGATCAATAGCTGAGTATCCAGTGTTAGAGGCTGTGATAATAGGTTCTAGAAAAGATACCACATCAAGTGAAGCAGTGCAAATTGAGGCTACTTCTTTCGAAGTTTAAGTTAGTTCATCATATTCTGCCATGATTCATCTTGCTTTGGCAGATGTAATTGTGATAAAATAAAGAAAGATATGATGAGCACCACCAGTGCTGCATTCTTTAAGTTCCTGTGAGTGGTATTAACCTGTGTTATTGTATCTGGAATATAAAATTGCTTCAGTTGTAGTAATTTGATAAAGGCAGGGAACTTTCAAGGGCTTTCACTCTGCCTTTCTCCCAATAATGGATCTTGCCACATAGGAAAGGGGACTTAACATCAGTGTTTTGGTAATTGCTGACTATTAAATGTATCTGTCTCAATTATGTACTCAGCAATATGAGAAATAGACACAGATTGGATCTGGAAACTCATAGGCTCCCTGCAAAATGGTCTTGAACCAGGACCAAGTAGGAGGAGAACTATAATGGCATTTGGGGCCTCTTAATATTAGTGTCTCTCTAGACTCTATATCCAATAGCCCTTGAAAGTTGTCTTTTCTCAGTATGTAGTTACTCTGACAAATTACCATAGACCTATTTATGAAATAGCTACTGGTTATATTTGCTGTAACATTACAGGATCCTTTCTCAAGGGGACACAACTTCTTTCTTTGAAACTCTTTATGATTTTCACTTTTATCATTCTTCTAAATTCTTTTTAACACATAAAGTAAATTACCCACCATTTAGCACCTGGCTGCTCAGAATATGAAGCAAGGGAGCAACAGTCTTGTCATTATCTGGAAGACTTGTTAGACCACTCAAGCCTACCGAATCTGATATCTGCATTTTATCAACATCCTCAGGTTACAGTTTGTGACACCAATTTAGCACATATGCATTGGCCATTTTATATTAGTAACTAATAGATTACGTTTTGTCAGTTTTATCACTAAATCAAGTTCTAAAGTTTGTTGTGGAAAAGGATGTCGAAAACACTTTTGTGTCCTTAAAAAGAGGCAAAAGGTCATAAATTACTGCACTGACAACTGAGACTATAACTTTCGACTACATGCTATTAATGCATGGAGACCATCATGCTAGAGTTTTACTTTATAAATTATGGATTAATAAACTTGTCTGCTTTCCTATGTACTTTTTAAACATTTCACAGGTATTGGCACTTTCTGATGTTCACATTCTTGTGGGTTCGTTCTATGCTATGCCAATTTTGCTCACAAGGTGTTCTGTTAACATATCATATGACTATAAACAGAGAAATGTAATTATTATTCTTTTTCTAAGAGTACTTGAAGTAAAAGATCCTTTGTTCAGAAAATAATGACTGAAGTACATTTTGAACCATAAAAACCAGTTTATCTGTATATGACAGTCTTTTTCTATTTAATGATATGGTAAATTAGATGGGGATTCTTATATTCCTAGAGTTCAATTAAGCCAGATTGTTTATTTTGTGTTTTTAAATTATAAGGTAATTTTTGTTTAGCAACATTCAAACACATTTTTCAGATAAACCATTGAGCATTTTTTGAGACTTATGTGCTATAAACTGAAAGTTTATTTATAATCACCCTGAAAATAATTTAATTGGAAAATAAGTGTGTTTTATGCACTAAAATAAAATTATACAATGAAATGATTCTCTATATTAAACACTCTTAAACTATATCATATCTATGCAGAGAGACAAAATGCAAACATATCTATATCTATGTGTATACATATATAGAGAGATACATGTGATATATATAGGTAGCTAGGACAGAGACATAGAAATAAAGATGGATAATGCCTTCATATCATAAAATTTTTTATTTGGTAATAATCATCAATAGAGTAAAAAGTCAATTCTCTTTATTTTACTCATGGAGACACTGAAAGCTACCTGTTAAGACCACACTTAGCAGCAGAGTAAGGTCTAAAATCAGACGTCCTAACTCCTCACAGTAATCTTTTCTAAGGTTTCCTTTTTAGTGACTCCCCATTATGGCTCTTCATAATGCCTGATTAACATATTTTAAAAGTTTGAAAAAGATGAGTATAATAGTGCTACCAATAAAACTTTTCCTTATTTTAATGTCAAATAATCCAATACATTTTGCAGTGTTCTTCGCTTTTAACAGACCAGTGAGATTACTTCTGCCACTTTATTTTTCAAAATAATAAGGGTTTCAACTGCATGTGAAACGCTACACTGCATTACCATGAAGGTATAATCAATAACTGGCCTGTTCATTCAGTATTTTGAAAACTTGCAAAATGGAAGGTCATGCCTAATGAGAATACAATAGCAAAAATGTCACCAAGTGATTACAATGATTTGACAGTAATTAGAGTATTACTTTTACTTAGATGCAATATTTAACTTGGTTACTACCTAAAGTGAAATTTAATATTGAGCTCTTCTTGCTTTAAATATCTTATTGGTAACCCAATTCTTAACTTAAATGTAATATCAGTACCTAACTTTAGAAATCTGTGAAGTGTAATCCATCTTTATGAGTGTACTAGATCAGTGAGTACACATTTTTCAAAATATCATATTGTAAAACTTAACTATATAGGCATACAGTCAAATTTATAACATTTTCAGCAAATATTTATTATTTATCTGAGCAGAGTGCCAAATTTAGTTCAGTGGTGGCAGAGAATGAATACAAAGACCTATAAGTTAAGAAAAGAAATAACAATAATAATAAAATAAATGATACAATTTAATTGTTCTAACAAGCCTTTGCTCTGGACATTATAACCTCAATTTTACAAATGTGCAAACTGAAACAAAGAAAAGTTAAACAACCTGCTTAACATGGTGTAACCATATGAGTATTCATGACTTGTACTCAGTTTTATTTGCAAGAAAACTATTCTGCATATATGTCAAATTTGAGAGCAATTGGTCCTGCTACCAAAAGGCTCATTATCTAGTGATAAATACCAAAAAAAGGATGCAATTAGAATCAAGATTAGGCATATTTTGGTGAATGTGTAAAGGTTTAAACAAAATGATAAGAGGGCTATAAAGGGTTAGCATTTGAATCTGACTTTGGCAAGTGTAGAATGATTCTCAGATGTGGTAATATTTGACCATGAACTTGGATGTTAAAATTTGATGGAAAAAAAAATTGTTAGGCAATATTGAAAGCTGTGAGTAAAGGCAATGAGGCATAGTAAAAACTGACATGCACAGGTTAAAAAAAAAAAAAAAGCAATTTAGTACCAACAAAGCACAAAATATATAGAAAATAGCAGAAGTGAGGATAGTAGCTAGAGATGAGATTTTATGAAGTTATACGAAGAAACCTTATGAAGTTCTTGACTTACCACGCTAAAGTTCTTTAAATTTTTTCCATTGACAATAAGAAAACATAACAAATGATCAGATAGATCAATCTGGCAGTATTCTAAGGTAAAATGACATGGAGAAGACTGGAATTTTTATTTGGAAAGATGCTGTAAGGACTTAAATATGGTAGGATATATTTCTTGCCTTATCTGTGTAACTAATAAGTGTGCATCCAGAGTCATTCTCTAAATTGGTTGGTGATATTAATTATGATAATTACACATATTTCACTGTCACTCTTTAGCCAAAACTTGTTTCATATATTACCATATTCAATCCTGGGAATAGCAGACATGAGAAAAGCAATGTAGACATTTTTTCAGCATTTTGGAGGTGCAGAATTTATATCATAGAAATTAAGATACCTGCTTAGAGTCATAACAGGTAAATAACTGAATTAAACAGAATGAGACTTTGGGGCTCCTGACCCAAGGTCTCATTTTCATACTATCTTACAGCAAGTTCTAAATAACAAAGGTAAAAGATATCTCATTTTAATTTTCATTTGTAAATGTTAATATTTTAAATGGATATAAATTTCTGAAATATTGAATAGATTGATGGTTTATACATGTTTGCTCATTTAAATGTAGAACACTATACTAATTAATTAATTCAACAAATACTTATTGAGCACGTGTTAGCATAAATTAGTCACTGGTGATGAAAGAAACATTACCCAGTAATGAAAAATAAAGCCTAGTAAAGAAGATAGAAATTAATACAACAATTACAAAAAATAGTAATTTGTCTTTTATCCATTATTTAATTTTTAAAAATCACAGTAATTTTCATTTTTAATTTATAACCTTAAATTTATAATGCAACAGAATATGTTGAAGCAAAATGTAATTGTTTTAAACTACATAAGCTATTGAAAATCTTGTCATTAGTATGAGTCCAGTCCTTCTTATAATCTTTTTTTTTTTTTCTTTTGGATGCAGTCTGGTAAAAAGACCTTTGGAAATACTTCAAAAGCTTTGAAATCAAAGTTTTACTGGGAAGTAGAGATAGCTTATGAAAGAACAAGAGGAGGATGAAGGATTTATAGCTTAGCTTCCCCGCATAACCTCACAAAAGAAAATCAAGGAGATTTTTCTGTCAAAGGGAATAGATGGGGTTCAATCATGATAAAGCTTTCAAAAGTATCTCTAGACATATCTAGATCGAAATGACACATGACTAGGCATCAACCAGTATAAAGTCTTCAATTATTTTATGCATGGATATACAGAAGAATGAGACTTCTCAGTAACTTGGAAAAAGAAAAACGGGCAAAAAATTGACAGAATATGGGGGAAATCTCTCATTAATAATATGGCATCTTGAACTGAATTATGAAAAACCTGGCCAAGCTTTAATTTATAGCACATGTGAAAATTGCTTCATGAAAGGACACCAAGAAAATATTAAAAGATTCTTCATTTTTATATCATCCACTCACTACCCACTGACCCAGAAACTTTCAGCATGGATTTCCTGGAGAAGATGGCAGACATTTATTATCTCACATAGGGCATGAACTTGTAAGTTAAGCACCCCTCCTTCAAGCCCCAAAACATCATGTTGTCCATATTTATAGTATATTTTAAAAGTGCGTAGTTGCAAATATTATAAATCACAAGTCAAAATTAGGGGCTTACTGGTTGTGGCATTGTGAATTTGCAGAAGTCTAGTCAAACATAAAGGGGAAGGAAATTATGATTTTTTTGTGTGTACTATAACAGCTTTAAGAACACGAAAGCCAGACAAAAAGAATAAAAGAAAGAGACAAGTAGAAGGGCAAAAAATTAAAGAAAAATCAGAGAAATTGTACTAGAAACTCAACATTTTTTGAGTTTATCTCTAGCTAGAGAATTGAAAATAAAATGGAAAAACCTTTCTGGGAGACTGAACAGTGAATAATGGTACTCTCCATTTTTGGAAAATCTCCGTAGTCTTTTTTTAATAGAAAGTAAGAATAATCTGTCTTCAATGTATAACATCTCAAATCACAATAATAAAACTGGCTAACTGTAAAAAGCATGAAAATATCAATTATTTGATAGAAGAAATAAAAAATGTCGTGGAAATGACAAATCCATTCAAATCTACACTAAAAACATTGACGAGCAGAACTGATCCAGTCAACACAAATAAGTAACTGAAAACAAAACAAAAGGAAAAACTGCAATAATTCAAGTAGAAAAACTCATCTGTTGTAAAAGTATTAAGAAGCACTCTTAGAGAAAGGAGAAGAAAGAACAAAGAGATTAACATTATGAGACACAGATGATTATCAATACAGATAATTGAGAACAAGAATCCAATATGTGGGTCTTGAAGAAGATACCAGATCATATTATATAGAAACTGAACTACTTATATATAGGAGAAATTTACATAGAGTCAGGTTAAAAAAATAATAGCAGCAACAGTAACTGTGTAGGCAAATTTTGAAAATTAACACAGGCAAGTTTATTGCCTATTAGAACAAATCAACAAAATACTTAAATGACCAATTTTATACCAAAATTGATAGATAGGTAAAGAAACATAAGTATGTGCCATGTTCAGGAGTCAAAAACTGTCAATGGAAACTTAATTTCAAGAAGACTTAAATTTTGGATTTAGCAGTAAAAGACTTAAGAGAGCTAATATAAATATGTAAGAATGAGGCAAGAAAAAGAAATGAAAGTTGTACAAAATCCTACTAAGAGGGTGGAATCAAAGGTGGTTGATTAGAGACATCACTTGTCAGACCGTCCCGGCAGGAAGGAAGGATATTGGATAAAGGAGTGGGGAGAAGAGTCACACAACAGAGGAAAATTCTGAAGCTGAGAAAGAAGAAAAAGAGAAGATGTGAGCGAGGATCAAAAACAGGATGGCTTGGAGCCCACCGAAAGGGTAGCTCGGGACAGCGCTCTTCTCCATGGCATAGTCAGGGTTTGATCTTTGGGGACCCAGGGACAGGCCCTCAAGCCAAGCCTAGTGCCCCCAGGACACGACCAAGAGACCAGATGAGAAAGAATTAGAAAAAGAACTCTGAAGTTTTCTTTTTTTGCTGTATCCTTTCCTGGCTTTGATACTGGTTTCATAGAATGAGTTAGGGAGGATTCCCTTTGTGATGTTATGGAATAGTTTCTGTAGGATAGGTACCAGTTCTTTCTGTAGGTCTAGTAGAATTCAGCTGCGAATCCATCTGGAGTAGGGCTTTTTTTTTTTTTTTTTTTCCTTAGTTGGGAGAAATTTTATTGCAGATTCAACCTCACTGCTTATTACTGGTCTTTTTAGGATTTCTATTTCTTCATGATTCAGGTTTGTGAGATTGTGTATTTCCAGAAATTTGTACATTTCCTCTAGGTGTTCTAGTTTATATGTGTAAAGGTATTCATATTATTACAAGTGATATTTTTTATTTCTGTGTTATTAGTTTATTATCTCCTTTTTATTTCTGATTGGGGTTATTTGAGTCTTTTCTCTTCAATTTCTGATTAATCTGACTAATGGTCTACCAATTTTTTTGTTTGTTTATCTTTTCAAAGAACTAAATTTTGTTTTATTGATCCTTTATATATATATATATATTTTTTTTTTTTTTGGTTTCCATTTTGTTTAGTTCTCCTCTGAGCTTTGTTATTTCTTTTCTTCTCCTGGATTTGGGTTTGATTTGTTCTTCTTTTTCTGGTTCTTTGGGATGTGATATTAGGTGGTTAATTTGTGATCTTTCTATCTTTTAGATGTAGACATTTAAGACTACTACCTTTTCCCTTAGGACTGCTTTTACTGTATTCCATAGATTTTGAAGGATGTGTCCCCTTCAGTTCAAAGAATCTTTTTATTTTCATTTTAATTTCATCATTGAACAAAGGATCATTCAGCTGCAGGTTGTTTAATTTTCATGACTTTGTGTAGATTTGAGTGCTATTCGTGGAATTGATTTTTGGTTTTATTCTACTGTTGTCTGAGAGGATACACAGTAGGATTCCAATTTTTGTTGAATTAGCTGAGACATATTTTGTGATTTAAGATATGATAAGTCTTGGAAAATGTCCCATGTTCTGATGAGAAAAATGTATGTTCATCAGTTTTGGGGTAGAATTTTCTGTAAATTTCTATTATATGCATTTGTTCCAGAGTCCCATTTAAGTCCAGTGTTTCTTTATTTAGTTCCTCCTTCAACAATCTCTCCAGTTCTGTCAGTGGAGTGTTGAAGTCCCTGGCAACTAAGATGCTACTGTTTATTTCTTTGTTTTGGTCTAGAAAAATTTCCTTTATGAAATTGGGAAATCCTGTGTTAGGTGCATAGAAATTTAGGATGTTTATGTCTTATTGTTGAATTTCTCCCTTTACCATTATATAATGACTGTCTTTGTCTTTTTTTTACCATTGTTTATTTAAAGTCTATTTTATCTGATATGAGAATGGCTATACCTGCTCACTTTTGATTTTCATTCACATGGAATATTTTTTTCCATGCCTTAACCTTGTGTCTGTGTTAGTCCTTGTGGTTTAGATGTGTTTCTTGCAGATAACCATACTTGTTTTTTGTTTTGTTTTGTTTTGCTTTTTATCCATCCATTCAGCTAGTGTGTGTCTTTTAAGTGGGATACTAAGACAATTCACGTTCAATGTTAGCATTGATATGTGGGATACTGTTCTGTCCATAATGTTAAGTGATACCTTATTGTTTTCCTTTCCTTCTTCTGCTACTGTTTTATAAGTGCTGTGAGCTATAACTTTTGGGTGTTTTTACACTGTCTCTATTGTGCTGTTGCATGTATAATGTACTTTTGAGCATTTCCTATAGGGCAGGTCTATTAGTGACAAATTCCCTTAGTGTTTGCTTGTCTGGAAAGTTGTCATTTCTCCATAATTTATGAAAATTAGTTTTATAGGATACAAAATTATTGGCTGGCAGTTTTTCTGTTCATGAAGATTAAAAATGGGGCCCCAATCCCTTCTGGCTTTTAAAGTCTCTGCTGAGCAGTCTGCTGTTAGCCTGATGAGTCTTCCATTATAGGTTAGTTGTTACTGTCATCTGGAAGCTTACATAATTTTTCCTTCATTTTGAATTTGGCCAGGATGATGACTATGTGTTTTGGAGATGTCCTATTTGATATTAATCTTCCTGGTGTTCAGTGACCATCTTGTATCTGGATCTCTGAATCTTTGGTGGTATCAGGGAAGTTCTCCTCAAAAATTCTCTCAAATAAGCCTACCATTCTTTGTGATTTTTTCCTTCTCCCTCCAGGATACCTGTAATTCATATATCGGCTTGTTTTACATAGTCCAATATATCTCTGGGTAATTGTTAATGCTTCATTTTTTCTGAATCTTTGATTGGGTTAGTTTGCAAGCCTTGTCTCCAAGGTTTGGGATACTTTTTTCTGCTAGGTCTAACCTGTTGTTGAAGCTTTCTGCTGTATTTTATAATTCCTAATTGACCCTTTCATTTTTTTTTTAAGTGCTGGTATGGTATTTCTTATGTTGTTTATCTCTTTAGCAATTTTTTCATTCATGTCTTAAAACCATTTTTTGGCTTGGGTCGGTTTTCAACTTTTTATTCAATTCCATTATCTTGTTTGCCATCCGTTTTCTGATTTCCATTTCTGACATTTTGACAGTTTCCTTTTGGTTTGGGTTCATTGCTGTGGACCTATTGTGATCCTTTGCAGGTGTCATATTAGTGTGTTTTTCCATGTTGCCAGAATTTTTTTGTTAGTTTCTTCTCATCTGAAACCTCTTCTCTCAGCTCAGGGCTGATAGGTTTGCAGTACACCTTGTCTTCTTTTGCTGGGAACTGTTCTACTTAATGAGGAGGAGGAGAAGTCCCTAGATAATACTTTTGTAACCTACTCCAGAGGATTGATCCAGCGGCACAGGAGGTGATGTACTGAAAGCCTGTAACACAAGTATTCTTCTGCATCACCGTGATTCTCTGTGGTTGTCACAGTCCAAGCTGATGTTGGGGATATTTGTTTGGATGGGTGTATTGGTTCCCAGGCCACTGTTGGAAGCTTGGGCTAGGGGCTGTACAAGTCCCTCGCCAGGGAGGCAGGTTGTGTGACCTTGGCCAGCATCTGGGCTGGTAATGAGATCTTGTTGGGTGCCTGGAAAAGTCATGGGACTGCAGCCAGTGGCAGTGTGGGTTGCAGGACCTTGGCAGGTGCCTGGATGTGTCACAGGACCTTGGCCAGTGTCTGGGCACGTTGCAGGACCGGGCCCAGTGCTGAGGGATCATTGTGTAGAGTGCTGGGTTGTTCCCTAGGCCACTGTTAGATGATCAGCAGGGGGCTGGACAAGTCCCAGGCAGATGTTGCAGGAGATTGCTCTGCCTGGGACTTCCTTCAGTGGTGGCAGTGATTGTTTGGGGAGGCTTTTTAGGTGGTTGCTGCAGGTGAGGCTATCTGGGTGATGGCTGGAGGTGTCTGAGTTGTGGGCATTCACTCCATTCAGGTCTAGGTATAAAGATGGTACACAATGGGGGACAGCTTGTGGCTAGTAGATCTGTGGTAGAGAGCTGGACTACAAGAATGATGTCATGTGGTGATGTAGGGGTGTGACCTGCTGGTTGTAGCACACAACCAAGGGGATATGGGCCTTTGAAGAGCATGCAGGTCTGTGGGGTTGTTGCCAACCACCTGTAGCTCAGGTCTGTGGGGTTGTGGACCTCCATGTGGTCTACATGGGTGGGATGTTTTGTTCCTCCAGTGGGCATGCAGGAACATGGGGGCATGGCCTGATGGTTGGCATGTGTTTCTGCAGGGCTGTGGATGTCCACTCACCACCCAAGTCTGCCAGGACATGGGCCTCAGTGCAGAGTTACATGGGGCTGGGAGGTTTGTTCCACTGGCCAATGCACAGGGCCACAGGGGCTGGGTTTCTGGATGACTGGGGCTCTCTCATCACACAGGTCTCCCTGAGGTCACTACCGTGGGACCTCTTGAACTCCATTCCAGTTCCCTAGTGGGAGGTGCACCCAGCTTTCAGTCACAGGTGTGTGAGAGTGTCTGTTCTTCCTGCTCTCTCTCTGGCCTGCAAGGGGCAATGTTGGGGCAGCTACAGTGAAGCTGATCCCTGTGTAGATGGGGAGCTCTGTACTTGAGAGCTCAGAGTGGCATCAGCTGCAGCAACCTGGGAACTAAGGCCAGTGGTTCCCTGCAAAGCCCGCTCTTCCATGCAAGTTTACTATACAGTCTCCAAGGTGTTCCCTGATCAGTACTGAGGCCTGCCATGGCAGGGGTGGATCACAGCTTGAATTATAGTGTGGGCATGGGGAACGTGTGTCCCTGGGATTCTCTCCTTTATCCCTTCCCCACATGTAAGAACAACTAATTTTACCTAATTGACATTGATATACCATTACCAACATACTCATTATGGATCCCTTACCTAGATATACTATGTTCTGAGCCATTAAACAAATCTTTACAAAGTTAAAATAATAGAAATAATGCAATGTATTATACATTCAGAGACCATAATGGAATTAAAATATACATCAATAACAAAGTATCTAGAAAATTACAACATATTTGGAATTAAATCACACTTTTAAATAGCACGGGAATCGAAAGGAGAGTGTTAACAAAAAATAAAAATATATTTAGAACTAAATGATATGTAAATGAATTATACCAAAATTTGTGAGATACACTTAAAGCAGTTATTAGAAATATAATTTTATATATTAAATACTTATATTAGACAATAAGAATGGTCTCAAGCCAGTTACCTAAACTTCCACCTAATGAAAGTCATTAAAGGAAAGTAAAATAATCCCAAAGAAAGCAAAAGGAAGAAAATCATAAGGATTAGATCATAAATCAGTGAAATTGAATTCAGAAGAAAAGAAAGACGATCAATAAAACCAAAGCTGATTCTTTGAAAAATCAATCAAATTGACAAATTTCTAACCAAGTGAAAAAGAAAAAATGAAGATACAAACTTTAAATCAGGAATGAAATAGGAAACATCACTTCTGACTCCACAGACAATAAAGGGATAAGGGAATATGAAGAACAACTCTGCATACGTAAATTTAATAATTTAATTGAAATAGATTGAGTTCTTTGAAAGACACAAACTACCAAAACTCAATCAAGGATAATTAGATTATTTGGTTAATACTGCATCTGTTAAAACTCCATCACCAGATAATTTCACAAATAAATTCTATCAAACATTTAAAGAGTAAATAATACCAATGTACTCTGACACTTTCAGAAAGTAAAAGTAAAAGAACATTCCCAACTCATTTTATTAGGTCAGCTTACCTAAACGCCAAAATCAGGTAGACACAGACTCTACCAATTGCAAGGTATAAAATTACTGCCTGATATCCTTCATGAATAAACACAGAAATCACTCATCCAAAATATCAGCTAATCAAAACCAGCTATGTATAAACGTGATAACAGGCTGCTGCCAAATGGTGTTCACCTCTGGAATGTAAGTCTGATCAAATTCAAAATCAATCATTATATAAGTTTTCTTACTAACAAAATAATGACAAGAAATATTATCTTCTCAGAGGATGCAACAAAAATTCAACCTTTATTTATCATAAAAACACCCTCAGAATTAAAACAATTAAAACAGACTTCCTAAACCTAAAAGGGCATATACAAAAACCTATAATCAATATAATATTTCATTATGAGAGCCTGAAAGACTTCCCACTAAGATGAGGAAAGAGACCAAAAATGTTTTCTATCAGTATCCTTCATTCAACAAAATATTGGAAGTCTTAGCCAGTACAACAGGGCAAGAAAAAGAGATAAGTGATATATTAATTATAAAGAAGGGACTAAAACTGAAAAACAAAAGTTATAACTATGTGTACATGATTGTCTATAGAAAACATCACACCTAGAATAGCACCTAGAATTTATATGTGAGTTTAGGTAAAGCTACATTATACACGGTCTATTAGAAAACAAACAGTATTCCTATATGCCAAAAATAAAATACTGGAATTTGAAATTAAAATATACTATTTACTATTTTCTCAAAAATCAAATAATTGGGAAACACACTAAAAATATATACACGTAGGACATGAAATTTAACAAAACACTGAGAAAAAAATCATATATGACCTTAATAATGAAGAAGTATATAATAATCATGGATTGGGATACTCACTATTGTGAAAAGGACAATTGCCTCCAATATGATTTATAAAATCAGTGCAGTAACAGTCAAAACCCCAGCAAACAATTTTGCATAAATAGAAAAATGATTCTAAAATTCATATTGAAAGGCAAAGAAACTCAACTAGTCAGAAAAAATCTGAAAATAAAGGATATATTGGAAGGATTCACAATTTTAAGGTTTAACATAAAGTAGTAATCAAAACAATTTGTATTGCTGAAACAATAGACACAGAGATCAGTGAATACAATAGGAAGCCCAATGCATACTATAGTCAACTACCTTTTTTTAATCTTATTTTTTAAATTTTTAATTATTATAGATACATAACAGTTGTATGTATTTATGGGATATGTGTGATGTTTTGATACAAATGAAAATTAAAATACAACATATCAAAACCTATGGAATGTGGCAATAGCAGTAATAATAGGAAAGTTTATAGCAATAGGTGCCTACATCAAAAAGTAGAAAACCTTCAAATAAACAACCTGAAGTAGTCAACTACTTTTTGACAATAGTGCACAATTTAATAGAGAAAGGATAGTACTCTATAGCTAGCCACCTATGTGACCCTCAACACATGCTTTATAATTTATTTTTAAAATAACTCAAAATAAATTATAGACATAAATATAAATGTAAAATATTCAAATTTCCAAAAGAAAACACAGTAGAAGATTTGTATGACCTAGAGATTGGCTAAGTTCTTTTAGACATAACAAAAAGTGCAAAGTCATTAAAATAATGAGAGATAATATGAATATGAAAATTGAAAATTTTTGGTTTAGGAAAAAATAACTATAAAAAGAATGAAAAGGTAAGCCATATACTGGGAGAAAATATTTGCAAACTACATATGTGATAAAACATAAATATATTATTGTAAAGAACCGTTAAACTAAAAAAAAGAAGATAAATCCAATAAATATTTGAGGGAAAAACATAAACAGACATATTATCAAAGTTGATACACAGATGGAAAATAAGCATATGAAGAGATGTTCAACACCATTAGTCATTAGGGAAATTCGAATTAAAATTTTGAAGCATAGCAACACATCTATCAAAATGACTGAAACAAATTTCTAAAAAATGAAGAGATTGTAAGGATATATGGAAACTGGAATTCTCATAAATTGGTAATGGAAATGCAAAATTGAATAGACACTCTGAAAAATAGATTATTGGTTTCTTATAAAGTTATAAAACACGATATAGCAATCTTACTTCTCGATATTTTCCCAAGTGAAGTGAGCACATATGTCCACACAAAACCTGTGAGTATATATAGCAGCTTTATTCATATTGTAATACATGAAAAAAAACCAAGATGTCCCTCAATTGGAGAATCAATAACAAAACTCTGATATACCACCAATACAATGAATACTGCTCAGCAAAAAAAAAAAAAAAAAGAATGAAATATGGAAATCTATATTCACACAAGATAGATGAATCTTACATGAGTTTTACTAAATGAAAAATGCTACAGATCACATGAATCTGTTTATATGACATCTGGAAAAGACAGAGCTGTAGGGATGGAAATGAAATCAGATATTGCTGGGGTTTGGAGGTGTGGGATTTAAGGGGGAGGTGATTATAAAGAGGAACTCAAAAGAATTTTAAAGTGAGGGAATGATTTGATATTTGATACTGTGGTACTGGATAGATTAATCTTGGCTTTTGCTAAAACCCACAGAATTGTATACTACAAAGGTTGAATTTTACTGCTTGCAAATTTTAAAAAATCAATCATGATGTTGGGGCACCACACATGCCATCCAGACTGTAACAAATGTATGTAACTGTATTAGAAATGTATGCCATAGGTATAATAAAGTGTGTAGAAAAGACAGGAGCTGATCTGAAGAACTTTGAAAAACAATCCTATGCCTAGATAAACTAAAGCTAAAGACAATAAGAACTGCACATATACACCATAATGTTGCTTGTAAATTTGTTTCTCATAGGAGTGTGGGTTAGTAATTTTGAAATGACTTGGTATGTGTGCCAAGGCTGAACAAATAAGTAAATAAATTATAGATAAGAAGAGCTAGGTTTCTCACTGTTAATGAAGGCAGTTACAAAGAGGGAAAGCTAGAATGAATTCTGAGATGCTGATTTGTCATTAGAAATATCAGTATGAATGCATGTTTATTTTAACTTACATACAGATATATATCAAAATGAATATAGACTTGGATGAGTAAACATTCATTTTCTGGCTCTCTCCCTTGAAAAACTCTAGAAGCAGTGACACCTCAGTAGCAATGTGCACTTCTAATGCCTAGATATTGGTTACTACATACCATTCTCCAACCAAAGGACGCTTTAGAAAAATATGTGAATCTATTTTTGATGTTAACCTTGAACATGTGGCTAAGGTAAGAGTTTGTCAGATTTACCCATAGTAGAATCATTCTTTTTTTTTCCACTTTGATATTTCCTTCTCCTCAAGAAAGTCACTATGCTCAATCCTTTCTTAAGATATTAGAAATTATCTCCCCCTCCTTGAGGGAAAAATATCTAGACAAATCATTTGGATTTCTTCTGCATTAAACCGTTGGGTATTTTCCTGTATTTCCTTTTTTCTTTTTTATTTCAGAGTATTACGGGGGTACAAACGTTTTGCTTGCATGAGGTGCTTTTGCGCCATTGGAGTCAAAGTTATAAGTGTGCCCATCACCAAGATAGCATGCATTGTACCTGTTAGGTTATATGCTTGATAATTTATTTATATCAATATGGGCTCATAGATACTTTTTTTGTACTTAGAGTTATAATCCAATACTACATTTTTCCCTCAAAATTTTCCAGTTTGGCCATTGAGAATTCTTTCAGTTGGTTCCTGTGTCCCTTTGACAAGCCCTCATTATATGTGTGTTCAGTGCTCTCTGTGTCTAGCCTTAAAAGGTATTCCAGGCTTAAATTTTTCCAGCCCTAAAGTCATCCATTTTTCCAAGGATCCCTGACTTATTTTACTGAAAAATGTTATTAGAAACCAAATAAACCAAGTATATATGTATATACTAACCCCTTGTGCTATGGACTTAATTTGTGTCCCTCCAAAATTTGTATGTTGAATTTTTAACCCCCAACATGACTGTATTTGGACATGGGGTCTTTAGAGGGTAACTAAGGTTAAATGAGGTCACAGGGTGTGGTCCTAATGTGATAGGATTAGTATCCTTATAATAAGAGACATCAGAGAGCTCTTTCTCTTTCTCTCTCCACCATGTCAGGACACAGAGAGCAAGATCGGTCTGCAAGCCAGGAAGAAAGAGAGCCCTCACCAGGAACCAAATTACCTAGCACCAATTTTTGACTTCCCAGTCTCTAGAACTGTGAGAAATACATTTCTGTTATTCAACTACCTAGTCTAAGGTGTTTTGTTATGGCAGCCTAAACAGACTAATACAACTTTACCTGTGTGTACCTATATCTATAAATAGAGGTATATGGGTATATAAAAGTAGACATGCAGATATAAGTATTCCTATATGCCTTCACCTATGTCTATAATAAACTTAACATGATATCACACAGCAACTCTGATCCAGTACCATGTGGATTATTCTAGCCTTCTCTCCCAAAATGAGAAACCTGCCTCCATTCACCTAATTGTTCAATTCCATGTATAGTGGTTTCAGAATTAAGTGATCTCCATAAGAAATAAATTTATCAGCTATAGTGAGATGCTTAGGTACAGTTTCTTTTCCCTTGTTATTTCATATGTTTAGAATACTGTTGGCTTTTTTTCCCCACAAACTGTATCGATACTGCAATCCCCCAACTTCCTAAATATATTTTTTAATTTTCTTACATCATGCACTCGAAAGTTCTGTGCTTCACCATCTGGGTGATGGGCACACTTGTAACTGTCACTCAAATGGTAAAAATAGTAATTTATGTAAACAAAATGTTTGTACTCCCATAATATTCTGAAATGAAATTTAAAAAATAAAAAAAAAATAGTTATTAAGCAAGGGAAAAAATAAAGTTCTGTGCTGTAAAGTTCTGTGGGTTCTGACAAACACATAGTGCCATGTATTATTTATTACAGTATCATTCAGAATAGTTTCACAGCCCTAAAAAGTTCCCTGTGCTCCATTAGATTCAGCATCGTACAGAGCATTTTACCACCTTAAATCCCCCGTATTTTACCTGTTTAGCCCTCCTCTCTCCCCAGGCCACTGACAAACTCTAATCTGTTTACTGTGTTTATAGTTTTGCCTCTTCAAGAATGTCTCTTACAAATGGAATCACACAATAATAGAATTCATTTTTGCATTCCCTCCCATTTTATAAATTCTCTTCTTAAACCTCTGACAACTGTTTTTTCTATATTTTTGCACTCTCTGCCTCTCTCCCATTTTTTACATTGATTCTACCACAATTTCCTCTTTAATATTTTCATTTTTCTCTGGTTAAATACATTTCCATGATCACTGTACAGATACTTTCTAAAGTGGTATTTTCATCTCAAATTCCCACTTAAACTTTTTCCCTTGAATTTTTCACCTCTTGTTCAACAATTCAGCTTCTATGTCTTTAGATTTAACATACTCAAATAGGAACTAAATTTATTCTTGCCAAATCCTTTGCCCAAGTACTATGGCAGTGCTTCCTCTGGCTTTTTTATTGATTAGTTTCTTTCTCTCAATGCGTTAAAAATATGAACAGGATTACTTAATCTGAGTCAGTAAGATAATAAACTTGATTAAGTAGTCCATGAACCCTCTAAGATGGCATTGAAATGTTGTATAAGTGCATTTGTATATTTTTAAAATCATACTGTTAAAATGATTAGAATTACTATTGTTACTATTACCATTATCTCTGAATATTTTCCCTCTACCTTGTAACAGGAACTCGGAAGCATTATTCAAAGTCACATATAGTGGGACTGTTACTGTGCTTGTTGTGCTCTCTATCTTCCTGGCTTGCAGACTGTTGCCTGCTTTCTGTGTCCTCTCACGGTACAGAGAGAAAGAAAGAAATCCCTGGGTCTTTTCTTATAAGGACACCGGTTCTATTGGATTAAGACCACACCCTATGACCTCATTTGACCTTAATTACCTTTCAAAGACTATCTCTACCTGTAGTCATATTGGGGGCTAAGGATTCTGTTGTGCAGAATTACAAGGCAAGAATATGCATTGATTTGTATTTGTTTTTAATTTTAACTTTATTTTAACCAATTAAGCTATTTCACGTTTAATCTAGCTTTATAAAAATAAATTTCCCTTTTCAGAGGGAAAAGACATGAGAACAGGGTTAATAAGGACCTATATGTATATTCATCTCTATAGGCTGTTCAGAAATATTCTGTTCCTTAGAAATGCTTTCTTTATACTATTAAGGAAGAAAATTTGGTTTAGTGTAACGACATCCGATTACATGACAGAGTCTGACGGAATCCTAGAAAAAAAATCTACTTGAATGGACTATGATATTTCAATTTAAATTATTTCTTGGCTGCAGAGAAGGTGGCTGCCACTGTAGCAAATGGACACTAATGTCACAATGTATTTGGTTTGTGTTTATAAGAACTGATTTCACGCTTGTCTGTGTATTCTTCATGATACTCCAAAGACTTTGGTGACTCACTAGTGTGTCTCAATAGTGTCATTAGCTCTGAAATAACTTCATCATTTACTTCTCATTTTTCTTTACTAAATTATTCCTCTCTAACAATGGGTACTCTGTGTCCTTTCTACATTACTACACCAGTTTCCTAATCGCTTAATGAATTACATGGAATAAAGTATTCTGATAATTAAATTATTTAACAAACATTCTAAAATAAGTAAATGTTGTTGATTTCAGTAATGTTTTCCATTGTACCTTTAAAATAAAAAGAAAACAGTCATTTTTAAAGAACTGTTCCTCCAGGCCGGGTGCAGTGGCTCATACCTATAATCCCAGCACTTTGAGAAGCCAAGGCAGAAGGATTGCTTGAGGCCAGGAGTGTGAGATGAGCCTGGTTAATGTAGTGAGACCTCATATGTACAAAAATTTTAAAAATTAGCCAGGTATAGTGGTGAGCCCTGTAGTCCCAGCTACTTAGGAGACTGAGATGGAAGGACTGCTTGAGCTCAGGAGTTTGAGGTTGCAGTAAGTTAGGATTGCACCACTGCACTCTAGCCTGGGTGACAAAGTGAGACTCTGTCTCTCTTAGAGAAAAAAAAAAAAAAAAAAAAAAGCCTTCTTAACTGAAAAGAAGAAAATTTTAGTAATTTGAGTTCAAGTTATGAGTATTTCCTCAATAATTTTATTTTTGTAATATATAGACAGCTCCAGTCCCTTTCTCTGTTATCAACTTTTCAATATGTTTCAGAAAAAATAAAAAGTAATAGCTGTAAAATTTTATATATTTCTGGATATTTTCAATGTATTTTTTCAACACTAATGTTTGTCTGTTTATATGTGTATGTGTATATATGTAATGATTTAAGTTTATAAGTTCATAGACTAATCCGTAGATCTGTGGATCATCAAAATATTAGAAGGGTGTTTTCTGTCTGCTCATTTCTGATAAATTTAATTTCAGTGTACTTTGTCCCTACAAGAATTAGTTTTTCAATGAGACTCTTTTTATAAATGACTTCACAGTCCTTGAACATTAGGTCTTACACAATTTACTGCTGGATGAACAATTGTAAATCTTAAAACTTGATAGAAGTGGGTAGCTGTGTGCAATGCTAAACAAAGAGGAACTAGTATTCTTACAAAAATATAATACTAGATCTCTGATACAGTTAGGTAGAGTGATACATTTTTTAAATAAACTTGTTTAAGTTGATTTCCCAAGACTTTTAAGAGCTAGCTCTATAATCTTGTTCTACTTTGAAAATGAAAGTAAATTAAACATGATAATTTATAATAATATAGAATAAGTATACAAAAGAGTTCACATGTTTTTTCTTTTTAAAATTTCAAAGAGAGCAGAAATATTAATTATCATAGTTTCAAAATTAGTTCTTACTACATAGCAACATTTCACATAACAAGTAGTTTAGAGTGACTTTATTATCCCAAATGGCAGTAGATTTTTAAACACCCCAAATAATCTCATTCTTAAACCATGTCACTGTGAATGAATTATAAGATAAGAATATGTATTAATTTGTATTTGCTTTTAATTTTATCTTTATTTAAATCACTTAAGCTACTTCACATGTCTAATCTGGCATTATATTATAAAAGAAAATGTTAACAAATATAAGTAGAATATTTTGCTTTTTATTCTTCTGACCTGCTAATATTTAGTAAAATCACCACATAATTAGTTATTTCATAGCTGCACCTCAGTTTGAATAGCAGATGTGTTTCAGAAAACATTTGTGCACATACAATTTTTGAAAAAATGATTACCTTTTCACTATATAGGACATAACTGCTAGTTTAAAAAATCCTGGAATGATTAATTTTCTTCTAAAGCACAGAATGATTAAGAATCATGAATAATCTCTTAAACTTTCACCCTACATTCATGACCACAAGTAATAGACCGTGAATTAGCAGGTGTTTCAAAACATGTTTTCCTGCTCTCAACCCTCATTGTTCTAATGCAAGATGCTAACTGTGGCAGTCTGCATCGAGTCACTTGAGATTTTCTGAAATTATTTTTTTGGCACAGGCAGAAGAGAGATATTAGATGACATTTAACTACTTTTAGATATTCCTAGATTATCTATTAATTGTAATATGTGTATAGAGGCCCTAATGGGTGAAGGCCTAGGAACAAGGGATATATAGCAAAAGTTATAACATTTTCTGGCCTCTTGAGGACAAAGTGTATATTGTTTCTCCAAAGGTAGAAGTAAAGAACTTCATTGGATCCCCTGACCAAATTGAAATTATTCAATTGGTGCCTTGGAAAAAGAAATTTTATTATATTAAAGTGTTTCTAAGAAAGGCGGGAAAGATTTTTTTTAAAAGACTCATAGAAATTTTAACAAAGATTGTCTTTTCAGGATATGAATTAGTGAAAACTTTGAGAATAGCCAAGCCAACAGCCATATAGAAACATCTAGGTAGTACATGAGTGCTCGTAGGTATAATACAGAAGATTATTCCTAGAGGACTATTTCTTTGCTGAAAGTGTAATTTGCTACTTTGTTGGAAAAAGACAGTCCTATATTTTGATTCATATACTCTCAAGAGCCAGACAACAAAGAGAGGGCTCTGATTTCTCTGTGAGAAAATTTACTTAGTTTGAGAAATAGTAAAGTAAATTTTGAGGAGAAATTTATTATAGCTAGAGAGAAAACACATGACCCCACTCATCAAACAACATAGTTACAGATGCAAAGATTAAGCCTAAAGCATAAAAAATTATCATGAAATGTATGTAGGTTTGACATAGGAGCTTTGAAACATTCTATAGAATATTTCAAAATCACATAATAGAACTTTATGATTTTATAATACAACTTTATAATCAGAAAATCTTTTATATGAACAAAAGATTATAATTTATTTGTTCATATATTCATCTAAAGCAAAGGCTGGAAAACTTTTTTGTAAAGTAAATGTTTTAGTCTTGGCAGGCCATATGGTGTCCTGTCACAGCTACTCAACATTCATTCTAGTGCTACAGCAGCCGTAGACAATATTGGAACAAATGGGTGTGGCTATATTCCAATAGCACTTTATTTATAAAAAACAGGATGTGGGCTAGATTTGGCCAGCGGGCCATAACTGCCTACTCCTAAAGTATTATTTATGAAGAATTTTTCAACAAATACCAGCATAAAACTTTAAGCCATATTTTAGAATTGTAAAGAAAAAGCAACATTTTATAAATCATACAAACATATATTAAATGCTACACTTTTTCCCATGGCAAAATAAATTTTTCTTATTATTATAGTTAAATTTGGATATGTATACATTGGTTATAATCTGCAACACTTGGGTTACATTGAAATGTGACTAAAAACAGTGAATTTATTAAATGAAATAATCCATATTTATCCATATTTGATTTCACAGCAGAGTGACAACTATGTGCAGTTGTCAGGGGATGTATCCAATTCTTCAAATCATGGACAAAAAGAAAAAAGCAAAGAAAGAAAGTTAACAAAAAGAAGTGGACAGGAAGAAAGTAGGCCTATTCATGTTTGCCAAATGCTCTTACTTTTTACTTGAAATACCATATTTGTGTATTAATTGTAAAACAGGAAACACTTCAGATATTATAAAAATCCACTTGATCACATCAGTGGCTCTAAGTGTGGTGACTTCCCAGAACACACCAGTTCTCACCACATCTTTCTAAGGATTATATGTAGGAAATTGAAAAAGATGTCAGCATGATTCTGACTTTAAAAGTTACCAAAGATACTCTTAGATATTTATACTTATGCTCTCTCTTTCCAAAATTCCTATTGGTTGGATGTTGGATCTCTTGCACTGATTTTCTAATTGTCTTTCTCCCCCACCTCCTTTTCTTTTGTCTTTTCAATAGTTGTGTGTTTGTCCTACTTCTGGAAGATTTTTTTACTTTGTATTAGACTTTTTGGTGGAGCTCATATATTAATTTTCAAGACTTTGTCTTCCTTTTCTGTTCCTATTTCATTGTAGTCTATTCTTATGTCATGAATACATCTTCTATTTTCCTTCGTAAGTAAAAGTATAGATCTTTTAAAGATTTTTTTCTATCTCCACATTATCTCTTTCTTTCACATTTCTTTTTCATTCCATTGTTCTTATATGCTCCTGAGAGTATATAAGCATCTGCCCCTTCTGATATCTGGAGAGATAAAGAGAGAAAGAGACATCTCCAACTCATGCAATTGTGAGGGATGACAAGTTTGAAGCAGGCCAGTGGGCTAGAAATTCTGGCAAGAGTTGGTATTACAGTCTTGAGTCTAGTCTCAAAATTTCTATTTTGCAGGAAACAGCAGAATTCCTTCCTTTTCAGAAACCTAGGTATTTTCTTTTAAGCCCTTCAATTGATTGGATGAGGCTCAAACACATTATTGAGGTAATCTGCTTCACTCAAAGTCTACTAATTTAAATGTTAATGATCAAAAAAATACTTTCACAGCAACATCTAGATTGGTGTTTTAGTAAACAACTTGGCGCCACTGCCTAGATAAGTTGACATCTAAAAGTAATCACAGTATAGTCTCATTTGGGAAATCAATAAGTACTTTCAAATAGAAAAATGAAATAGAAGCACAATCATGTGTCATGTACTAACAAGAAGAATCATTAGGTGATTCCATCTTTGTGTAAACATCATAGAGTGTATTTACACAAACCTAGATGATATAGCCTACTATACACATAGGCTACGTGGTATAGACTATTGCTTCTAGGCTACAAACATGTACTTCACATCGCTG